>CM036590.1:40920478-40940478 GCA_020745705.1 Hemiprocne comata | reverse complement strand
AGTGCATGTGCAGGAATAAACCTCTTTCATATCAAGAAATATAGAAATGCATGGGCTTTATAGGGCAGGACATTTAACACAGACAGACTTTGGCTATCTTCACTTCACTTGTCTTCAGGAAACAAGCAAGAGACACTGATTTGTGGAGTTAACGGTGAAGGAAAGTAAGGGAAATTCCAGCATACTCTCTACAACAAGTAGTTTATAAGGCGCAATGTTAAGGCTTGTGATTGCTGTTACTGAGCCCATGGAAAAAGAATTCTAGTTGCTTAAATTGGAATTCTGCATGCATTCTGTTAAGGTATTTTAAACAAACCACAAGCAAGATTATTTTTTTGAATAACGTTATTGTTATTCATTCATTCATTCATTAAGATGTTTCAAATAAGTCTGTATGTTCTCAGGGTATGGATGGGTTAATGACACCAGTGCTATAAGCATGAAAGATGAAACAAAAATCCAATTATATCTTCCTTTTCTGCACATGGGGTTATAAGAAGAGCTGTGATTGAACTTGTTCCTACTGCAAATCTTGAGCTGAACTCAAGATCATTCAAAATGATGCTATGACCTAGATGTACTATGGACTAGTATGGCAATAACAACAAAAAACCCTGAGAAAATCATTGCAACCTTGGGTGACAAAAATAGAAGCCATGAACAACCTAGTGCCCAGAAGTGGCAGTTTAATAGTGTGCTTCATTTCAGTCTGTAGCCTAAAAAATACAGACTCTTAACAGGAAATACCAGACTTTGAGAAGTCCCTATATAATTGGACTGGTTGGGTCTTGTCATTAGCCAATTTACTCTTTCTCAGATTTACAGCTCTGGGTGTAACAAAATCTTTGGCAGGAGGTGCGATCTCGAGTGATTTTTTCCACCCTCCAAATTAATTTATTTTGCACCCATTGGGAGTCAATTCAGTAGCACTCGCTGAGTTTTAGGCTTCTTTTTGCTGTTGAGAGAGCAACCTTTCCAGGGTTTTGCTACACAACAAAACACTAAGCACATGTTTAAAATTAAACTTGTGCTGAAGTTTCCTCAAGACAAATGGGATGCGAATGAATGTTTCTTTGTTTTGCTTAATACGGATGATCTCTGCAGCTCTGAACTGTTCTGCTGCCAACTGCCACTTACAACTTACAAAGATACGTCCATTTTATAGGATATGGATTGGATAATTTTACATTAATCCCTGCAGAAAGAAAACAGTTCATTGGGAGGAAGAAAAAATGCCTGTGAATGCCACCTCTGCAAGTTGCTTGGACAGGTGGAAGAAAGTGGGAGAAAAGCCCAAGGTACTCTAGCTGACAGTGCAGACATGCAGCTTACATTTTACTTCCCATAATCATTTATAAAAACAGTGCAAAATGAACAGCACTGAGTAGCTTGTGTTCCTATTATAATGTATAACCTTTCAGTACTTCATGTACAATAATACTTCCATGAAAATCAACCTGTATTACTTCTGCTTCTTTGTACAGCGCTTTGCATGACTAAGAGCAGCAAGTGACAACACGTTCTCCAGTAACTGAGATTGATTATTGGTGCTTCAGCACATCCATAATCATGATGCATGCAGCACGGAGAGATGGAATTATTTTCATGCACTGCCCTGATTGGTAGAAACGACTTTTTTTTCTAACTGAACTGAATATGTATAGGATGCATGCAATATGCTCTAGAGGAATGAGTATTGTGCTAGCTGTCAAAAGGTCTCTAGCTATACTCATGACTTGTGTGGCTCTGAGCAAGACAAGTCATGCATGCTACTCTTCAGTCACAGTGGCCACCACTATAAAGAACACACATTTACCAGTGGTTACCACTCAGTGTCTGAGATACTATTGTTTTACTATTAACAATAGTGAGAACATGAAAGAAGTATGAGAACTGAGTGTGGTACATGGTGGAAAGCATGGCCATGGCACGTCTGGATTTTATTTTACTAACATGGGTTTTACAGCTGGTTAACTGCACTGACTTCAAAAGAATTGCTGCGGATTGTTACTAATGAAGTGACTGTAGAGTGTGGTCCTCTGTATCTGCTTACAACAGGAAACTGCATATTCTTTTGCAGAAAAACTGGTTAGCAATTTTTTATTTTCTTTTACAGTGTATTAGATAATACTTTTTTTTTTTTCATGCCATTTCCAAAAGTCTCAGAGGACTTAATATTTCGAAGAAGTCGCTGATATGCCATAAAATCCTTGAAGTTATAAAAATATCTGAGATATTAGCATTTCATATTTGGTAACTTCCCAGTTTGGTGAATAATGTAACTATTTTGAAGTTCAACATCCTGCTGGAGAAGTGGAAACAAGGATTAATTTGCCTTTTCAAACAGGCACATCAATAGCTTTATTCTCCCTGTACTGAGCCATACTGTCTAACTGTGGTATTACAGAAACAACAAAAGTTAGTGCTACAGTAAATCTTATTTGATTACATGGATAAACAGTACTTTGAGGTTGTGGAAAAAGACAGTCCACTGTACGCTCGTTAATGATTAAGAAGTGATTAGGGAGTGATTAATTAAATACTTTTTAAGGTGAAATATGGTGACAAACTGCTCAGCAACAGGAAAAGCAGTAATATACCTATGCCACATTACATTTTTCTGTATCAGGATTAACACACCAAATCGCAGATAGTTGAATAAGCATTTATGCTATCCATTTTTCGGTTATTTCACGTTTCTTTAGATACAAAGCTGAACATAACCCAACATGGAAGATTAGAGATGAAGTATGGAATGCAGTATGACAATCACCACAGTGTACCGCAATTTATAAAATAATACACCAATAAGAGAGTGAAATACAATGCGATATGGTAACACAATTAGAATAGGTTTTCCTATGGACTAACAGCTATCATTACTCCTTCTTCATAGCTTTTACATTATCACAGGATTCTACTAAATATTGAACTGCTTTGGCAAAAATGCTGTTCTTTCCCTACCCATCTTACTTTAAATTTTAGTTGATGTATCTCAAGGACAGACACAGAAATTGAAAACCCTTCTAAATAAAGTTTTTTTTATACTAGTGGAGAGGGGAGAAAGAAAAAACTTCTGTTCAATAGTGAATGGGCCAAAATAAAAAGACTTTTAATTACTGTACACATATATATACACACCGCAGCATGCAACTCATTTAGCATAGGTTACTAAAAAAACCCCATGAAATTACAGCAATTTTCATTAAACTGTTGACATCAGTAAAGGCACTTTCATATTAGCCCAATGTAGGAATACAGAATGAGATTCAAATTTACCTTTCAGGAAACATTATAAGAAAAGTCTTTGCAGTGTCTCCCCAAAGGCCAGGGTCAACTTTTCAAAAGCAGCCTTTGATTTTGGATGCTCAGACTGAGACAGCTCTTTTGAAAATTTTGCCATGGATATACAATCCTTAATACCTTTATGTTAGGCAGTTATCAACTGGAGACTTTTCCTGTCGAGATAGGGTGAGAACTTGTAGCCTTCTGCAGCTGATGTAAGGTGGCACCTACTGTATCAGGAGCAAGGATATGCAAGGCAGCTAACACTAGCACTGGGGTATTACACAGACATCTTTGGACACTGTCCTGGATTAAGCCAGGATTAAGCTGTTTTTTCTCAGTTTAGCTTCAATTTTTTTTTCTTTTCATTTTGTACAGCAGTTGCCCATGGCATTCTTTTGCAACCCTATATAACCTGAGAAAGAAGGAATTAAAAGTTCTTTGTATAAGACCCTGTGACCCTGTTCCAGGCTGGAAGGGGAGTCCTTCCAACATCATTCACATGTCTTCTCTATTTCCCATATCAAATTCTTTCTCTTTCCTCCAGTCTCCTTTTGTGTCTCTCTGGAAAATTCCATCCTTTTTTCTTGCTACACAGAACTGGAGATCCCTCCAAGTCTGAAAGCCACAAAAGACTTGTGTGGATGCAGGAACATAGAAATATTAAAACACTCAAATGTAACAGCTGAAATACTAGAGCAAAAGATAACTGCCAAGATGTTTAGCTTCAGTTTTATCAAAGATGAGGAGGACAGGAAAATAAGAACAAAGAGAAAAACAAAACCTGAAACTGCAGAGAAAGGCAGCAGTTGTACATGCTGCAAAAAATTACATATTGTATGCAAAGAAATGCCTTCCTCTTAAAAGTTATTAGCCATATTGATCACTTAGATATTAGAGTCATAAGTTCCACATTTAGATTGTTACAAGATTCACAAATGTGCTGGTAGAGCAGCACATGCTGACTGTTCTGGCTGTTCTTACAGCTACATTTGTTCTCTTCCTTCTATACTAAATTAGCCATCTACCCACAGCTCTAGATCCTAAATGCTGCATATTGCATAAGTATGTCGGGATGTGTCTTTTTAATCCTTTCAGTTGGTTTACACTGGTCTTGGCTCTGAAACACTTCCTTCTGTGAGCATTCGTACATCTTTATGTCTGAACAGAGACAGATAATTCAGCACATTGGGGCATCCTCTGGGCACCCTGTATCCTGTCACATTTAGCACAAGCCTCACATCTCACATACCACTCCTAATCACAGAATTAACGTTAAATCATGAGAATCTACGTTAAGATTTATTGACCCTGGATTTGACACTTTACTTTGTCCAGGCATGCTGATATTATAGGAGTTACCAAACTTTATACCACACTTGCTACAGTATTATCTCACTGTCAGCAATCAGGGAGCCTTTTCCAAACATCCTGGAGCATCCTTTTCTCATCATAACTCTTTTCCTGAGCTACATTCCCAATGTTTGGAGTGGAAATCACCCGTTTGCTTTTGCTGAAGAATAAATTTCCTTCCTCCATCACAAAAAACCTCTATTCTTCAAGAAGGAGTAAATCTGGCTTAGTACTCCATTTATTCTCCAGCATTAAAATGAATGACCTTGTTTCAATTACATTTACAGTAAAAAATATAGCATTTACAGTATTTGAGTAAAGTGACTTTGGTTGTTTTATTTATGAGTATCGATTTCTGCATAAAGATAGCATTTCTGCTTTACTCGTACTTTTTTGGTGACTGAGCACTAATATTGGCACTTGGATGAGCCTCAGCAGGCACTGCATAAAATACTGCTGAGGGTGTAAGAAAGACCTTGTCATACTACTTAGCAACACAGGGCCAACAAGGATGAGAATGGAATATTTCTCTCTGAGGGTTAGCTCTCACTCACATTCGAGTAAGGAGTTTTGTCATCTTTTGAAGAACATCAAAATCATCGTCATTTTGTCATCATTTGACAAAACTACAGGAGTTTTGTCATCAGATATCAGCAGGCTTTTGATCGGACTTTTTAGGAGAAGGCTTTGGAGTTCCAAACTCAGTGTAAGCAGTGAGAAAAAAATTCTCCAAAACTTATTGACGTGCAAGGGTTGTGACTCCTGCTCCCTTCTTTCTGACCACTTTTGGTTGCTTCAAACTTTTTATTTTGCATTTCTTCAAATACTGAAGTAGTAAAAGAACAGAAACAGCTACAGAGCAGCAGTATGGTACGTGCCCCAATACTATACCCAAAAGAAACATTCCTACAGTAGATCTGCATGTTTAGCTCCTGTGATTTGCAGCTGCTTACGAGATGCTAATAACTACTATATGGGCTGTTTTCCCTGTATTGTTGATAACTGTCCACCAGAAACAGTGAACATCACTGATCACACTGAAGCTACCTCCCAGACCCATCTACATCCATAGCCAAACCCACACTTTTCCCTCAAACACAAAGACAGACAGACCTGTGGGGATTTTAATGTGATTACTTTTATACATTCTAAGAACACTGTTACACTTACTACTTTTTCCTTTCCTATGAAGTAGTCCAAATTGAATAGGACTAAGATTAGTAATGGAGCTAAATCAAGTTACTTTCATTTGGGGCAAAAATGCTCAAGACAAAAATCCCAAACTGCAAATACATAAAGCAAGTAAAGATACAAAACATCCAAGGTACATAGGTGGCTTTGACTGTAATGCAACAGAATACAGAGAGCCTTTCATATTCAAAGCACTTTGTAGACTAACTGGACTAAATAGTGCTATAATATTAAAACATGGCATCTATTAGGCATTCAGAAATAACTCAAACGTTGCCTTGGATAGTGGGTCTTATTTAAGATGGGATATTTTTGCCAGGGCACTATTATATTTTATTTTATTATTTTATTTATTTATTTTATCATGTAATGCTGTGTCAAGATGCCCTGGGAATAAAATGCCTGGACAAACATGAAATAAATGGGCCCCAGTTTTGTCTTTTCTAACATTAGGACTACTGTGAACTGCCTCACTGGTTTACAATGCATTTCTGTATGTAATGATACAGGGTAAGAACTATCCAAGAGTAGGCATATCTACTTCTGTTGCAGTGTTTGATTTCTGAAGCAAATTTAACCTGATCATCAATGTAAATAAACAAACAAACCTGCTCGGAATAAGTTTTATCAAATACTCTACAGATTGTGATAGATTGGTTTGGGTTGGATAAGAAAAAAGTAGATCCATCTGCTGTGCCATCAGTTAAAGGAAGGAGATCTGTGAATGTAAGGCAGTAGTTTACTTCCTATGAAATACTCAAGTTTTAGAGATTCACAAAATGACCTGGGAGTGTGTATATTCTCCCAACTCTGACATTCCTGCTTGGCAGCCATGTTATTTTAGTAGCATAGTGCCAGCAAACTAGATGTGTTGCTTTGAATTTCTTCCATTGTCCACTGATCATTATAAGTGCAGTATCTCACAAAATCATTTAAAGTACTGACTTGACCAAGTGAGGGAAAAGAGAGGCAAACAAAAAGCAAGAAACCATTAGTAAGTATCTGCAGAAAGTCTTGGGGTGCTGGAAATCGCCCATTTCACACAGAGCTGATGTGAGACACATCAGTGGTGGTTACAATGCTGTACTTATTTAATCTGGTTCATCAGCTCATTTTCTAATTTCTATCTGCAAATATATGATGAGTCTTAGGAGCTTACCACACCCTTTCACTTAGCTTGAAAAATCTACAGAAAATAAAAATTATTACTAAAAAAAAGATGAAAACTTACCAAATGTAAAATTAGATTAAGAGTCAATCAAAATCCAACTGTGAATTTATCATTTCAATGAATTTCAATGAATGGTTTAAAATCTGTTTGAAATCTATTTGAAAATGAATATGTAATAATACAGACATATCTCTATTTCAAAGCTAGTATTGTCAGATGTATTCTGTGCATTATAATTCATGAACAGGGTAGATGACTATTTGAGAAGTATTAAAATGAGCTGACTTTTCAATACAAGTGTCTTGACAATAAGTTTTTCTATTCTTGGCAATTCAGAAATGTAGACAATTGTGCTAGAAAAATAATATGTATTGTAATATTCATTGTACAGTAGTAGTATAGTAAGTGGCAATTCTGGACATTACAAGAGACACAAGGATTATTTTCTGTGATTGCACAGAGAATACTTGGATTTCTTGTGAAGCTTTTTGCATTGGAAATGAGATTCATCAGTCTGAACAGGGCAGGGTTAGAGCCCTTAGCAACATGCTTATTTTGTAGAAGGTCACTCAATAATAACTTCCTCTGCCCTCCAAGCTTATTAAGACTGACTGGCATATATTAATGAAAACACCTGATTCTCCAACCATAAAACCCAGACAAAGACTTTATTTTAATATTAAGGAAGGAACCCTTAATTAGCAGGGTTTCAAAAATGTCAGCTTCTTCTATTAGCTGTTCTGGTCCATCAAAGCCATAATCCCTACTGTCAAATTTCATCACATGATAGACAGTTTGCTGGCTATCTTTTTTTTTTCTTTTTTTTTTAACTGATCATACTGACTGGAGCTTTTTATTTTGCAGTCACATTTAACAAGTTTGCATGCATTTCGTTGTTACCTTGCTGATTTTACTCCTTTAAAAGTCTGCCTGTGTCAACTAAAAGAAGAAAAAATCTGAGGAAACATAAAATATTACTTATTGATACACAGATGTAATTAAAGACTTTTGGGGAGAGTTCTCATTCATAATATTGATTCTTTTCTAGGGCATGCAAATGTGCTTTTGTGAAAACACGAATAAAAAACACTGTTCACAGATGAATTTCCATTTCAGGCATGTTAAGGGAAAAAAAAGAAAAAAATGCTCAAACATTGTGAAAACCTTTTGAGGTGCACATTCTTTAGCATTAACCCACAATACACCTGCATGCTACATGAAATTTGTTCAAGTAGATAGTGCTTGCACTGCCATTCAAATGAGAGAGACTGTGTCAAATTTTACCATAATAAACATGTCAGTTATAAAAGGATTTATATTCTAACTTCATTCAGTGTTTCGTTGTTTATTAAACATCAATTTTAATAGAAACCCTAATCTATTTCTTTTGCTTAAAAAAAGCAATAGGTTACTATCCTGTCACACACTTCTAAACCTTTCCATCTAAACTCTCTCCAACATTGCCTGTAGATTTCATAAAGCTGTATTGCTTTATGAAAAAAACAACACATGGGCATTTAGCTCATCTAGCTAGGTTTTCTCTTCTTTAACAAGAAAAATAATAATTATACAGAATTTGTAGTATGACAATGAAAAAAGGAAACTCCCACGTTTTTTTCATGGCTAGTTTTTCTTTAAATATTTTCTTTATAAATTTCAGATTTCTTTATTAACAATTTATGCAACAGTGCACATCTTATAAATGCTACAGCAAAATCAAGGAGCCTTGCTGTTGAAGGTATAACTGATTCCAGGTAAGAAGAAAGGAATTCCCAGAATTCTGGAAAAAGACAGAATTTCTGGAGTGGAAGTGTATGGGTAACATTTGTATCTTAAAGTAAGAGAGAAGCAGTCTGAAAAAGAAGAGCATGATATGCTAGAGCTAACAAATGAGACATGCAGGCTTCTGCCAAGAACCCAAGGCAGTATGACAGGCCCCAGAAAGCCAAAAGCAGGAAGGGAAATGGAGGCAATCTGTGAGATTACTGTGAAAACATAAAGGAACTGAAGCAGCATTGTCAGAAAATAAAAATGTTGGGATCCTTATAGGTGGGTAAGTAAAGAATGTAACAGTCATGTTTTGTTTAGACCAAAGAAAAAATGAGACCGAGGTTGTATCTGGAGGGGAAGATTAAAGCAGTACAGTCATAGATACCCAAATGATTGAGAAATGGATACAGATGAAAGGATGAATTTTGGATGGTTTCAGAACTAAAATGCAAATGGATTTAGGGAGATCCAACTTGTATATCAGGTATTATGGAAGGCATAGAGATAAAACCACGATGGTGAATCTGGACAATGGGTTGACAGTGAATTTTAATTTTTGAGAGAGAAAGCAGAATTGATAAAAAATACTTCATATATGCACTCTTGCAGTATTCAGCACCACTGAAGTGCAGACAGGAGGAAGAAAGTTCTGCAGCCTTGGAGACGGATAATGACTGCAAAGAGTTCTCAGTTCTAAAAGATATTTTTAAAGCTTGGTGATATCTTTTGCACTTGAAATTTTTTAAGTGTCTGCATGTTACATCACTTAATACATGTTAGGAAATAGTAGACCAAAAGTTCACTTCTGCTTATACTGGGAAAGAAATGTAGAAGGTAACTGAAATATAACTGCAAAGCTTAACAAGAAGGGAAATAGAGAAGCAAGAGGAAAAATCTGAGACTCAAAATTATAGAGGCCTATGGACTCATAGAAACATCAAAAGAATGGAGAGAAAGAAAGAGAATAAAGGAGATTCAGAGGGAGCAATCAGGGATATGACCACTGATAAACAACTGCAAAAAACAAGGAAGGAAGTGGAGTTTCTGGGAGAGAATGATAAATGTAATACACACAATAATTCAAATAAAGCAAGAACATAAAAGATTTAGGAGTCTGTTAATCGACTTGCTAGTTATACTTTAGCTATGTAACTCAGTTGATACTTAGTGAAAATAAATATCCTTCCTACCTCAGGAAAAGAATTCCAGTTCTTCACCCTGTGGAATTCTTCCCACTGCTAATAATTTCATAAACCTATATGTATTAATCCAGGATCCCTGTACCACTGTCTTTCTAGAGGTTAAAGAAAACTCAAATACAATCTGACCATGTACATCTGAACTAACTAACAAAACATTAAAGAGGGTTGTATTTATTTTATCTGCTTAACCTTACTTAACTGCTTCCTGAGTGCCTATGTCTATTGCAAATGACAAGTATGTTTCATAGCTGAATTTACAGCTAGCCACTCCATCCTTTTTAATGGCTTTAAGTGACTGTCAACATTTACTTGTATGATTTTTCTCTCATGTAATTAACTTAGAAATGAAACCCACTATTTAGACTGCTGGAGTTCCTTGCCTTTTCGATAATGCATCTAAGGACTGGAGCAACAATGAATAGCAGCGAGATAATAAGGCCAACACATGAAGTTCAGTCCTCCCTCCAGCATCATTTGCAATACCACTAACTAAAATACCAATTGCAATACTATACTAAATATACCATATATATAAACATATATATATTATATATTATATATTATATATCACATATATAAATACTAATATATATAAAATATAAAATATATAATATATAAATACTAAAATACAAAACCCAGTAAAATGGGAATAAAAGAAAACCATATTAGTTTTAGGCTCTGTGTAATTTTTATTTTGTGAGGTGTATGACAACTAACCTTCGTTTTGAAAAATAAGTTTGTTCTATAATTACATCCAACTGAAGTCATTTGTATGATTAAAACAGCCATGACTCCGTCACTGTCAGCACTCCACTGAAGGGTAAAATCATTAAAACAGAGTCCTTACCTCAAACATTTGTAACAAGTAAGCATGTATTTCTAGGGTTTTCCCTTGTTAATTATACTTATTAATATATTTTTTTATATTAAATACTTCTTTTGCTTTCATTTTTCCTCATGTCTCTGTGTCTAATGCATTCCAGTGTCTATCTTATTCAACCTATCTTACAACAAATCACCGTGAGGGTCTGTTACTTCTTTGAACAGTTCTGCTGTTCTGCCAGCACACAGGCTCTGTTGGGGTCTAGCATCTACCTTGTACTGCTCACATTCTGAACATGGGGTTGATTCTGTGGGTATCATGTAGGAACACAAAAGAAAGAGAAGAAGAAGGAAAAAAGACCAAGAGAGGCTTTTCTGATTGATAGGAATCAGATGTTATGTTTATGGCTATGGCTATGATCTGAGAATGGTATGTCCTCCTATTTATCACTGTGAAGTCATATAACAATCACATAAAAGGGGAAGACTCAGAGTACCTAACAGACTGATAATCAGGAAATTCTCCAACACTTCTTTCTATGGTTGCATTGGCTGAGAAATATTGTCAGGCCTTGATAGCATTCTATGTTTATGAAGAATGAACAAAATAATATTGATAAATATTTTCTTGCTCATACATGATTTCACTTGTATTCCCAGAATCAGAGTAGAAACACTGACCTGGCTTAAACTGTCTCACAGGGGTCCTCACAGAACATTTAAATGCTTGTGGGAGGCAGTCAGTGATGGCCTTTGTGTTGCATGTTCCCCTCCCTTGGCTGCTGGCCAGGGTCAACCCACCGAAACTGCCGAAATGCATTTCTCCATTCTATTAACAGCCAAGAATTTTAGCCAAGTAATTAGGTCAAGGGACTGGAAGTCTGGGCTTGTAACTTTCTGAATATGAATTGCTGTGTTTACTTGGCACACCTTAGATAATTCTACAATGACTGATTTCCTTCACGTTAAGTGGCTATGCTACTATTTTCTTACTCCACGTATGTATTCTGAGGATTAATCCAGTAATGCTGAAAACATAAGAACATGAGAAATGCCCTATGGATGGAATCAGACCAGTGGCTCACCTAGCCCAGTGCTTACTCTCCTGCAGTGGCATTAGGAGTTGCTATTATGCAAAGTACGTGAGAGTGGCCATGTTGAGCACTGGTTCCCAAGATTCATAGCTGTTGCATTAGCCATGTTTCAGAGTACTTCCTTGTCTATTCTCTTTAGTATTAGTTTATTAATCTGTTGTCTATGAACCCATTTAATTAATTTTTGCACAAGCGGACACCCATCAATTCCAAAATAATATTTATCTATTTTAACTGATCTCACAGATTTAATGAGTACTTCCTAATACTAGTACTGCAGGATATTGTGAATAAAAGGCCTGCTTCAAAACACTCCCCTTTTCATTTTGAAAATTTTGATCATAATGTCCTATTAGTCTTCTCCTTTCCAAATTGAAAAGCCCCAGCCTTTTTCTTATTTCCTTGTAATAATGCAGGATCCCCTTGATCATTGTAGTTACCCAGGGACCATTCTTTGTACTATAACACCACAATATTCCTGCTTAAATGCAAGAGTAACTGTTCATAGTACTCAAGGCAGAGGAACACCAAGGTTTTGTGGAATGGCAGAATGATGCTCTCAGTCTTAGCCACAATATCCATTCCCATGATGCTCAACATTTTGGCTACTTCTGCATGTTCAGTTGATGATTTCAGAGAACTATCCCCTAAGCTCTTTTTCCTGAGTTGTAACTACTGCTCTCGTTGAACATGTTAATAGAGCTCTCTGCATGGTCAGTGTCCACAGAGCTATCCACACAGCTGCCTCTGATCCAAACAGCAGGAACAAGAACAGAATGGTCTGTCTTACTTTGGGTGTGACAGTATCTTAAACCTCAGATGTTCTGTAGCCATGCTTTGAATGTTTGCTTTAAAAACTCTGGTGTTGCCTTGCTGCTAGAATCTGGATGGTGGATCACAACACAGTAGCTTGTATGCTTGACTGGCCCCTCCTAAGCCTCTATTGTGCATAATCTTGGCATTTTATTGTAAGTTGTTGTATATCATATTGGGTGTATAATATGTTTTCTATCAGATGCAGCCAGACTGGTGTATTTATGGACTAATGGTCCCTGGATACTGCAATGACAGGGATGCCTAGTTGAGGAACGGAAAAAAAAGGCAGAAGAGCAGAAGAATGGTAAGGATGGAGGCAAACAACATAACTGAATTTTTAAAATCAGGGTGAGAATTTCTGGTTTGCCTTCTTTCAAGCAATACACTCTTGTGGGTTGGAATCGTCAGTTTTTCACTGTCAGGCAAGAAAATTCAAAGCTCTTCAGTTAGAAAAGACTATTATAATCACTGTCTGGAAAGTCTGCCTGCTGGCAAGGAAAGCTATTATTTTTGTATATAGTGTGCACAATTAATACTAGTGTATTTGGACAAATTCGTGCTCAAATAAAGCTGGGGCCTTTTCTTGCCAAAAAAGAGTGCAGTATCAACCCATCAGGACTTGTATCTTGGGAAAGGATGGAAAATTAATATGCCAGAGATAAAAGGAAAAATATACTGCTTTGAAGAAATGGTAAATCATTAAATTTAAGAGATAGGGAATTACATTCAATGATCATTCAGTATGACATTTTGTTCCTTGCTTTTTCTATTACAGTAGGAAAGAGCTAAAGGATGCTAAATGAGATCTTGATATAAATATCTGATTAGCCTTTTGTAGTCCAAAAATTGCCCACAAACTATATTTTCCTATGTGTACAGCCTACACTTAAAGTGTAATACAATTCTTATATTTCAGACTTTATTGGAGTTTAGATGTACAGGTTTCATTGACTGCAGCACATGGTATGAAGCCCAAAATATTAAATACCTTGCAAAGGATATACAAATCTTCAATTTCATTTTTCAAAATTGGTTTATATTTTTACACTTGTCTGTAAAAGGCTCTTCATTAAACTGTAAAACTCTCCTGTAAGTATTTTTACACGTTGAACTTACAAGAACTCAGCTTTCAAAAGAAAGCAGAAGCTTCGTGGCAGAAGCTGTACAAGACGTGTCGCCCTGTCTATGATTTAATTCTCTTTCTTACACATAAGGCTCTCTTAATGGATTTTTTTTTAGTATTTGGAAGCATACAGACACACATACACAGAGTCTTCTTTGGAGATGAATTTATGCGTGGAAGAATCTTCATCTGCACTGTTATCAACTAAATTGCCATCAGTACTGCAGGCACCTCTGGCAGGGTTCCAGGCTCCAAAGAGTTTGGACTGACTCGCAGTCCTAGAAATAAGGGTCAGACCAACTCTCACCTTTGCAGTACTGATAGTAGCCCTATATAAATCACTCGCTATATAAATATTTATTTATCAACAGTTGGCTAGTCAACAGCATGGTGTGGTCTGCACATATTGAAGGATGGCTTACATTTTCTGAACTCAAGACAAAAGTCAACACTATGTGATGCTCACTATTTAACAGGATTTTTTGACTACTGACATGTCATAGTTGTCAGTTTCCACAAAACAAATGGGTCAACTCCTAACTAATTGGATGACTGTTCTTACATTCTTATACTCACTTAAAGATAAATGAAATTCTGAAATGAACTGCACAAAAGCTCACCACGCTGACATATTGTCATCTATCCCAAATTTAAGAGTACTCTGTTAGCATTATGTTATCTGTGCCAGCTTCACAGAACTATTACAGTTTCACTTTTTCTTTGTGTCTGTAACCGTTTCCCATCATCCTGATTAAGTAGGCAGCCATTTCATTTCTCTCTGTGTAGATAGAGCTGTGAAGGAGAATTAGATTTCAACACTTATGTAACGGAGATTAATTGATTGATTAGATTATTAATTAAAATTTCCATTAAATTCTTTATTTAAAAAGCACAGGATTGTGGATCCCCAGGGTTTTTTCTAACCCTTGAAATCATAAACAAGAGAATGCATAACTAAACATTGTATCTTATCTTGTGCAGAATAATTAAGCCAGCGGATGCATTGCTATGAAGGAAAATACTTTTCCTTCAAATTTTTTTTTTTTTTTCTGCAAACCTTAGGAAAGAGAAAGACAATTTTGGGTTCCCCCCACTGCAATAGAGGAACATGCACCAAAAATAACCAAAAATAGCCTGGTTTAAGCATAAATGTACACATATGTATGCCTGTGTGCATTTATGAATCTCTGAGGTTTGCATGCTATTCATTTTTAAGAAAAGAAAAAGAAGTGAAAACATGACTTGGGTTGTTTTAGATCTGATGTGGTCTACCTAGAACTTCCAGCCACATAATGTTTCAGAGATCAGTGGAAAAATAAAAACAGCAAGTGGCCTTTTAGATAACCCATAATTAAAAGCAATTTTGAGCTGTCTTTTCAGGGAAGCTACCCAGGGGAAGTATTTGCTACCTGTTTGACCTTCACGATTGTGAGTCCTTGGCAGTGTCAGCGACCCTCTGAACTGAATTCAAAACTAATCTCTAACAGAAAAAGAGAAACAGAATTCATGCAAATCATATTAATTCCAACATTTCCCCAGTGAGCTGGGTATAAACTACAGCCTAATTAAATATTTTTTAACGATGTGAGTAATTTTTGCCAAGGGGCGGATTCAGGGGAAAATTTAATATGAGATCACAAAAGCTGTTCCCAGCGTTGATTCTGTAAATTAATGACTATCTGCCTTATGATAAAAACATGCTGCCAAGAATGAGAATGAAGTCAGCAAAGCTTGCTCTATTTGTCTAACAACCAAATATACAAAATGCAAAACTTTAAAGGATATGGAAAATTTCCATTGTCTGTATGATGCATTCCTGATAAAGATGCATGACATTGACAGCATAGAGCTGCTCTCTATTATACCAGACTATCAACCCTTCCTAGTTATCACTGATACTGTGTTAGCTAGTGTTACAGACTTCAGTGAGACAGTGCCAAACACCAGAATCAAGAACCTGAGAGGTATTTGTTTATGTGTGGGTAGGATAATATGCTCTGACCATTTCATAATCTATTTCCAAGACACACTGAACACTGCACACTCTGCACCTCAGAGTTGCTCACAACTATCCATCCATCTTCCCTAACACTTATCACTGTAGTATCTGGGCACCAATCTTAAGTGCTTGTCAGAAAGAAAATCTCATTAAACCAATGTTATTACTGCTTTCAAATAATAAATGCACAAACATTAAAACTGTGATCAAGGAAAACTGTATAAAGAGACAGGAGTTATTGATGCATCAGTCTGGCCAGCTTTTTATCATTATTTGGAAATTAAACAGTAAGCCTTATGTGACTAAGAGGCCGCTTTATAAAGTATAGTATTAGATCAGATATTGAAGTTATTCAAATGCAAAATCCTCTGTTTAACTACTAAAAGACTCCTTGCTCTTTGTTCTTCTCACACTAACCTGACTTGTAACAAGACAGACAGTTAACACCAAGGAGTTACATAGCATTGCCAGATGACAGGTGACTAGGACTTTGGTAGCACTCTGGTCAGGAGGCCAACCCATTGTAAGGACTTTGCAGCCCCATTTATTTAAATTTCTTCCAGTGCTGGCCACTGAGACTGAATTAACAGCTTTTCAATTAGAAGGTCATTCTGTGCTAACTAGCGTGCCATTGCCTCATTATAGTCACAAAATTAGTGAGAAAAGACTAGCATGAATAATATGAAGAAGCCAATCTGAAAGGTGAAGAGGTGCTATTTTCTTGTTTCCTCAGAGGTGGGAATAAAGCTTGCTGTTTAGAAACAAGCATTTTGCTTACAGTGCATAAGTCTTTTATGAAATAAATACATTTTTTCCCTACTTCAGAACAAATAAATTGGTCCTTTTCTGTGAATTAACCTTGATGGATGAAAGGACAGTTTACGACTGCTGAACATGCTAACTTGGGGCACAGCTTTACATGATGTGAAATGTATGGATGAGATGTTAAGTTTCAAAGCACTGCAATAGGACTTTTTTTTTTTTTCATCTTTAAGGTAAAATCAGTAATTTTTACACAAATCTGGTAATAAGTCACTAAAATAGGAAAAGTAAGGTAGAGAGCATGACATCATTTTCAGGGGGAACACCTGAAGAATATAGTGAAACTGTTTAATGCCCACTGTTCTCTGTGGTTTCCTGCTATATGTACAGGCCACATCCCACTTTCCAAGAACTTTGCTCTCTTCTAGATGAATACTCAGCAACTGCTGATGAACACACACGCCCAGCAAGAGGCAGCCCTGACCTGCTGTTTTGGCTGACCTTCAGTAGTTAACAGAGATGCTCTGTCACCCAAATTGAGACGTTGAGGCCTTTTGCTAACGTAGTCCAACTGAATATGTTTCTTGTTATGCTCTAACCTGTTTTATTTCACAAAAATTGAGACAGTCATTAAGGGGTTTTGTTGTACATGTGAAATAGTCAGAAATTTATCCATGGCTTTTCCCAGATCAAAAAAGAAAGTTGGAGTGGAACATGAAATTCAAGCTTCCAAGGGCCCCACCATCAAATCTCCTTTTCCACAGAAACCAACTGCAGAAGTTGAAGAAAAAGGAAGCCTAATAATTTATTTCCCACCTATATTAAACAGGATCTTTTGAAGACTTTCAGACTGTAACAGCACGTGAAATGAAAGTTGATGATGTAATGTACAGAGGGAATGGAAGAAACCTCGTGGTGTCTTATCTACAGCTTTTATATTACGCACTTGCAGCTGAGAGATCCTGTCATAAAATTATTCCAATATTTACTGCTCTGTGTATCACAAATCTCCAAATATATGATTAAATAGAAGGTAATTTGATAAAAACAATAAAAACATTCAAAAGACCAGTGTGAGCTAGGTGTCTACATACATTTGAGAATTACTCAGATGATTTTAAAGCCCTGTGTAACTAAAGATACACAGCAGATAATTTCAGTTGTGCAGTTCAATTTGGGGATGGGAAAATACAGATATATAATTTGAAAAGAGCAAGATAAATCATGCCTAAGTCCTTTGAGAATATTAACTCTAGAACACATAATTTGACCAAATAACAACATAAAGTAATACATGAAGAGTAAGGGAAGAAAATAAAGCGGCTACAGAGTGCACAAAGATTGAATTATTGTGCTTGATTCTAATAAAACCTAGGAATTCTTTGAAAAGTTTTTCGAAATTGATCTTTTGCATCTTTAATTTTTTGATTTTTATATTATTATTTATAGAAGTATTCATATTTGTCTGAACAACTAACCTTTGCAGGGTTTCCACCTTGTATAATTTAACTGCAAGACCTGCAGTAACTTTGTCTTTTCTTTGAAGTCCTAGACTCTGGAATCACACAAATAGTACAGATTTTCAACTTTCCTCTAAAGATGGAGAAAGTTTCTAGCTTCTAAGGAAGACTAAAACTTCAAAATCCAGAAAGTGAAAAAAAGTTTACGTTTTGTATGCTTAAGGCAAACCTTTTTTTCCCCTAACTCCTTGTCTTTTAGTACTTCAAGTTATTGACATCTCTTTTGCAAGAGCTCTGTTTTGTTTAGATCTTAAAGGGCCTGATCCACTTCTTACTGATGCTAGCAGATGACAATTTTTTATTTACTTAGATGGCAAATCGCATCCACAGACTACACTACAATGAGGGTGATAATTAAGAGTATGGAGATTGCATAATTTTTACTGGAATTGTGTTCCATAGCAAATCTTTGAACACAGCTTGTGCTGTTTGCTTGTAACCACTAATCAACATTTGCTAGATTTTCTGTGTGCAAGCAGAATACTTCTACAAAGTGTCAGGAGCTCTCCACTTTCAGTTTGTTTATGAAATGGGATTTTGAAACATTACCAGCAGACTTCTTGATACACCAGAGTGTAATGCTGCAGTGTCTAGGAAGCATAAAAAGCCTTTTTAAACATTCAGAGCTGAGCTGTGCACTATTGCGTTGTGGCTGTAGATTTCGCTCTCAATTCTAGACACCAACCTCTTTTCCCTTATCAGTTGTTTATTAGCCAGAGTTTGACTTCTGGATGGGTGGGTAAAATCTACAGCAGCTGCAGTAACAAGCAGTCTCAAACCCTGCATATTTAAGCAGGGTTTTGCACATCCTACTAAATGCAGACGTTTATTCTGGTTAATAAAAGAGTGGGCTGGTAATGTCTCAAAGTCCTACTGGATTAAATATCTTCTTCAGGAAGAAGAAACTCCACTTTTCACAGTTTCAACAATCATTGCTTATATCTGTACCTCAACTAGTAAGATATATATTTGTTTTGTTAAACCCTACATAAAAATGAATGTATTCATATTTGTAGTAGTGTAATCTTAATGCATAGCAAACTAGTTCCAAATCTTTAAAACACTTTTTTGAGAACTTGGGTCCCTGAAAATAGTCTTTTAAATGGCATAACTTACACCAAAAGGTACTCTAAAAAAAATAATTAAATTGTCCATCTACTGAGTCTCTTTGAAATAAACTGGAGTTTTCAAATCACATATGCTCCTATTTCTTCATTTTGAGAGTAACAATTTGTCAGGGATTTCTTCTTTTCCCCTCCACCCTCCCAAATCATTAATAACTTCTTGTGGCTTCTGAAAAAGGTTGCAGATCAAGATTTCAGTAGCTGTGCTATAAGTCTACTCCAGAAGGCTCAAATTCAATCAGTTCAATTCACCAGCTTTCAGAACTGGCTGAATGCCCTCTTAACACTGCAAGGGAACTGAATATAAATTCTCTGAATAGAATCGCTGTGTTAGGAGCACTTTGGGCTAACATGAGGGGGTTGCAGGTTGCCTTGAGAAAAAGAACAGGATAATTACAACAGACTCACATATGTATATGTGTCTGCAGCTCTAGAAAAGCTGCAGCTGCCCATACATATAATGACCTAGAAGAAAAAAAAAATATCTGAATTTTTTCATTCACTATCATTAATTATTAAAGTTGGATCTGAATATTATATGCATAGTATTTAATACTAAAACAAATACATTTTAGTGTAGTTGTAGCTTCGATTCAGATAACATGTCTATTCGATATGCAAAATTTGATCAAACCTTTAATTCCAAACTATAGTACCATGAAAAAGGCATCAAACCACCACAGTGAAGTATGAAATACTATATATCCTTCTGTTCCAAGATAGGGTGAACTTAGATTTTCTCTGCTGTAGTCCTCATATACTCTTTTT
>CM036590.1:40862978-40915478 GCA_020745705.1 Hemiprocne comata | reverse complement strand
GAATAAGATCTAAGTGAAAGATCTGAGATGCCTCATGAACGATAACAGTGCAAAAGGGAAGGAGACTGTATGCACACACTGTGTTATGTTCTGTCTTGCAGGGGCAGGATGAGAAGAATCAGATGGGTTGGGGAAGAGATGTCAAAGTGTTCAAATAAAGATGGCCAATCCTGACTAATGTTTATCGATCAGATGAAGTAATTTTAAGCACCAGACAAGAATAAGTGTCTTCTATTTCAGAGATGAAAAAGAGAAAAAATATAGCCCCTTTCTCAGTTAAGCTAACAAAGCTCCTCCTATGCCCTTCCTTGTTGCCATGCTGTTTGCCTTTGCTGACCATGTGGTTACAACTGCATGAAGTTATGGCCTTTGCTAACAGCCAGAGAAATGTTTTAGAGTAAGATTGGAGAGAACAAAATTCAGTCTACTAAGTTATTACATTGATTAGCAAGGTTACCAAGATGAATGTTTTTTTAAGTTGAAAGGTTTAATAATTTACTGACGACAGATGACAAGTTTTGATTTTTCCCAGCTGTTCAGTCACTAAAAAGTAGCTCTGACAAAATTTGCTTTCATGTTTGACCTCCAGGCAAAGGTTAAACATAGCAAAATTTCAGTTATAACATATTATTTCAGAAACATATGAAAACACTATTTAGGATATCTTGACTGATTTACCTAGTATATTAGGTAAAGCTAGAAGGTCTGTCACAATTTCCATTCCCTCCTGGCATAAACATACAGACAAAACCAGATAAAAGTAAATCAGAAAAAGATGTAGCCCAAAATCGTGGAGTTACATTCTAACAGGCCTTCCTACAGCAGAATATTGAGAGACACACTTAAAAAACCTTTTGTGTATTTGTCCTAATAATTTATCTTTGTCTAGGTATCTGACTTTTGTTAGATAGGTATAACATTGGTTGAACAACTAGAACTAAACCAAGGTTAAATGGCTATCATAGCCTTTTAAAAAAGGTCAAGTAACTTCAAGAAACTTACCAAATACCCCTAGTGTAGCCAGAGTGGTGAAAAAATACTAGAGGTTATTGTATTCCCTGTTAGGGATTTAGGGCAGTTACATTATGTAAAAGATATTTGTGTTCATGGCTGTCAGAAGAATCCTAACAAAATCCATACATTTGCCACATTATTACCAATGTAAAGAATCACTTTGGGATGTCTGATCTTACTGCTATACACTCTCTACTTCCTCACTTGAGCCTTGCACAGCTCTCCTTCTGTGCTGAAATATCGTTGTGCTGGTAAGGAAGAGAGTGATATAGTGATTCCTACTTAAAAAGTTTTGTTAAAAGTCAGCCATGTAGACACAAAGTTTATGATTCTGGTAGAAAAAGATAAAATCCCATTTAGGTTTGAGAATAGCTTATCTGTTTGTCAATGCTGACTAACTGAAATGATGCTGGAGTCAATGCCCTGAATTGTAGTAGGCAAAGGACGTATGAAAAGAGATCTGGTAATACACTAAATTAAAGTAGAACCACAGAGTTATTATCGCTAAGCCAAATGCAACCTTTTCAATACAACAAAAAGCAACCTCCATTTACATTTTCAGTTAACACTTCCTGCAAAAAGAGTATCTTCCTTTCCACATTTATGTAACTCTGAGCAACAGCATCAAGCACGTGAAAGCCAGCTTTATTGCAATGCATTTTACGGAATGGGCACATCTGAATTGTGGTGCAATTGAAAATACCCTCAACAAGAAAACCACGCAGTATTAGACTCAAACCAGTCTTGGTATTCAGGATTTATTCTGAGGAATTACAAATAATTTCTAAGTTGCAATGTTTTTAAGTGTCTGTGGTATCTTGCTTCATTTCTCCGTAACTCATTCCCTTGTGAACAATGACAGCATTATTTTCCTTCATACTACTTCTGCATATTCTATTCAAATGAGAAAATTGTCACAGAAGAAAATCACACAGCTTAACTGTGACTGTATAGTACCTGGCATGAAGACACCCAAGACTATTTGGAGGCTGTAGTTGCTGCTGTAATATAAACAAAAATATTATAATAGGAAATACATTGTGTTATCCAAGGTGGGAGTCAGAGAAGCTTGATTCCACTGTGCCAAATTCTTTTAAGTTACAGTTTCCATTTCTGTGTTGTTTGTTCACGTACCTAGTCTTCCACAAAAATTATAATGACATCACAGCTCTTGTAGTTTGTGTTACAATGGGATGCTAAAAGTGTAGCTATTCATGAGAGCAAAAGCGAGAAAGAAAATCAACGACCAGAAAGGAAAGTCATTAGTTGTAAGAACCTACAAATAAATTAAACCTTGCCTAAGATGTATTGATTTTCTGTGGCCTTGCCTATAGAATAATGTCAAGCATGCCTGACAATCCATTAAGTTCAGAAGGCAAAAACTACTTATAATTGTTCTTTTGCTTCGATTTTAAGAAATACTCTGGTATCAGACCTAATTCTGATTCTCATCTGCCATGGCGTAAGTCAGAAATAATTTTCCAAAGTCAATGGAGTTATAAGTGTAAGGATTAAAATCAAAGCACACTTTACTGTAATGTGTGGCTTAAATTAAAGTGAAAAAGACTTGTACTCCTCTACAAATTAAAATTTCCTTGCTTTTTTACCATGTCAACTTCTTAATCAAAATAGGCAGTTCCATGAACTAAATTAAACAATAAAAATTATAATTAATTATGTGTTTAGATTGCAAGAATAAGGTTTTTACTTAATACTTCCTAAATTATTAAAGTATAATACTTACAACTCTAAGTAGACACCTAAACAAGAGAGTTTCAGAAGATACACATGATGATAAAGAAAAAACAACCTGATAGCAATTACAGCTGTCAATGATGAAAAGCCATCAAAATAATAATCACAAATTCCCAATAATTTTCCATTAAAATTTATCATTTTATAATTTTTAATTCTTATGTAAAATTTTGTTCTGATTTTCAATAGAAAAAATATTTCAAAAGAACCAGTAGTTTTACATCAGGTTCCACTTTGATTTACAGATGCTTGATTCAAGCCTATAATCAAGCCAATTATTTTACCATGAAAAGATCTCTCTGCCTACACTGCAGGCAGAAAAAAAAACTGTGCAAAGAAAAACAGAAGATAGGCAGAAAACTTTTGACAAAAATAAAAGATAACGGAACAATGTAGCTTATTCTTAAATGTGTTTGGTTTAAACTTTTCTGTAAAATGTCACTAAGTGGCATCTGTCTTCCTCTCCTAATCAAATTCAACTGCAGACAGAAAAATCACCTCTGGATGCTTCTACCTTTTTAGAGTTACTAGTTTTATAATTTAATATGCTTTGAAAGTGGGTATCTACATACATAAAATGTGGAGGGCCATGAGCCAGATTTGAATTTTCTATGAGATGAAATTTACAGTCAAAATCTATACTGAGATTTTGCAGGTGGTGTAGGGTTTTGAGATTTTCATTGCCTCAGAAATATTAGCTCATCCTTTCTGGTCCGTTTCACTAGCTTATTTGCATACATAAACTTGCTTACAGGGTTAAGCATTCAAGCTATAGATACTGTTTAGGTTTCACATCATAAAACTTGACATGTAGTCAAGGTTAGTAGTTGTACATGCTTCCTCCCTAGTTGATGGAGAGAGACTAGAGACAAATACTCACAGGTGCTCAAGTCAGGAGAAGTGAATTGCCCTCCCTCGGACTACACAGCAAGTTACTGGGACTTGAACTAGATGACTACTTTTCAGACAGCTGAAGTGAGGAGAATAATTCTCTGCTGTTCAACAAGGGAGGCCTTCCTGCTGAAATTTGTCTTTATAGGTACATTCCATGCCAGAGACCATCAGAAAAAAATAAATGATTCCTACATACATTTCTATAATACAGTATCAATTTAAAGCAGTAAATGAAATTACTTCACAGTTAAGAGCACATTACTTTTGCTTGCTCTGACTGAGATATGAGCTTAGAAAGCACAGTAAAATTATTTATAAATCTATTGAAATTTGCAATTTATGGGTGTATGTAGCAGCTATGCATCTCAGTTGAATAAATACCTGATGCTATTTAGGGTGGGAGGAGAGGAGCAGAAGAAAGAAATATGCAGAACGAAGAAAGTTGCTTGAGAATTTGATTCGGTTTTGTACTTCCAAAATCAAATTCCTGTTCTAGACCTTTACAAACTACCGTGGCAAAATACAAGAAAGTTTGCAGAACTACACAGTAGTCAGTACAACAATAAGTGAATCAATTGAAGACAAACATTAAAAGAGTTATTTGCTAATGGGCACCATGCCAGGGTTACTCATGCAATGCTGCCTGCAGAATTCCTAAGCTGAGTTCAGAAGATACAGATCGATGCACCTCCAAAGAGAGTCTATATCAATCTCCATTTCATTCATTAGCTTCCACTCCGAGCTGGTAGGCTGCTAGTTAACTCTTTAATGTGGGAGAAACTGTCAGTGTAAAGGCCACTGGGACACACACTCTTCTCTGCTGTACTTGACCTGTCGATATTTCTTGCAGCATACTGTTTAAACTGGTATGGCTAATGGCAAAATGGAGATCTGTGAGGCTTGGGAGGCTTTCCTAGCTTTACACTGGCTTATCGTTCTCTAGTAAACATTAGTAAATGCATCCTGATAAAGTATTCCTGTTTGTGATCTCTTGCATATGAATAAAAGGCCTCAGATGAAATAATTCAAACTCTGTCCCTGCAATCAAAGACAGCTTAAATAATAAATTATGGTAATTTGACAAATTAGCACATTGAGATATCATGCAAACGAACTAGAGGCAACTGACATTTGATTACTAATTAAATTGTTCTAATGTCCCAGACAGACAGAATGAGATAGCTAAAGCTGTAAAGTTAAAACTGAGTTGCACTTTGAATTAGTCTGGCTATAAAATTGTGTAGAAATCCAGCAGATCCAGGACATGATTGATGCATAAACCATTTAGAATACTTCTGAAAGTGTAAATATGAGATCTAACATATAAAGGTATAATTACTAAAACAAAGAACAATCTCAAACCAGCCAGACTTGTGGGCTTTGCTTATTTTCATTCTACAAATATTGAATGTACTAATTTCCCTTGCCTTACTGTTGAATAAAATCAATTTTCTCAGTAGAGCTGAACTCTCCTTTGTTTAAGGTTAGATGCAAAGTTGATATGCATCCTCAGATATAATGTTAATGTAAAATCCTTGACTATTTAGAACTACGTCACTGTGTGAATTCACAGCCGTTACAGATTCATTATTCGACAATCAGTGCTCACTCCATACATTAACCAACATGCTTGGAATGGGCTGAAGGGGAAAAAAGCTTCACATTATTTTGAAGCTCTAGTCAAATTGTTTGTATACAAATTTTGATAACAACACCTGTTTTTTCTCTCTTGGCCAATACAATCCATGGAGAATCCTGTCTTCGACAATTTCCCTGCAGGATTGTCTAACATATGTATTTGTATTTCATTACTTGGGTAATAGCTGATTTGCCAAGTTCATTTACTACTAGTTGCTCCTCAAAAATCTCAGTGGGATAATTAAGGAATACTAAGAACTGAAACTATAGTATGTTAGGTGGGGGCTAGAGCAATTGCCCAAATCCCATGTCTGATTAAACTGCTGTCCAGAATTAAATATTCAATAACTGAAATTCTGTTTTCTTCCCTTACTCTGAACAACTTCTCATCAAGGAGACAGAATAACTCCCTGTTTTGTGCAATAGAGACCAAAAAGCTCACTGCACCACTCAAACCGATTCTAATCCCTTATGAGCCTACAGAATGGTATTTAAACTGAAAATTGACTGGGTAATGGACTAAGTGGTGGCTTCTCTTCTAATGGTTCAATATGTTGGCATTAAAACAAACAAAAGTGCATTGATGCCTGATGCCTGAACTGGGGAGACAAAACAAGGAGGGATAAGCTTTAATAGTAGGAAGGCAATTAAAAACCCTTTCTATCTAAGGGACAGGGCTGGTGACAGTGAAATGGATGCCTCCATTAATTCAGCAGAAAAAAGGGGTGTGTTCTTGCCCTTCCTTTGTTCTCTTTACGCTGCACAGGGGCTACACAAGAAAAAACCTTTTCAGTCAGAGATTCCTACACTGAAGTCTCCATTGGAACTATTCTTGTCTGACTTCATAGCTCAAAATTGGCACAGTTGTCATGTACAAACTCATCCCCCCACCACTAAGGCATCTGGCACTTCTTCCATTACTAACTCCTGTGGGCGCATTCTGGTTTAACATCCACAGGGTAAAAGTCAGGCAAAACTTCATCTCCTGGATCTCATGCCTCTTCCCTCATGTCATTAGTTGCAGAAGAAAATCTGGCTTCTAGGTTTTAGAATGATGATATGAGAGGCACAGATCTCGAAATTATTATGGGCCTATAATTCAGGCTGTCTAACTCTTGCCATCGCCCAATTTTGTGCTCTGGTACATATAACTCTGCTAAACTCTGATCATTGGGACTGACATATTCCCTGCCAAGGGGAGTTACATTTCTAAACTGCCAGAGGAAAGGTGCCATGTCATATGAATTACTCATCTGATGTGATCATGTCTGTATTACATTTTGGAGAAGTCATACAAAACTCCACTAAAGACATTTTTCTGTTTCTTTCTGAGATTCGTAGTAGAGATGAGCATAACATTACTGAAAAAGCAGCATGACTACAAGCCTTGTGACACTAAACAGAAGACAACACCCTTTCAAATAAGTGTCCACAGAGACTATATTATTCCATGTCTTACTTATTCTGTAATCACACACGTATAGACAGCAAATGTGACAGTCAGCTACAAGCTGTTTGAAAGCTGACAAATATACTGTCATACAGGTGTTTTGTACACTTGAACTTGAGTATTCAGAACACAAGCAGAAATAGAGTTTGGAATTCTTGGGTCCAGTGAAGTTGCTGGTTCCAGTGGATATTGAGCATGGCAGCTGACAGGTATGAGTACTGTGTGTAGGAAATATAAAGTGGATGGAGGACTTAGTGGTTGGGGCTTCAGGGATTACAAAGATAATTGTGGATCAATTCTGCCAAATGATTTGAAGTAACTTAAGCCTGCCATCAGTACTTTAATTGTTTTTGCAACAGAACTTGAGAGAGCACTTAGTGCAATGAATGATTTGATAACACCTGGTTGCAATGCCTTGTCCCTTAGCTGTGTATCATCTCTCTTTTTATTAGCTGGTTAGTCTACTGTTCCACTCATTTAAGACCAAATATTTTTGTTAGAAAGAGGTTTTCACAAGTGGCTGCTGAAAGAAGTATTTCTTAGTTGGGTTAGAATGGTAAATGCATAAAAAGAATGGCTTTTCTATCTGGATCTTTCCATATTTATGTTTGTAAGGAATAGTATAATTTTAATAAGAAGTACTGTGCTAGTCCTTTATGCTGAGCTACACTAATCTTTGTATACAGCAAAGAAAAACTAGCTAACTGAAAACTGAATCCTTTATCCTTTCACAAAATGTCAAGAATAAAGTGGCTCCTAGCAGACAAACCAGCTGTAATAACTTTGTGATTTGTCATTGCTTTTGAAGTAAGACCACTTATGTGACTACTGGCAATTACGAAGGCTAGCTGCAAATTCAGGAAGAAAACCCTGCCTTGATGGTTTTCTGTTTTCAGTGGTCTGGGAAGAAGTACAGCAGCACAGCTACATCTAACCACCTTTGTCTCCCTTTCTATCAAAACCCCACAATGTTCCAAACTGATAAACAGTAAGTTTTAAAGCATAGTCTCAAAACTCTTAGTGTTGCCTATGGTGAAGAATTGGAGAGACAATTAATCAATGGAAATTCCAAAATGCAATCAATCTCACTGACAACTTCTCCAAAAGCTAGTTCCAGTCTGCAGCTGGAATGCTGCCAGGCAAAAAAGACTTGGATACCTCTGGGCTAAGATTGTTGCAACACCTGCTTGCCATGGCACCTTTCAGGTTGGATAAAAGCATCTATACCCCATGCAGGTCAACATGGAAAATAAATGAATTAGCAAGGATATGCTTTCTTAACTCACTCAACACCTAACCTTATGTCTTCTGCTAATACAAACTGCCAGGGCTGCTGTATTAAGAAGCATCATTTTATAGAGACTTATCAGCAGTTGCTTCTGTAAAGCAAAAACAGAATGGCTGAGACTGCTCATCATTGCAGAATGTCTAGAGAATCACTTTTCTAATATGCATTCAGAATAATTTCTTTTTTAAAATAAATAGCAGACCTGAGCTGGACTAAATTGGTCTAGCACCATTGGTTTCAACACAGGCATGAAAATTCATACTAGCTGAGCATCGAGTTCTGTGTTCCCCTGAATGACATTAAAAAGATGGTACACAATGACAGAAGAAAAAGAGGACTTCAGTATGATATCTGTTGAATTAACCTTCTCGAAATAGTTGATAAAATCACTTTCCTTCCTTCCTAAACAGGATCCAAACCCACAAATTAAGTGGGGATGGCACAATCCTGATTGCTAATGCCAACATTAACCAGTTTTTTTCCTTCTTTTTTGCTTTATGATTGGCAGATATGTTTATTCCAGAATGCATTTTATTAAATGTTACTTATTTACAATGACCACTTAAAAAAGAACTTCTGAAGCGTGAAAGCCACTCAGTATTTTGGTGGGGATGGTGGAAAGAAACAACAGAACCTTGTTGGAGATTAAAAGAACAATGTTCAAAGTGTATTTATTTTTCAGCTATCTTAAGTGATAAAAAACTGAGATCAGAAGCTCAAGCACCCTTGCAAAAATTTGAAAAACTGGTTAATTCTACCATTCATTTAAATTCCAAATTATTTGCTTCTTTGATGGAGAAGTAACGTTGAAAAATCTGTTGATCCTGCTGTTGCAAACTTTGAGTGCTCCCTTGCTTTCTTAATTTCGCTCACAGCTAAAACATCAAGTTCATTACCAACTGATTAGATTGGCAGTTGGTCAAATAAAAAACAATTTTATAAAAACCTTGAATCACAGACATCCTGGGAAACTTTGCCTGTTGGCAATGTACTGGGCTTTTAAAGACTGTGCTAAGAGTTGCCAGCACTTTTAAAAAATATGCTCTTAGGGAACCCAGGCTATCTTTTAAACAGCTTTCTATGACTGCTTCTACATAGTGCCTCTGTCCCTTTGAAATAACCATTCTAAATTCTCATTCTCTTTGTTCTTCTAAGAAAAATGGTCAAGCAGTATACACACTTTGGCAATGCCAATTGCTTCTGTTAAGGAGAAAGCTAAAGTAGCCAGGGTGTTGTACATCAACAGTGAACACAGATAGACTAGACCAAAATGATAGGGAGATTAAGTGGAGTTCAATCTGCCTGCTGAGTCTTGACCCACTATCAGATTAGGTTAGGATCTCAATGTCTGTAAAGAAAGATACCTATGAAATGGCAGGGCTGAGAAGCAGGCAAACAGACAACTGCTTTCATGCTACTGTTACTCTAGAGGAAAAAACCAGTAATGACAGCCAAAGATGGATGGAGAAGTTTGAGGAGAAGAAAAGCACAGAGTCCAAACGTTCAATCTCTCACCTTGAATTATGCCTACTTAGCCCTCAATCTTCCCTGTTTGATGGTATTGGGAATACTGCAGTGCTTCAGAAAATTTACGCTTTTCTTTGTGTGGAGGAGCAGAACACTGCATTGAAAAACATGCCACACTGACAGCTCCTCTCTCAGCTTAAAGAAAGAGATTTCAAAATTGCTCTGCAGGTCTGCCCATAATCATGTGAGGAGACAAACCTTTGCTTAAGCACATGTGAAAGAAGCCATAGGTGAGAGAAATAAACTCAGAAATATGCCAGATGGCAACAGATTTCAGTAATTCCTTGACCCATGTATGTCAGGAGAAACTGTTGACCTTTCCAGTAACCAACATTGAGGTCTGCAGTAAATGGCAAATAGGAATTAGTAACATATGAAGCCCTACACTGAGTGGGTGGTGAATGCTTTTGAGTCCATTCTTCAGTCTGTGATGGTTGCTTGCTGCTCAGCCATTGCGAAGATTCCCACAAAACGTCATTTAGCCACTTTTCAAGGCTGCATTTTCTTTGGTTGATGTTTCCTTCAGCCATAACCATTTTGAAAATTTTCAAGGAAGACAGGAAGGAGATATTAGCATATATTTCTATAAAATACTAAGTGTTTCACTGAAGAGGTCCAGTTTTGTTCCTCTGGAGCAGGATTTTGAAAGAGGAGTATGTCTTAATTTCAGAAAAGGATGTTTTTTCTCTTCAAATGAATATGGGACCAAGTGGTAAGATTTTGGAAACTGCCATTTCTACTTACTCTCAAGAACTCAGTAAAGGCTCAGCAATAAAATCTGCATTAAGGATCCTCTTGTATCATCTGATACACCTGTTATGTTGAGCACAAACTCGATCATGCTTTTCTTCCACTGACACACATCTAGCACTTCTGAGAAAACAGGCAATGCAGAGAAGTAGGAACTTATAATTTTGAAAAGAAGCACTAGCCTTATTCTATGCGGAAGTTAAAATGCAACTGAAACAGATTATTTCAAGAAAAGAATATATGGTCACCTGGGTTCCATGCATGAACTAAGAACAACGAATAATTGTTCACTCAGTTCTCTATTTGGTTTCACCACAAGCATGACATTCAGGAAGAATATCAAAATGTGTATTCAGAAGGTTGGCAAATGAATATTGCACTGGCAAATTTTATCCTAAGACTTCCTAACTTTTTTGAATGCTTGGCTTTGTTACTTTAGTATTCTGATAACGTATGGAATTACCTAAAATTTATATGTGAAGACAGAGTCCTAGACAGATAAACAGCCACTGATTGATACCAGTCCTCAGCAGTTTTCTTGGCAACACTGTTGAGTGACATTTATTTATTTATTTATTATCATTCATTGCTTGATAGGCCAGCCTGCTTATCAGTCATCCCATGCTCATTTCCCTTAATTAGAGAGATCAAATACACCACCACAAATTCCCTCCTTGACCATCCACAGCCACCACTCAGCAGCAATGCCTCAACTTAGCAGGAAAAAAGAGTGGACTGGCTGATAAGAGAGAGGCTCAGATCCTGCAATGGTCTCCTTACAGGTTTACCAACCAAGCACAACAGGAATGAGTGAAGAGATCAAAGACACTGACTGTGGTTGATCAGGACAGGTGTTTGTGGTGATGTTTTCAACAGATGGAGGCTCCTGTGAGAGAAGAAAAGAGACCCAGGTTATACCAGCCAAATGTGATGACTCCTCAACCAGAACTACTGCATTCAGTTACATTTTTCTCCCTGTCATAAAGTGAAGCACATGCACACATAGTTTTATTCATTTGCATCTTAAAGAGAGGAAATATTACCCCTTATGACAAGAAGAACAGATGCAAAGGAATGACAGCACCACTTTCATAACAGAATTCTGTTGTTCTGAAGTTACGTATTTCTGAAGAGGAAAAAAATGCAAAGAACTTGGAACACGCACAAAAGTACCTTCTCATCAAAGGTTGTCTATCGTTTCATGAATCACATGTGATGGATGAGATTTATGAATTAGAATCTGCATCAAAAGATTTACAACATTCTAAATTAGTTATGACATCTTCTAGTCTGTGAGCATAAACTTTCAACAAAATATCTATATCATCATCACAGAAGCATGGCCAACCCAGGCCTTTCATTTCACTGCAGCACAGCCAGACCCTGTCACAGTGTTTGATGAATTCTTGAAGGAATGGGCTTCAGATCAATTAAAATAAACACCACAAGCTGATTTATCAAATCTTTTCTGAATGCTCTCAGAAAATGTCAAAAATCTGATCCATTGACAGAGAAGAGTCAGAGAATCGTGGCAGCCTATGGGATCACAAGACCTTTTCAAAACCATCATAAATCACTACAGAAAACAAATGGGGCACCATGTGATAAGATTTCTTCTGACAGCTTTGCCTCAACAAGACATATATGAGATAAATGGACACCTTCGTCTGTGCCCAATTGTCAGTTTACAAAGTTCCAACTTGTCAAATTGTAAAATACACCACATCCAAAATAATATACCTATAGCATGATTTAAAAACCCCTTCACTCTTTATTGCAAATTTAAAAGAACTTCTGCGGGGACAAACACTTGAGAAAAGACAGAGAGATAGACAGGAAGCTGGTCAGACAGATATGTTGAATATTACCTAGCACAGTACTTCTAGTACTGCAGCCTATGTAAAGTAATGAAGTTCCTCTTTTAACCTGTTATAAAACCTATTTGAATGAATGTAAAGTAACTTTAATCAGCATAGCCTTTAATATTTCTGTGGAGGTGTCATTTTCATATAGATTCTGAACACACTCAAAACAATGCATTAATTTGTAAATATTTCTGAAATATTAGCCTTCTGCAAATGCCTTTGCTAATGAGGTTACACCAATCAACAAAAATATTCAGGTATCAGAAAAAAAACTGGTTTGATGCTGAATTAGGCATTCTTGCAGATACTTAGGTTGGTGGCAGGAACTCTGTTACCAATGACAATGACAAGTGCCTGATTTTAATTTACTTATGCGTTAAAGGAACAAACAGCACAATTTAAAAGTGGTTAAGGACACAGAAGCTTTTGTAAGACCATTTCATGATTTGTTAGGACTTGGTATAGAAGAAAAAAAAAAAGGTAGTTTCTATATTTTGGATACAGTCTCTGTTTTCAGCTTTAAAAACACTGGCTCAGCTTTCCTTGGTATGTAAGAAGACTGTAATCATTATCACACAGAGCATGGAGAAACAGGTAATTTAAAAATACAACTGCAGGTACAGTACATGATTTTAAACATTTATTCTTTAAGCATTATTTCGATGGATCTCTAAAATTGTTTTTACTTTTTGCAGAAAGAGAGTTACAAATTGAAATTCTGAAGGAAATTACATTTTTATTTAATAAAAATCTTCCTCAGAGATGCATCATGCTTCCTATACCCAGTGTTCATGGTAGGGAGGAAGCTAAATCAAAATCTCTTCAGAATATGTTTGTTGAACTACTATATGTTATAGTAGTGATAATCGTGATAATCTACAGTAGCTATAGCGCTTTGTGATCTTTGAGGTGTTGTGAAAGAAAACCAGTCTCAGGAGCCCGAGCCCTTCCATGGGCTCTAGTTGGGACTAATAAAATCAGGAGCAAAGAAAAGAGTTTGGAAAGTCTTTTTAACCAAGGCAAATGCCTCTTCAAACTTCCTATCCAATGGAGTGATAATCAGGTAAATGCATCAGCACAGCCAAGACCCTTTCAAATCTGATTTCAGACCTTAGTGTGACAAAGGGCTAATTTGGCTTGCTGATGAATGACCTCCTTCACAAGGGCTATGTACCAAAGTCTAGTGCCATACTTTAACCATTACATTTATTAGAGGCCTTTGACATAAACAGAGAGGCTATTAGTCTACATGAGGTCTCCAGCAGGAGTTGCACTAAATTGATTCTACTCCTTCCTCTTCAATCCCATGTGAAAGACATCCTTCAGTATCTGTAAGAACTATCTGGAAGAGAAGGAGTAGTGTGAAAGCCAATCTATGAACAGAAGAACCAAAGAAAGTGGGAAAAGGAAATCAATCTCAGGAGCTAGATGTGATCACAATGTATGGGCTCACTCTGGTGAAGGATACCCTACCTCCACTTACTAAGCTGAATGCACCTCTTTAACTTCTCAGAGGTCAGCATTGCTCAGAAAGGAAATCAGAATTATTTTCTTTAACCTTTTTTCTCCAAGACAGAGTTCCTACAGGAAGGAGTTTCCTATCCCACCTACTGTACAGTGCTACATGCCTGTTTTGCAAGTTCTGAGTGCTATTTGAACTCAACTTTGCTGGCAGCCTTTAAGCTATGAAAGCATCGGGAACACTACTGACTTAGCTGACACTACTGACTCACGAAGCACATGTAATGCTATACATGCACATGAATAAAAGGTAAAAGAATGTTTGTCCTCTCATTTGAGTAGGGATATATTGTTTCACTTAATTGCTTCACTTGCATCCCAATGCTCATATAAGAAATAGTCCATTAACTTTTAAATAAAATTTCAGTACTAAAAAAACAGGGAATGATAAAAATTCATTTCTATTCTGTGTTGATTAAAATAAAATTGTTTTAATTATGAAAATGTGTAAACTGGAATTTCCTACAGTTTATACTTTTAATGAAAATATGCAATATATCAATATAAGAATAGAATACATATTTGTTTTTATCAACCTCAACTTGTCTCAATTTCCTCCACCTACAGAGAAAGTGGCTGGATCACTCTGTGGCCTTCAGTTGCTCTTGTACTTTGCTAATTGCAGAACTACAACTAAAATAAATAGAGAGCTGTAAGTCAGCAAGTTGAGTACATTAATAAAGCTTGAGTACTTGGCCTTATGGCAGACTCCTTTATTTCCTCATGCTCATTGTAATGATGGCTTTGAATTCATGCATAGGGTTAAATTACACTACAGGACTTTAAATTCTGAGAACAACATCCCTAAAAGCCTAATTCAAAGTTCTGAGGTGCATGGACTAGTACCTGAGTTTAGGAAAAGCTCTTGGCAAATCACAGTGAAATTTTTTGACAGATTCATCTTCTAGCCTTTGGGAAAGTGAAGGTGCTGCAGGCAAGATATTTGATTAATGCCACAAAAAATAGTGTTGCTGGCACAGCTGGTATGTTGGAAGAAAAATTCATCACTAACTCTAAAACTGCCATGTAATTTTCTCTCAACAGTCCTTTTCCATACTTGACAGAAGATTTGCACAGGACAAACTAGCTTGACAGAGGACAAGTCAGCCAGCTGTTGAGGTATCTCTAAACATGACAGATCACTATGTTTTAACTCAGATTAATTCACTTATTACAGGTAGACTTAAATCACTGGTCATTGTCAAATCAGTTGTCAGAACTAGCAAATCATGTCAGATTTCTGAACAAAAATATTTCAAATCTTAAACAGTTGTTATAACCTCAGCCTGTTTGCTGACAGAGGAATTCCAGCAATAAGCACAGGATAACATAAGGTCTGTTTTCACACAGCCAAGTAAAGCATTGCAAAATAAACAATGCTGCTCCAGCAGTATCTGTGTCGTTTGTCTCATATTCAATAGGACCAGAAGGACTTGTAAATATTTGAGTGCAGATTCTGGTACCTGGCAAAAATGGAAGCATTTCTTCCAAGTTGCTTTCCCCCACCCTCCCTGCCCCAATTTTTTTTTCTCTTTTCTGTTGCTTTTCAAACAATAATTGCTGCCTTAAACTCTTACCCATTTTTTTGTCACTATACACTCAGCAGTACAATAAATAAAAAACAACAGGACAAATTTTTAAATGTGTCCAGCCTCAGTTTGCCAGAATTGCTAGATTATAATGAAAAATCACTGTTGAAATGCAACAGCAGAAATGAAGTCCATATTTAGGGCTGTATTTCAATTAGTTCCCTCTAAGCAATTCAAGTAAAATCAGTAATTCAGATACATCCAATAGACTTTAAAGGCTACAGGAGCATATTTGCAGTATCAGAATTATAGAGGGGCCCAAATCTGTGCTATTGGATTCAAGCCTTCTAGATCATGGGGAAGTTCGGAAACAATCTGAAACTTGCCATTGGAGCTCAGAGTTAATCAGAAATTTACTTAGCCCAAAACATGCACTGGAAGCCCAAGCCATTTTGAAAACTCAACTCCCTTCTCAGAGTTTTAATAAATTATGCTGATGTTTTCATGGAAATAGAAGGACTGACCTCCAAAAAATTCTTGTCTAACATCTGAGGGAGAGTGCTGGGTCTCAGGAGCAACAATGAAGGGTGTCATGTGAGCCAAAGAAGGTTTTTACAAAGACAAATAATGTTTTTCATTATTGCTAACTAAGTGTGGTAAAGTGTGTCTCAAGATGTGATATGTGAGGTTTTCAAGACAAGACTGGATGAAACCTGAAATAACCTGGGGTGATCTCATACAGCTGATCCTGCTTTGAGCAGGTGATTCAACCAGAGACCTTCCTGAGGTCCTTTCTAGCCTGAATCACCCTGTGATCCCAGCAATATAGCTTTGTGATATTCTTTGTTTACATCTAAAGCACATAGGTGTCTTCCCTGTCTACTCTATAAATGTGTATGATACGGTGAAATTCAATTATCCAGGAGAGCTCAGTTTACCAAATCTCACTATCGGCATTGTACGACGTACACCCCACCCTTCTCCTACCAGTCCTCAAAAAATTCAGTAACCAAATGTGGCTTATACCCCTTCACTCTGCCAGGGCAATTTATGTAGGATTGGTCCTCTCTGACCCAGTATCTCCTCTCTGTCAGATCAGCTACTAAACAATTAGTTATCTTTTATTTATTACTCCCTTCTGGAATGGAAGGCAGGTGTGTAACAGACATTTCAAGGATGATAAATACATTTCCTCAGCAGCAACAGGGAGATTCAATACAGTTTAGATAAAACAAAGGATTACACGTTTTAAAGGCACAGAAGGGGAAAAATATAGCAAAGTTACAGATTCTAGAGGTTTTATGTGTACCGATGGGATTTCTAAAAGGATTTTAGTTAGAAAGACAAAGTTTCTGTGTCTTTTATTTAGGGAACAGAACATTTTAGCTTCTTTCCATCCAGAGATGCATAGCTTTAGCACTAGAAATACTTATGTCTCTCTTCACAGAATAGAATTCTCTTCTCTCATGATACTGATGTCCAATTATATTTATGACAGGGTATAAAGATGCTGCAGCAATATAAGTGCTCCTACTTATCATGTGTCCAATCTTAGCTGAAAAGCTAGTGTGAAGGAGGCCTTCCAGGGAAAAGGAAGGTTCTCTCGCTTTGCTGCTCCTTGAAATGTTCTGGGAAGGGGTTGGTTGTTATTAGCCATTTGTGTAAACTTACTTGTTCTGGCTTGAGGTTCTTGCATTATTGCTGACAAAAGCAAACCTGCAAAAGGGGATGCGAACGGACTTGTTGGAGGACTTTTTGGTCTGAACTGGTACACATGCATACCCAATTTTGCTTTGCAGAGTTTCAGACGTACACCATGCTTGTTGTTTTAAAATTATTTCCATAAGGAGTCTTTCACATTTAAAATGCTAGAGAACCCCAATCAGAGCTCTGGCTCACAAATATCTAAATAAGCTTGTTACAGATCTCCATATATTTAGGACAGTATAATCATACACAATCCATTGTGTGAGATTATGAATGCATCTTTTTTTTAAATCCCAGCTATGTTATATGAAAGGCTGCTGCTTTTAGCTGCTTATCTACCTTCCTACCCCATTCCAGCCCAAATTACTATTTTCTTATCCTGCTTGCAAAACAAATGAACTTTCCCTAAAAGGAATTTCGTTTAAATTAAGGAGAGATGGCAAAAACTTATGATTTCCACTGTTTAAGTAGCCAAGCTCATCTTACAGTAAATGCACCTGGGAGTGCTCATATCAGTGCTTTGGCTGGTGTGTTGAGTTGGGGTAGTTCTGACAAGATGATGGTGCTGGCAGTCAGCTGAGGTGGCAGCCCATTTAACTGGCATGATCAAAGAACCAGAGAGGAAATATGTCCACAAACCAAGAGATGGCACAGAAGGTTATATCCCACAAGAGATTAACTTTTCTAACTGCAACACCCTTGACAGTCCTTAGCAGAAAAATGCGTTTTTGTGGTCGGAAAATGCATTATCTTGGGGGCCTATATAACACTCAAAAGTGTCCCTTGTCTTTCTGCTAAGTGAATCAAGGTCTTAATGTTCCCTCTCATCACAATCTCATTCCTTCAATGTTGACTAAAGAAAAGAACATTAAAAGTTTAAAAAAGAAAAAAAAATGAAGAGTAAAGTGTTCTCTTCAGACATCTTTCTCTTATTTCCCAAACTCCATTCCATTTCCCCTCTGTTTGGGAGGTAGAAAGAGCAGAAGGGTGGGACTGTGGAACTCTCAGACTCAGGATGGATAAGGGGAACTGGCACAGAGGTGCAATGACAATGACAAATGGTATATATAACAGATACACTTTAGCTAAGGTATTCCTAGGTATGATGTATAAGCTTTTTCTGCCAATTAAAGAGTTTCTTTAATTTCACTGACATATTTTCCTATATTTTCATTTCAAAGTGCACAAGACAACAATCAAATGTGGTTTTTTCCTTTCTTTTTTTTTTTTTTTTTTTTAAGTTAAGGTATCTTTTTAAAACAGATGAACCAAAACCCTCCAAGGAAGAAATCAATTAATTAAAAATTACATAAGAACATCTGCTTGCAAGCTGATCAAACTAGAAAGGTGAAAACAACGTCTGTTCCGGCGGAGGGAAGAAAGATGACAGTTTTGGGAATGGGGAAAAGGCAAAATGTGGATAAATGATAAAGAAGCTGCCAGATACCACATCTTGAGTTATGTTTAAATGTGAACTTAAACACAAAGTTCAGCTCAGTGAAGCAGGAGGACAATTCTCTTCCTTAGATACAAAAAGATCCTTTTTCATCTGTAGCAGCTGACATCTGACTTGTGTGGATGAGCCACTAGCCACTTCAACCCCTATAACTTGAGAAATTCATCAAGATCCAGTAACACTGACTTGGATTATCCACACGAGCTTACCAAACCCTGTAGAGAGCTGTAATTTAGTATAGTCAGTGCACAAAAAATCAAGCAGTTAGTATTTAGCCAAATGAGATTATGTTTTATGGAAGGACTCACGCAGCACCACAGAACAAACGCCACAGATAATCATCACAGGAATGAGCCCAGTTTACATATGATATTGATGAAATCCTATGCACTTAATCTGTCAAAACTAACTTTTTAGAAGACAAAATTTCATGTACTTTCAATTAATGTATTATTTGTTAAAGCTTTTAATGTGGCCACTATTTTCTCACATATCCCATGAAGCCAAGTGAACTCAGTTAAGCATATTTTGACTTTAAAAATGAAGTATTTTTAGAGTTTATATTTTTAGACTTCAATTAGTCAAACCCTTGAGTTTGCTGGAAAGAGTAAATTTAATCACATTGTTTGCAGGATATTTTTTTATATGAAGACATTATTTTATGTACATACAAGAAGCTTAGTAAAACTCCATCTCACTGGCTCGTTGTTAACCACGAACAATGTTTCAATAGCAAGGCCTAAAAATACTTTTAAAATGAGAACTGTAATAATGCTGAGCTATTTGACTGCTTTTTAAGTCAACAGCATGGGAGGCTTTGTTAACCTAGGCAGCTTAAAGTGTCTCTTGCAAAGTGACATACGTCTCCTGTATATGCAGGCATCAGATGAGTCTAATTGAAAGTAACACAAATTCAGCAGATGACAGCTAATTGTGGCTGAGAGTGGAACATTTCTCCCTATTTAAACTATACCCTCTTGCATCCTTTACCCTCTCTTTGGGAAAGGGACTACTCAAACTGATATCTTGCTGCATTTTTTGACACAGAACTGCCATTTTTTTCATTTAGTTGTGCTACAATTTCTGTACAGTAGGAAACAGGACATGGCTAAATGATGAAATGGCACCTCCTGGGTGACAGTTTTGCAAGATGTGCACTTGATTTCTGCTGCAAATGCTGCTATCAGTTGAGAAAGACACTCTGCTGAAAGGAAATGTAGGATGATGTTCTGTAAATGGAAAGTGGGCACTTGCCTCCACTGCCCACAGAGTGAGGCACACCCATGGCTTCTGCCAGAGAAAGATGAATCAGAACAAGGCTTATGAGTGACTTTTTAGCTTCTATTTAACATTCTCCATCTCTCATATGTCAGTAGAAAGCTCAGGCTTATCATTGTCACCTGAGCGATGGGGCACTAGCAGACCATTTCTAGCAGACCGGTACTTGCGTACAGAGGAATGCTTGTTGATAGTGAGCACAAGTGTGAATCCCCAGCACACCAGCTTTTTTGCAGTAAGTCCCTAAGGATGCCTAAGAAATGGCATTTATACTGACTAAGATAAGCATTGGATTTTAAGGATCAACATTAGGCATCTTAGCTCCCTAGGCTTTAACAGTGGACAGAGAGAGAAGATGCAGAGACCAGGAACAAGACAGGTTTCTGCTCTTAATCTTGCAACCTACCTTCCTCTCTCCTTGACTATACTGGGATCATTACACAATCCTGCTTCATACACCTGAAATTAAATGTCAAAATGAGAAAATGCTAACCCTAAGAAAGAACATACAAGAATATCCACCTAAGGAGTTTGTTGTGAATTGAATAGCTTAGCTGACTGTCCCTGGATGTCCAAGGAGAAACGCTACAGACTGAGGATGTTACACCTTAGCAACAGGATATCACAACCATCATTATTTACTAAGTATCAAGGTATTTTTGAGCTCATTGGTTAGACATTAATTTTGTTCCATTCCAAAGAGCAGTAACAGAAATTACCAGAAAATCATCATAGCTCTAGAAGACGGTATTTATGGCCAGACAAAGTCACGTGGAAATGTAACTATTGGTAAAGTATGCCAAGTGCTCTAAGCCAGAGTAACTCTACTGTATGCCAGTGCATTGGAGACATTCTCCACTTGCTCAGCTCTTTTTCTGCAGCTATCTGGCTGATACGTTCCATGCAAGGAAGAGCTGTTTATAAACCGTCAATAACAGGACAGGTGGAGGCAAACGGCTGTTGTAAACAACTCTAATTAGGCAACCTTGGAAAAGACCTGACACTCAGGAAGGAACACTGGCGTAGTGTTTAACGATATTCAGCCCACTTCAAATTATTTTTGGGTTGACAGACATTTGACTTGGTGAGAAAAACAGTCACAGAATCACACAGAATCAAGGTTGGAAAAGACCTTCAAGATCATAAAGTCAAACCATCAGCCCTACAACCCCTAACCACTAGACCATCTCCCGAAACACCACGTCTACCCGTTTTCTGAACACCTCCAGGGATGGTGCCTTCACCACCTCCCTGGGCAGCCTGTTCCAATGTTCCACCACTCTTTTTGTGAATTTTTTTTCTAATATCCATCCTCAACCTCCCCTGTCGCAACGTGACCCCACTTCCTCTTGTCCTATCGCTAGTCCCTGGGGAGAAGAGGCCAACACCCACTTCACCACAACCTTCTCTCAGGTAGTTGTACAGAGCAATGAGGTCTCCCCTCAGCCTCCTCTTCTCCAGGCTGAAGAGCCCCAGCTCCCTTAGCCTCTCCTCATAGGGCCGGTTCTCAGGACCCCTAATCAGCTTAGTTGCCCTTCTCTCCACCCTCTCCAGCAACCTATGTGTGTTCAGAGGGTCTTCCAAAGTCACTCTCTCAAAAAATTGTTAGGCTTTTATTCTTTTGATTGAAATTTGTAAGTATCAACCAATTGAACCAACCAGAAAAAATACCACAGTAAATGTCATGCTGACCTCAGACCAGAACCAGTGTCACCATTGCCTGAACACATGAATCATTAATTTCTCCACAGGGGAGAAATGCACTTAAGTATTTCCTTCTGACTTTTGAGGTATGCCAGTTGTCGTATCTTCCTACTGAAATAGAAAATGGCATGATAATTAGAATTAGGGTTTTTTTCTGTCCTGTACTTTTATAAACTCACACAATCACAGCATAGACTAACTACAGAAAGATAACACAAATGTAAGAAAACAGAAACAAAATCAAGAAAAAAAACAAAAATTAGGCAGAGCCTAGAGGATATAAAACCAAAGAGAAATGAAGATAAAAAGACAATTACATATACTTTTGCTGTGTTTTCAATTTCTGCGTAAGAAAAAATCAAAAACATCTTGAAACTCTTCAAAGTTGATACATATCCCATTGGGTGGATATGCTACCATACAAGAGGGAGCATGGACTCTGATCATAATAGATGCAATTAATTTTTCTAATGCTCAAATACAATCTCTGAGCAATAAATAGCTCTTTTTACTCACTTTTGGGCTACTAGTACAGCATTGTTTTTCTTTATGTCAAGCTAATTCCATGGTCCTTGCTGTGATAGTATCCACATTGTAAATGGACAGGTTTCTTATGTGGAGATCGTAGTGTCAAACTGAAGCCCATCTTTATAATGAATTGCATTTAATTCACTTCCTTTGCCAAAAGGCTGCAAACTCTAGACATGGCCAAAATTATGTATATTTAAGCTTTCATATATTGAGCACTACCAACAGAAGGTGGAGTTCTTAAACTGTAAGCTATGATGCCTCTTTAAAGGAGGCATATAATTCTAAGGTGTTTTAAGCTGTAGACTATCATCTGACTCACCGCTAATTTGTTGTCCCTAAATTACGCCATTTTTCTTTTTTGAGCAATAGATTCAGATCTTGTTAGAATTTTTCAGTTCTACGCTGAGGGGATCTTTGACATCTAAGTTTGTTACCCCAAAAAACATTTAAAAGTTTTCATTCTCATTTTTCCTTTCCTACAACCTCAAGCGTAAGCTCGCAGGACACGCCTTCGTGTTGCTTTGTATTCACCCAACATCTGGTATAATTGGCCCTCTGTCTTGGTCAATAATTAGGCAATGACACAGTAAAAATGATCATGACTATTACCTTGATTTTGATTAAATATAAACTTGCAGATTTCCATATCACTAGTGTTTTGAGATATTTTCTAGGCACTCTGAAATTATTTCTGAAATTTCAATTACACTTTTATGTAGCTACACAATCATGACATTTAGCCCTATAATAAGACAATGCTCATAATTTAAAAAAATAAGCAAGATAATATGATCTGAATTACCAATGCTGATAATTCAGTAGTAAGAAAGAACTGTAGTAAAAAATAACACTGAAAATATTGCTATTTCAGCCAGCCTTAGCAGATAAATTAAGGGGCTAACCTGAAACCCACTTTTTTCCCTCATGTTCAGCGAGTAACGTCCCAACAGAAATGCTCTGATAACTTTAACAATTTCAGTTCTGAGACTGAAGAAATATGTCCTTTGTACATCTACTGAATGAACATCTGCTGGAAAAGTCCTCTTACCTTTATTCTTAACTCTCCTTCACCTTTGTGATAGCTGTTGTCAATTTGCATAATAAGAAAATGTATAAATATGTAAAAATATTTATAATATGCCCTCTGATAAAAGAAAACCATTTTAGTATGGATAAGCAAGAAACAATAATTACAATACTAGATAATAGAAAGACATAATGCAAAACTAACCCAAGATCATTCACTACCTATATTTGAAAGCCACATGAAAGATATGCTGCAAACACCCCTTGAATTTTTCCTTTTTTAACCTAAACAATTTTATTCTTCAGAAACTCTTAACTTTTCTCTTACCTAATGCATTTGCAAGCAAAGGAAAAACAAGAAATAGGATCACTTAAGCTGGCAGTGAGAAATCCAAGATATTGCTGATTTGAAAGTCATAAACACCTTTTTCAAACCCAAAACCAGCGCTGTCTGCTACATAAAATACTTATTTTCAAGCCCTGGATCTGGCTCGCTCAAACCTATCAGCCAACTTCAGTATTTTATTCGGTATACAAGGAATTGGGTTATCCACAGTGACTTTACCCAAAGAAGTACACAGTTCTTCCTTGGCCTCATTGGAACCCTTTCTTCCCAACTGAGCCAACCCAAATTGTAAATTATTAGGAACTACACTGACTAATTCATTATTTCGCTTGAACTTTCCTTCCAGCTCCCCATAAAATATTATTTCTTCTTTGCTTATCCCTCATTAAAATGTATGTTACTGCTCTTCCTCTTTTTTATCTTCATATTTGCTGTTGCTACCTTTGTACTTCTTCATTGCTTTGGTTGCCTTCCCAAGAGAAAGAATGGGACAAGACTCATCAATTTAGATACATATCTTCTCTGTCTTCATGTACTTGACATGTACCTATCGGAATATGAAAGTTGATGGAAAAGTTATTTGTTTTTTTTTAAGTTGAGCTTTAACTGATGACCCTAATCTGAGAACCTGGTCAACTGTATACTGTAAAGGAAACAAAGTCTTTAAATTCAAGTCAATAGACCATTTCCTACAGAGACAGGAGGCATGGAATAAGCATTCTAATGTGATAGCATTTTATTAAGCCATTATTAATCGTCATCAATATTCGGACACCATTACGCAGTGTTGACTGAATGTGAGATGAGCTAGTCTCAGCTAACTCTTGTATCATATGGAGACTAAATTAGGCTTTTCAATAATCGCTGTTTCTTAATGGCTAACAAAAGGTATTCCTGTATTGCCCCTGTGTCCTTTATGAGTTCCATAAATAACTAATTAACCTCTGTAACAAAAGTCAGCATTAAAACAGGAGGCAGTCTCTCTGTACAAACAATGGGCATCTAAGAAAAGATCTCCTGAGCAATATGAAGCTTACACTCTTATATTTTGCAGTGTTCTCTGCAGAAATTAAATGCTTATTGACTCCACGTTAATATCCATTTAGTAATCTGCCATTTTTGTTTGTTTTAATATAGCACTCAGTTTTACAGTAGAAAGGAATTATGCAGTTTAGAAATATGAATATTAAAAAAGGATATAATTAAATCTGTAGCCTGAAACCTCTGTCTAAAGCTATAATGACAAATTTAGTCCATATTTATTATGGTGCACAAGGGACTTTAACTAGATCATTAGTTTATATGCCTTACTCAGTAGCGAAGTTCTAAAACTTCACATTTTGCATATTATTACATTATTCATTTTTCCAACTAGGCATAAAATATGGCTTCCCAAGAGTACAATACCTAATTCTTCAAAATATACAAAGATAGCAATAAAATGATTAAATTACAACTCTTACATCTGTTCTTCTTGTCTGATTATAAATTAAAATGTTCAAAACCAGAAGAAAACAACACAGGTAACAAATATGTTTAACCTGCGTATCTTCTCAGAATTAAAAAATTTACTGAACTCTATCCCCTCAGTTACAAGTCTTATCCTGCTCTTCCACAGGTTGTTGTGTCTGTTTTGAGAGGTTGTGAAATAGAGTATAATTTGACCATAGATTTAAAAATCACTGACTCTGAGTGATAGCATGCATTAGGTGTTGTGAGCCCACCAACACAGCTACTGAGAAAGACTGATCAAAGAACTCTATGAAATTTCTGTCTGTATGAACACATTGGTTTAAAAAACCCATAAAATGTTATGCCTGTCAGGAGAAAAATATAAAATGCTATTCTAAACCACTACCCATCATTGCAAAATGCTGCTTGGTGTTTTCTTTATCAATTACACATTAACAAATCTTTAATCCAATGATGGAAACGCACCAGTGCAGGTGACACTGACAAATGATCCTTGGCACAGTCTCTGAAATCATAACACATTTCAAAGAAGACTACCTTGAACAGAAAATGCATGAACTATTAAACCACAGTGCCTACTGAGAAATTTAATTTTAGGGAGCATTATTAGGAAAATTATTGTTTACTGAATTAATATTTTTTGAGAACGATACATGGATTTTAAATTATTTTTTATTCAATTCACATGGAACTATGTTTGTTTCTTAAAATCCTGAAATTCATAAAAACAAACACCTATTGTGTAAGTTACTCTGGTCATAATGGCACTGAACCAGCATTATGCAGCAAAGCATCACTGGATGCCACTGTAGGCATAGGTGGGTGAATTGGGGGGCAGAAGTTACAAATGAGTGCCTTGAATGCCTGTGAACCAATAGAGTTTTCATCAAATTGAGATACCTCACTATGTTTCCAGTTTTCATCTGCCTTGAATGGCTGTATTTACTCTACATGAAGATTACTCTGCATGCTTCCTTGACATGTGCCTTCCAGATACATTTTATGACAATATAAAAAATGTCTTTTTCTTTTTTTTTTTAAATAATCATGGCTGCTTCACTTGCAAATTGAAACATATGGAATAAAGAACTGAATGAACTTGAATGATCAGAACTCTTCCAGTTACTGAGCTGAATCCATGTAAGACACCTTACAAAATGTCCCCTGAAGATTTAAGTTGCTGGCTTAAAAAAATAATATTCCAGCTGATAATGTGTACAAAATAAATCTGAAAGACACTTCCATTAAATTGAGAGCGGGAAATAAAAAAATGAATGAGGAGAGAACTTAAGAGGAATTTGAAAGCTGTCACATGGAAGAAGGCTTTTTGATACAATATTCCTGTTTACAAGCCTGCCTTTGATTTATGTACTAATACGTTGAAAATCTACCTCATTCACCCAATCTGCAGGGCGAAAAAAAGAGAAAGAGGAAAAAATAAAAGAAACTGGCTTCATTACATGATGTCCCTCGATAAATAAAAACGCGATCTGGCCTCTGTCCACTGCTGTTCTAAATGAGCCCAGTCAGTCTGGCCCATGTTTTTTCATTTCATTTTCTCAAGCCAAATGACTACCATCTGCTGTCACAAAGCTGTCACACAATCAGTAATGGAAGATTTCTAAGGAATATAATGGCTGAAGAATGAATGTATGACATTCCAGCTCCTATCTAGCAGAGAGAGAACAGCAACCCATTTGAAAAGAAACAGCAGTAGACTTCTCCCACTTCTCAGCAAGTGCATTGTAATACAAATCTTTATTTGGACTCAAGACGTTGACAGGTCAATTGAACAGAATAAGTCTAGTTTATGATGCAGTTGTCAGAAGTGGTTAAAGCAGGAGTCTGTTTACCGGCGCCCTGAGATATTCCAACAATTTTTCTTACAAACCAGCACCTTGAGGTTAATTACTTTACCAATTTGAGTAAATGGCAAGCCATATTCCCATCTGTCTCCATTAGTTCCCCACTATTTCTCAATTTATGATGACTGGGGTCAAGGCTGTAGTACAAAAGAAGAGCTAATAAAGCATGAATGGAGTAATTTTCTGTTTATACAAATGTGGTAGCCACAGCATAAATATGGAAAAGACATTTTAGAAAGGCATATTCTTTGCCTTGAAACCTCTGGGTGCCAGCTGTATTTAGAGGAGTGAAAAACAAACACTAGGAATGAATTGTTTTTTCCATACTTATGTATCTTTAACAAAACCCACTATGTCCTGTGCAGCACTGCACTGCCCACTTGCACCCTGGCACAGGAATAAGAAAAGTTCTGAAAAGCATACAACAGTTGATCTCTACTAAGCTTGCTTTTTCATCAAAGGCAAGCTTCCTGGGAAAGAAAAAAGAAACATTTCTTTATTTTGGTACCAGAATGCAGCATTACTGAAGCTTTTCTGCCTCAAGTAAACATTTCTTGCTATCTATATAGGATTTAGTGCTGGAATCCCTTAAAAGCTATTTAGCAGTGTGACTGATTTAAGAGCATCTCAAGGGACAATACCTATTTTATTTCTGTTTGTTCATTAAAGCACTGTGAAGGTTTACTCCTACACTAAAAAGAGCAGACTTTCTCTTAAGGTTTTAAATTCAGCCACATGGCTATTTTCTATTCAAAATACTTAACATGTATAACAAATGTCTTAGATAAATAACTCAAGGAAAAATCTCCAGTGGTTTCCACAAACTGTTAATGAATATGTTAGATTGATAAATTCCACCTAATCTACTTTGTCTAAACAGTGGCAGTCTAAAAATAGAAGATAATGTTTTGGCCATTCGCCACAAATGGCAGAATTACTCATTAATTAAACACTACAATAAAATAAATTTTGCAGCAAATGAGGCATAAAGCACGTATTTAACCATAAATGCTTCAAAACAGAATGGAAGTAATAATGTTCCATTGCTGTTTGTGTAGTGTAAAAATTTTAATCCATGACATATCCATCAGAAGCCACAGAAACCCATTAATGTGAAGCAAATCAATAGGTACATATACATATTCATTCCTGTAACACAGTGTACAGAACAAAGTATTTTCAGATTACTAAATTCGTCCCTAAGATGAGATCAACCAGTAAAGATGATGGCAAAACTGTCAAAGAACAAAATTGATATCAACTCTACTGGTTTCTTATGAAGTCAGAAACTCAGATTTGTACTTGCAATAGTCAACATTAAGAATCAATGTGTACAAGCTGTTACTAGCACTATCTTATCAAAATAATTTGTTGCACTGTTCCTCAGGACTGCAGAATATTTATCAGTTCTTGTTTTGCAAAGAAGCAAACTGAAATGCAGAGGGTTACACAAGTTAACTCAATTGTAAAATAAAGCTACCTACCAAACTACCTGAGTGCTGATGTGCGCTACAGGGCCAAGCTGTTTACTACAACATCATTCACTTTACCCATGCAAGTGGCCATACAGTGGACTCCCAAAGGGCAGTAATGTTGCTGCTCTATTGGATACTTGTTGTGAGGGCACAGAATACATGAAGAGCTAAGGTGTAATAAATGGTAACTTCTGACTTTATAGAAACAGCTCATTATTAATGTTCTACATGGACCTCTAAGTAGTAAAGTAACAACAATGTCATAATTCTGTCCAAATACTTTGCAAATTCTTATGAATTCTTATGAATTATTCTCAATCTTAGGAAGAGTAGAGAATCTTCTAATTTTGTTGACAAGGAAGATAAGTTTCAGTAAATAAAATGTAAAAACACTGAAGAATGTTATTATGATCAGAAAGAGACTGTTAAGGTTTGTGACAAATTTCCCTGCCAACGTGAAGAAAGTTGAATGTTATGCCACAAGAGAAATAAATTTTAGCATTCAAAATCGAGTTTGTGGGTTCATCAGTGAGGGTCAGGAACCTAATGCACACAGAAGAAAAGTATTTTGAAAAAGAGATCTTGTTAATATATAGAAAGTTCATAAACAATCATATACAGAACAGTAGTATGGCACACTGTGTCCATACACCAAGTTCCAGGCCTATAAAATCTCTTTGGGAGGTTCTTTTTCAACAGACAGTCTAAAAGCTGCATGATTTTAAAGAAGTTTGGCTTTTTTTTTTTTTAAAAATAATTGAGATCTCAGTATCTCCCAGTACTCAGGGAAAGATAAAACGCAGGGAGAAAAACCCCAAAGTAAATAATTCTACCAGAGAGAGAAAATAGGAACAAATAGACATGTTGTGTATGTATCTGTAGGTAAGTATTTGTAGAAGTCTAATTATTTAGTGTATCGAGTACAATGAGTAGACAATGTAGTAGAACTGGTTGTAAGCTTATATTGCATTCTGAAATGTGTCCTAGAAGTGAAACTGTACCCAAAAGGCTGGGAATATTTAGTATAATTCAGGTTGGACAGGACCACAGTGGGTTATCTAGTCCAGCCTCTGGCGTTTACTGCAGAAGCCTTATCATTTGGGAATATGTGTTTTAATTGCTTAAATATGAGGGGAGGAAAAGTGACCTTCCCCAGCTAATCTGAAAAGATCTTCCAATTCACCAGTGGAGAAAAACGTGGGGAAAAACATCCCACCTTTTTCAGGGTACATCAGTAATTTTCTGATCTTGTAATAAATGTATATTTAGTGGGATTAATAAAATACTTTTACTGCCAAACTAATGGCAGCAGCATTACAGCCAAAAGCTCCAATTGTTTTGGCATTACAATTTAAAAAAAAAAAAAAACAAAACAAAACAAAAGGAAGGAAGGAAGGAAGGAAGGAAGGAAGGAAGGAAGGAAGGAAGGAAGGAAGGAAGGAAGGAAGGAAGAAAGGAGAGAAGGAAAGAGAGGGAGGGGGAGGGGGAGGGGGAGGGGGAGGGGGAGGGGGAGGGGAAGGGGAAGGGGAAGGGGAAGGGGAAGGGGAAGGGAAGGGAAGGGAAGGGAAGGGAAGGGAAGGGAAGGGAAGGGAAGGGAAGGGAAGGGAAGGGAAGGGAAGGGAAGGGAAGGGAAGGGAAGGGAAGGGAAGGGAAGGGAAGGGAAGGGAAGGGAAGGGAAGGGAAGGGAAGGGAAGGGAAGGGAAGGGAAGGGAAGGGAAGGGAAGAAGGAAGTTTGTCAGTTTTTCTTATTTGCCTTCTGACTATATTTTACATAATGTTCTTCTGCTGCTAGTGTGGATTCTACATACTGATGTTTTACATATTAATTAAGGAAAAACAAAACTAAACACCTAAAGATGATTGGGAAAGCAGAAAAGGCGAAATGTGGTTCATTCGGTATTCACTTGGAGATAATTGTTCTTTTTTATGATGTAACAAAAAGCACAAACAAGTAGACAATTTAAACAGATGAACTGTCTTATTTTCAATCTTTGAATAAAATCCAGATGGACTTCTCCAGATAAGTCCTTTTTCAGTAGAAACAAGCTTCCTTTGTAGAATGATTATGATAACTCATATTTATTTGCTATACATTTCTCACAGTGGTTCTACCTAATTTGGACCTTGTGATTACAGAGAATTTTTAAACAGCTTCCTTCTGTGTTCATTGAGAACTCACGTACACACCTGTAAATCAGTGTATATATTGACCAAGCTAAACTCATGCCTTGTGAAAATTCCACATAGAGCAGTTGGTGAAACTGTTATTTTTACTCAATGGTCACTGAAACTAGCAAAATTACCTGGACATTTTTTTTTTTTTTTTTTTTTTTTTTAATTAAGAGCTGCTGAATGATGGACATGCATCAGAATTTGATGTTCATTACAAGTTCAGATGGAAGTAGCAAATACAAGGACAATGTATACTCTACTAATAGCAAAATTTATAACAATTACACAGGAAAAACATGGCTCCATTTGCAAGTTAACAGCAAAATTCTAGTAATCTCAAACTAACCATATAGTCCTCCAATAAGAGACTAGAATAATTTTAGTTTGTTTACTTGGAATAAAAGCTCAGAGACATCTTCATGCATGAAGAATACTTGATGATGTCACACATTCTGCAAGGATTATTCTAAGCAGTTATTCTACAGTAACAACTAGAATGTTATGTATATTTCCGGTTATCATACTTTGAAAGAGGGAGTATTTAAGCCACACAATGCCCTTCAACTTCAATAAGATTTTTCATATGAAGAACTAGTTTGGAAGAGCTATTAAGTAGTTATACCTCTTCTGAATTCAGTCCTTTTGTAAGCACATCCCCTTTCACTATGATTTGCCTGTTTTCAGCTACTGCGGCTTTATTAAGAAAGAAAAATATGAGGAACAAGCTCATCTGCTGAAATACAACTGAGCTCTACTGAAACTAGTCAGATGGTACTAAACACTGTTATTCAGTTTACTGTAGGGAAAACTAGCAAATGGTTAATTGGCAAGAGGGGTACATGTAATGCATGAATAAACAGAGGGCTGGGTTTACTACATACTTTCTTTGACATCTTGAGAAAGCTATTGAGTGCCTCAATCGACTCTTAGTGAAGTTGGGGAAATACTTCTTGTAGTCTCATAGAGCTTTAGAGCTGCCTATCCATATCACTATTAGTTATTTTTTCCATGTGTAAAAATAAGATAATTATATTCATTTTGGGTGAGGAGGTAGCTGCTTACTGCATGAAAGGTTTTAAGAAGCTGTTTCCTTCTTGTGGAAATAGAGGAAGTATTTAAATAAAATTAAAGTTGACTAGAACAGTGAATTATTTTTTGGATGAATAGCTGTAGTGAATCAATCTATCAATAGATGGATAACTCTCATGGTATGCTAAAGAATGTTCTGCTTTAGCCTCTAAAGTGTCACATAATTTAGAGAAAGAAAAGAAAGCAAGCTGCATACTATACTACAGAAATTTGCCAACAGAAAAAGGCTGGATGTATCTGAAACCTCGAGAAAGAAAACACTGTCAAAGTTTAAGTTGTTCAAATTGAGGAGATTTTGTGGCTTCTTAAACAAACACAAAGGTCTAAACATCCTCAAGGGAAGATGAAAATGAAATTCAGGACTCTTTAACCCATGGGAACTTGCAGAGGGAATACTATGAAGAAAAGTTTTTGATACAAAACAACTCTCAGGCTACACGAAGGGGATTGCCCACCTCAGCCAAGCCTCCCAGAATAAGAGAATTCCACAAACTTTTTATCCTTGTTGATATTTCAGAAAAGAAGCCAGAGTCTGAATGGTACAAAACCCAAACCTCTTCTACATCCTTCCTGTGGTATCCCTAAAGCATACTCAATGTGAAGAGAAACTCTCATTTTCATAGCCTATGATCTTCTATTGCCATCCAAAATATTTCACAATCTTTCACAAGCATTAAAAATTAGCTTAAAATACAGCTTGAAAAATGTTTCAGAGGAGTCCCTGTTAAAATGGGTAGGAAAGACAGCAGCTTACCTGTTTCACATTAGCAAAACATGCTATCATGAGCATACTACCTAATCTTGCTGTCTGACTTCACCAAAGAGAACACACCAGTTAGCCCCTGACAGCCTCAGAGTAGGTGTCCTGATCTTGTAATGTGAGTCACTGAGCGCTAAGCATAATTGGAAGAAATCCAGGAAAGTAATTCCTTTTAAGACCCGAGGTTGAATCTCAAAAGGGAATTTGGATGTAAAAAGCCTGCCTCTTATTCTCAAAGTCACCCAGACTACTCAGCATTTCAATTTTTAATCACTTTTTGTTCCTGTCTTTCAGTGGATGAAGTCACAGAACAGGGGTTTTATATGTTTATCAAAAATGTTCTGGGATGTGGTAAGTCACTGGGAACCCTTTGGGTTCCACAGCTTCATTTCTGAACTAAAAAAATAGCACTACCAATATATGGGAATATTGCAATGCAGCATTAAACAGTTGGAAATTGCTAGTGTCAGTTTAATTCATAAAAATAATGATACAGTAACTGAAATTAAACAGTACTTAGCATTTAAAAAACCTGCAAGCTAGTTTTGCAAAGATGAATTATCTCAGTCAAGAGAGACTAGCAGGTAACAGGTGAGAGATATAAGAGTCTAAAAAAACAAAGTCTTACAAACAGGCAGGATTGTCTTAGGTTTGACTTCAAATCATACCTGATTTCAGCTGCCACAATTTGTGCTACAGGATGAAATTGAAAGCATCTTAAAGCAGCATATGGGTTGAATTCTACTTCTAATTTTCAAAGTACATCTCTCTATAGAGCTTTTTTTCAGAAGTCACATAATTAGAAATGTGGCTTGCATTTCCCTCACTTCCTAAACCATTCCTAAACCTGGCTTTATTTTTAAAACACTAATTACATGATGGGGAAAAGCCTCTAATTTTTGAGAACACACTCATCTAAAACAAATAATTTGTAAAGAGAGTAACAAAATAATGTGGAACTGTACAAAGGCTTTATTAAACAAACACATTTGCTGCTCAGAACTCTAACTTCTCCTGTGCTTTGAGTTTGTTTCTGATTCTTGAGCTAGCACTGCTTGAAGCAAAACATGCAGCTTTTTCAAGTAAAAAAGGAACAAGACATATTAGCTTGCTTCTGTTAAGAAATTCCTAACCAAAACAAAACAAGGACTTTTCAACATGTGAAGTATCTCACAAAATATCCTAAGACATTACAATGATTCCTATAGAGAATTTGTTCAAATGTGTAAATGATGGCTGTGTGCTTTGTCAAGACAGTAACATCAGCTTTGCTGCTCTTTGTGGCAGGATGGTTGAGCATACCTTCAGTTCCTTATTGCTCTATCTGTAAAAAGAATGAATGCAACTGATAAATGGAATAATTTGCTCCCAGATTTGCTTCACTTATGATACCTGTTCTGTAATAAATCTTAGGCACAAGCAGTTATACACAAAAGAATTTTTGCTGCTTTTCTGAAAAAAAACCAAAAACCAAAAAAACCAAGCAAACAAAAATGACCAAAAAAAACAAACAAAAACCAACAACAAAACCCCAAAACCAGCGAAACACAGGCTGCATATAAATACAAGCAGTTTGTTTATAATCTGTGAATACTTAGGACCTTAGAAGTTACAGTTGCAGAGGAGGAACATATCAGTAAAAAAAGAAAAGGTGAAACAGCTTTAAATGGCAAAACTTCTAGAACGAACATAACATTGTTTCTCTACCTCTTTTATTTTATGAACCAAATTAGGAGAGGAGGGGCTCAAGACAGATGAATGAAGGGACACTACAGAAAACTGGAAGAGCAAGAACACACAGTACTGCTCCTATGCTTTTCTAAACTGGTTCCCAATCTTGAGGTGCTTAGATCTGATATATAACTTGACACTGAGATAATTATCAGTGCTCAGGTTGTGCTTATACCCATTGAATAAGCATGCCTCAGTGTCTCTTGGCAACACAGCTGGTTGCTGAGGATCACCACCTGGTCAGTATTATAATGAAATAAGTAGGTCTTCCTTCAGAAGTAATAATTTTGCATGTTGCACATTTGGAACCCTATCTTTGATTAACAAAATAACTTTTAAACTTTCTGCTCCTACTAAAATAAGAGACTGAGCCATTCATGTGAAGAAGCTTCAAGACATTAATTTACAGTAAGTAGCAAACTCCAAACAGAATCACTGCTCCAAAGCATCTCAGCAGCAGTTTTTTTAAGAGATAGAGCTACTGTATCCATTACAGTTAACACCTTTTTGACTAAGTTTTCTCATTACGCTAGCAATAATGTGACATGAGAAGGATTATTGTCTTTTTCTCCCCTCATAGAGTCAAATACAGCTATCCAAATCTGAGCATGCTTGTTGCTGAGCAGGTCAATGAGAGAAATCATGACCTGAAGAAATTAGAATAAGTGTTACTTCTGTCTGCACTGACGGCTGAACAGCTCATCGTTTGCAAAATTAAAGCTGTTTAGGTACCGAGTAGTGCCCAAGTACTGGTTTCCAGCCAAGACCTCCACCATTTTACTTATATCTATCCCCAAAATCACAGAATTACTTGGTTTCGCTGTTGTTCATACTTTTATTTCAGCATGTGTTTGAGGAACTCAGAAAGGAAGGTAAGGAAAGGTACAGCATATCCAGCACATAAGGACATTTGCCTGGCCATAGATGAGAAGTTGTATAGTAGAGAACTGAGTTGATGCATTTGAGAGGCATAAATTTCATCTATTTCTGTGTTGTGACTGTTATTTCAGTGTCAGTATCTGATATATGAGGTAAGTATCCTTGAATTAATACCTCAATTGCTACCATGCTTATATTTCTTGCTTTCACGTTGGAATGCTTGCAAGTAACAATTTTTCCCAATGATTTCTGGTTAAAACTTCTCAGTCTCTGAAACCGTAATTTTTAACTGAAATAAATAATCCGTTTATAGATTACTGTTTAGGGTCTCTTAGAGTTAAGTAATTCATCAGAAGCCACTGCATCCCGGCTATTCTGGTTTTTTACAGCTCTAAGGAAAGGGGAACTGAATGGAGTGTCTTCTGGAAAAGCAAACAGCGTATTCTTCGTGTTCCCTGTATATAACAGAGAGCGCAGGCTGTGTCTTAAGACGTGGCAGACCACTTCCTACAGGGAAGTAAGGTAGGTGCTCATCTGATGTTAAAATGGCATAATTTTTCTTTTGATGGCTAGACTGCAGGATGTAATCCAAACTCCAAACTGGCAGGGGGGGGTTGGAATGTGGATAATAATGCTGATTTGATAGCTGAGCAATGAAATCTCCTGTAGGTTAGTTCCCACGAAAGAACTAATAACGGCACTTGTTTTCAATCACAGATGCTCTCTGCTCAGTCCTATTCTGAAGTGCTTTATTCAGAGTTTCCCCAATCAATATTTTGACTTTGAGAGGCAGAGCTATTAGAGGTTGTTTAGCTTGAGAGCTGGAATGCCAGGTCTTGAGCTAGGCAGCCCTCCTCCACTGTTTGTCAAAATAAGGCAAGAGGAAAAAGGAAAAGGTGCAAAGAACCAGCACACAGTCCCACCCTGACTGATAATTGTATCTTCTATTTCCTTCTTTTTTAAACATATTTTCTAGATTTGAATATGTGCAAAACCAAAGCCCTGGAGAAACATACCATGGAGAATATGGTCATAATATAATAACTTTTATCTAAAATCAGCGATAGTTTTCTGTGATGTCACTTTCCTTGTCCTGGAATTAAAGTCTTAGCAAATTCAAACATATCCCTTTGATTATTATACGAGTGATTAGCTAGGCAAGTCACAATTTGGATTTTTGCACCAGGCTAGGAGTAAAATATAACAGGATGGGAATATATTAAAAAATCACTCTTTTCTTTAGATCTTCAGGTATCTTAGGAAACCTTAGTTCTAAGCTGTAAAATTATTTAACATGACCTATGAAGACCTCAAAATCCATTTCAAGCAGCAGTTTTGTTCAAATACACACATACTATGAGAGTCTCACCACTATGGAAAAACAACAAAAGAAGGATGAATTTCTTTGGAATTCAAATACTTAAGAAAACTTAATTTTGTTGTGTTCATTGCTTGAATTCCCAATCACAGTGAATGACTGCACCTTTATAATATGTTTTCTGTTTCCAGTATACAGCTTCTCTTTAGGGAAGATTATTTGTATAGCAACTTATATTTTGTTGGATATTCTTAATTTTTGGCTACATATCCTTTCAGAAATTCTGCTTAATTTGCATAAGGGTTACATCCTATTTGATTTTACTTCATATGCCTTTGTCTTTAAGATTATTATCGCTTGTTAGTAACAGTTATTTGCCTTCCAAATGCTGCTCTACCCAACACATCTTAAAATATTTGCTAGGAAAAACAAACAAACAAAGAAAAATGTCTGTGGTTTAGTACTGCTCATGTCTTGAAGCCAAAAGTTTCTGAAAACCATCCCTCTGGCAGTCATACATCTATCTGTCTTTTTGTACCTTCCACTGTAGTAGGTAACAATCTAAGGACCTTTTATATAAATGAAATAAGAAAGGAAGACAGTACTTTGTTACTCCAGATGTTTGTTTTACATTAGTACAATTTTACATTAGTGCTTGTCACTATTTTCACTTCATCCTTTTGGTATTGATCATCTGCTTTTGATCTCACAAACTGAGTAATGACATGGTTTTCACAATGTTCAGGGTGGAGTTTTAATGGAAGCTATTTTTTTAGGACTGCTTGCTATCAACACAGAAGCCAAACTGAGCAGATGCTGGTTACTTACTGGATAAGAAAGGAAACAAAGATCTAATAAGAACAGAACAACATTTTATTTTTTTGTGCAATCAAAAAGATCCTTCTACACCTTGTGAGGGGAAACAAAACAGATAATTTTTTTAAAAATGCCTTTAGAAGAAATAGAAGCTTAAGTAGTAGATACTGAATTGTAAGTTGATATTTTCATTAAACTGGTGTTATAAATATTTGGTTGTTTATTTTTTTAATAAATGATAAAGTAGCTCTTTTTTTTGTTGTTTTAATACATATTGATTCTTTCGGTGGTACAGACAACAAATTTCTGTCAAAAGATAAGATGGTTTTGCTTTTAAGTAGGAAAAATGCCAAGTCAGTCACCTGTCTATGCCAAATGAAAACTCTACAGTTGCCCAATTTACTTTCTCTTGATTCAAAGTAGGTATTTTTGTGCTCCAAACTGTAATTCCCAATTCCTGGATCTGACTGATTATTTGTTTAGGAGCATTCAGCACACTGAACAGGGCAGGTTTGTTCTGCTGAAGACTTTATTACCCATCTGCCGCAAAGCATGGCTGTGATGTAATTCATTCTATTTATCCTAAAACAACAACAACCTCACTTTTCATGGGTACGCAGTGTTATGAGGGGGAAAAACAAATTGACACTTCATTTTTCAATGTCTTTTGCCAGTACTCAGGAAAAAAAATTGTAGATATAGTCCATTCATTAGAAAGAATGCAATAAAACTAGTATTTCTTCCCTGAACACAGCACCAAGGAGACATCCCAGCATTTGGAAGGTACTTACTTCTCAACTACAATTAACCAGTTGACATAACCCCTTCATCATTTGAAGCATTTTATGTTCTTTCTTTTACAGAATGTTTTAGGTAGTTCTGATTTAGGAGGGCTGTTTTCCTTCCCTCGGGCTAAAGTGCTTTATTTAGGGGTTATCTTTGTATTAAGGCCATGTAAATGATTTCGCTACTGTGTAAAATACCAAACAAATAAGTACTTGCACTTCAAAATCTTCCAATCTTTCTATCGTCAATCTTTACAGTATGTCTTACACAGTTACAAAACAAGATGCTGAATGTTTAGAAACTGTTACAGAGATAGACTGGAGAGCACGTGTGTGTGTACTTGCTTGCACAGAGATTTGGGGGGGCGGTGTGAAGAGGAAAAACCTGAATAAAAATTATTTAGAAAGCAGGGGTTAGAAAGAAACATGCCTTTAAACAGTGCACACAGTTGTACCTTCCTTTCCATAATTTAGATAAAACCAAACTGAAGGTATGTGGGAAGCTAAGCATGGTATATCAATATTTATGCTGCTTGGCATTTACAAACCAGCAAGCTCCTATGCAAATTTTTGAGCTACATAAAGGAAACATTGTTTTCTGCACATCATGCTTCAAGTCATATGCTCTGAAATAAAGATTTCAAGAGTATACTGGCCTTCTTGAATTTTTATTTTATTTAGAAAGCTGTAATTTACAAGGCCAAGCCTCTACTCAGCAAACCCCTGTTTTAAGGATAGTGCGTATTATTTACTGCATGTACTAGCTATGAATACATTATTTCAAAAAGTGCTTAAAATTGGCTGGAAAATCTACCAGCATTCCCTTCCTCCTCCTGTACAGTGATCAACTCCTGCTCAGCAATTTCTCTGTGTGAGACACTGAAATGAAGCAAATAACACATTTTTCTTTAAACTGACATAGAGGGCTATTAATTCTAAGCTCTTTGCTATATTCATAAACAATAAACTTAAGAATAACATCTTCTACAAATTCTGGATAGATCTGCGTGGACAATTTTCAGTTCTGTCAAGTGAAGCCAAGTAATATTGTGGTGTCATGTTTACAGCCATCTGTGGATACAAAGTCAAGTTCGGACAGCTTTGATCTTGATAAGGTGCAGATATTTTGATGTGAAAGTAGAAATGGATAAGAATGCTCATGGGCTGGGAAGAAACAGTTGGAAAGGTAAGACTAGTTTCAAACAAATTTTTATAAATACCAGCAGACACTAACTAAAACAATAGTAGCCAGTTGGAAACACTACACCTGACAGAATCCTGTTTGTGCCAATAACCTGTGAAGACAGATCTACAAGATGAAAGAAATACAAAACCCAAGCCAAAAATCCCTTAAAATCTTACAATTCTTAAGTACAGGGAAACTGGACTTAAAAAGTATAAATGCATCAGAACTCCATAAAAATACTTTCTGACTATTTGGTAAACCCAAGACAAAGATTTTCTTGCTGCCTCCAACCTTTGCAGTCTTAACAGTAACTATCATGGTTGGTTTGACTGTTAAATGGCTACAGTCACAGCTTTAGTGATATGGCTGCTCAGAGGGGAAGGAACAGCAAAAAGTAGAGGGGGGAAATATGGCCCTCCTTTAGCTCTGTGGCCAAACAGTCATTTTTATCATGATTTAATTCTAGAAATTCAAGATTCATGAGGCTGCTTTTCTTGGAAGTGGGCTTGCAAGTATTTTCAGTTCAAGAGTAGTAACCCAAACACAGACTTAGAATGGGTAAAAATGCTTACTGTCATCTGCGCATTTGTGACTGTGAGGGCTTTTAATTCATTGGAAAAAGTGTAACAGCAGATCTTTGAAACCGTCTTAAACCTATATGATTCCTGAATGACTGCTAAGCATTACAGTTCTCTTAGTAGCTAGTAGATAATAGTAGTCTTCTAAGTCGAGGTGAAAACTATGATATAAAAAAGCAAGGAGACCTTGTCTATGAGTTATTAAATAGAAATCAGACACTTTTGCTGTAAATTTGCTGGAACCAAAAGAAAAAATATGAATAAAAGATATTTCCTTTAGGAAGGAAACATCTAATTATCTTCCTTGGAATCTTCCATTTCAGGAGAGATACAGGGAATGATTTTGTTAAAGTTTGTGACACTTAAATCTGCGGATATTCTGGTATTTCATAACTTAACTATTTCCAAATGCAACATGAATTGAATGTGCCTTGAAGACAAAATGATCGCTTTTTGTGTTATCATGGGATAACTACAGTTTTGTAGAGTTGTAATTTTAGTTGAAAAACATAATTTTCCGTAATATCACTTGTTTACGTAGATCAGATATGACTTACTAACCAAAAGTTCCTTTTGCTATTGTAATCTTAATTCACATTTTGACAGGTAAGAACTTGAGTATCTGGTACCAGCTGTACAAACTGAGAAGTCACCGACTCTGATGATACTTCCTTTTAAGATCAAGTATCTGAGGATATATTTTTATGACCAGGTACTGGATTCTACCTGTCTCCTATAAAGAAAAAGATCAGAAAGCTGCATCTTTTGCCCTCAGCTTTGCCACTTCCATAGTGAGGTTATTGTCCATCCTTTATTTGTATAAAAATCTTTCAATACAGTACATGACTTCAAACATGTATCACGTGTTGTGAGAGTGTCTGGACAATGGAAAATGGCAAGTAATGCAGGGCTTGGGGCTCAGTCTCAAATTTATCATCCAGAAGCACATTCTGAAGTGGCTGACTAACATTATCTGTCTCTTCTTCCTATAACTAAATACATCCATGCGAAAAGCAGCACAATGTGCCTACAAAGCTTCCATTTCCACCCCCCTCCCCCCATCTTTATTTATTGAAATTTCCCCCTTATATTTAAGGTACAGAGAAAAGTTATTTTACACTGCCACCACTGCCGGAGCTTTTTAAATGATTCAAGGAAGTATAGCTTTCATTTAGGTTTGTGCCCTCCAGTCTGTTTATACTGGTCGATACACTTGTCTGAAAAATATAATGGATTAGCACATCATTCAACAAACTAGTCAGAAGGCAAGCTCAAGGCGACAGAGACCAAAAAGTAAATTACAGCCAGTAGTAGGGACAGGCCATGCCTACAGCTAGGAAACATCATATCAGTACAAAACCTGTATTTTGTGAGAATGTTAGTTGAACTGAAATGGGTGAAAAATTTACACTGAAATATAATAAAACAATCAACTACATGATTTCATACAGAACTATGAATTGTCCAGTTTATTACACAAAATACGAAACCTGATTCTCAGAAGCAGTGCTTGCTACAATCACACTTCCTATCAACAATAAACATTATTGCTCTGTAACGTAAAAGGAGTATTTGTCTCCAATTAAGTACTTTTTGTATCAGACGTTATTTAACACATCTCAAAATGTGCAAAACATAGCATGCCAAAAAGCATATTGTGAAAAAGTTTTGAAAATATATTTTGTATTTTAAAACAAATGCACCCAAAGATGTAATACAGTCTCAAAAGATGGAAGGTCATTCTCCTCAGCATACAGACAACATTCAATGTGAAGCTCAATAACTACAATTTTTAGTATTTATGTAAACAATTAAACTGTTTTCTATAAGTGATCATTGTGCATTATTTTTCTTTTATAACCTCCAGAAGTTGATCAGAAACCCAAAATAAAATCCTTTTACCTTTACTACTATTTAAAAACTTTGTTATTTGTAGTAGATGGCTTAGTTCTACAAAATGTGAATCCATTCTCATTAACAAAGAGAAAACAGCACTGATGTTGTCATAGAAATATGAAGGACATCATACCATTGTAATAACCTTTCATAAAACTATTATGGTGGATAAAATTCACTGATGAGGTAGACCCTTTACCTCAAAGAGGTACATCGAGAAGAGTTTTTGTGTGATATGCTGGAAGTCAGAAAGAAATCACACCATGTGACTATTAAGGAAAATCTTGAAACTAGTTACAAACAACCTGTCAAATCAATCAGTAGCAAAGAATGAGAAACTTCCTGAAACATGGCTTCCAAACCTTTCACCTGCAAGAGAGGAAGCCTTCTCTACAGAATGTGAATAAACAATAGAATTTCTTTTTTCCATTTCATAGAATCATAGAATGATTAGAGTTGGAAGGGACCTTAAAGCTCATCGAGTTCCAACTCCCCTGCATGAGCAGGGACACCTCCCACTAGACTAGGTTGCCCAGAGCCCCATCCAACCTGAGCTTGAACGCCTCCAGGGATGGAGCCTCCACAACTTCTCTGGGCAACCTGTTCCAGTGCCTCACTACCCTCACACCAAAGAATTTCCTTCTTATCTCTAACCTAAATCTCTCCTCCTACAGTTTCAAACCATTACCTCTTGTCCTATCACTATGTGCTCTTGTAAAAAGCTCCTCCCCAGTGTTTCTGTAGGCCCCCTTTAGGTACTAGAAGGCTGCTATGAGGTTCCCCCAGAGCCTTCTCTTCAGGCTGAACAACCCCAACTCCCCCAGCCTTTCTTTGTAAGAGAGGTGCTCCAGCCCTTGGATCATTTTTGTGGCCCTCCTCTGGACTTGCTCCAGCAGGTCCACATCTTTCTCGTGAAGGGGGCTCCAGAGCTGGACACAGTATTCCAGGTGAGGTCTCACCAGGGCAGAGTAGAGAGGCAGAATCACTTCTCTTGATCTGCTGGCCACACTTCTTTTGATACAGCCCAGGATGCAGTTGGCCCTCTGGGCTTCAGTTGCACATTGGTGGCTCATGTCCAGCTTTGGATCCACTAGTACCCCCAGGTCTTTTTCCACAGGGCTGCTCTCTAGCATGTCTTCCCCCAGCCTATATTGATGTTTCTGGTTGCCCTGGCCCAGGTGCAGAACCCTGCACTTGGCCTTGTTGAACCTCATGAGGTTCACTTGCAAATTGGAGCATAGGAGGTTCAAGGTGAATATCCGAAAAAGTTTTTTACTGTAAGAGTGACAGAGCACTGGAACAGGCTGCCCAAAGAGGTTGTGGAGTCTCCTTCACTGGAGACATTCAAAACCCACCTGGATGCGTTCCTATGTGATGTGCTCTAGGTGACCCTCCTCTGGCAGGGGGGGTTGGACTAGATGATCTTTCGAGGTCCCTTCCAACCCCTAGGATTCTATGATTCTATGACTTGGGCCCACTTCTCCAGCTTGTCCAGGTCCCTCTGGATGGCATCCCGTCCCTCTGGCATATTGACCACACCACCCAGCTTGGTGTCATCAGCAAACGTGCTGAGGGTGCTCTCAATGCCATTGTCAATGTCACTGATGAAGATATTAAACAACACAGGTCCCAGTACAGACCCCTGAGGGACACCACTTGTCACGGTTCTCCATCTGGACACTGAGCCATTGACCACTACCCTCTGGATGTGACCATCCAGCCAGTTCCTTATCCACTGAACAGCCCACCCATCAAACTCATATCTCTCCAATTTAGAGAGAAGGATTTCCTTTCAACTGTACTTATGTAGCAATTAGTTTTGCCTTACCTCTGCTATTTTTAGTTTGCTTGTGTCTTACATATGACTGCAGGTATTTGAAAAGATAACACCAGTGTTTTCAGATTTCCCTCATGGCCATATCCCTGGTTTCCTTTTTGCACAAGATGAACAGAAGCAGATGATTTCTGGACCTCAATTTGCCTATCTCTATTCCTCAGCTCTCACCACATAGAGTCACTCTGAGCACCTTGTTTAGGATTCTGGGAGAAGAGAGAACATATCACGGAGCAATGGTATTTAAAGGGAATTCCTGCACTTTTTAATTCATGCTTGCTACTCAGGATGGAGCCAAAGAAGCAAATGGAAAAATACGTGTTTATATTTTTATCAGTGGCAGTTTGTTTAATCAAAGTTATTTCTGCTCAGAGACTCTGTCAAGCCCTTTTGTTACTTTATGGATAAAATCAAGTGTATTTGGACCCAGTTCTCTGCATCTGTGTAGTATAAATCTCAGTCTCCTGAAGGGAGAGGTATTAAAGTTGATCCTTTCCAAGTTGGATGTATACTGCACTGATAATCAAGTTCCTACTCTGGTAATGACTTGGTTTGTAAAATTACATTTGCATTGGGATATGTCTATTTCTCATTTGCCTACCCTTACACGCTACTTCTGGGACAGTGATCTACACAAACACCAAAATCTTCCTTGTTTTAAGCAAAGATCCCAATTTTAAAATGTAACACCCTATCACAGCTGAAGCCACAATGTTCAAACATGCTGAGCTCTCAATTCAGTATGAAAGCTGCCTGTTCTCCTGGCATGGGGCCAAAAAGAGACTGATGGGTTTTGACACATTCTTCTCTGGTTTGTTTGTTTCCTGGGCAGGGGCTATTGTTCAATGCCAACTATTATTTTAGATGTCTAGTTAGGATTTCTAAAATTCAGATGTGTTGTATCTATATTTTATATAAATACAAGAGGCACTTACAGACTTGAGAAATTCCTTTCAGTATAACAAATACATTAAACATTGAGCCCCATTTCCTACTTTCATAAGCACACATAGTTTCACATGTATCACTGGCAAAACAGTCATGCAAACACACATGACCCAAGCATCGACTTTGGGAGTTCACAGAGATAAACAGGGCATACAGAAACAAAATGATAACATACTTTCCAGAACTTTCGCTTTTGGTGAGACTGACATGGATTTTAATGAGAGTTCAAAGAGTTCAAAAGTCCAAGCTCCAATCCCTGAAAGATTTAACTGAATAGCTTTATACACATCATTAGTTTCACAGCTTTCAATGAGAATTCTTGTGTGCATGTTTGCAGGATCCAAGCTTTTGTTATGACATATTCATCCTTTCTTCTACCCACACCCTATTTTATTACAACTTGTGGCATTACCTTTTGTTATCCTTATTTAATACTTATCATTCAGAAAACTGTTTTCAGTTCCTTGTCACACTGTCAAATTTACCACTATTTAGAATAAGTTTTTATAGGACACACATCTGTTTCAGACTAAATAATTTAGAAAATTTCAGCTAAAGCTCAGTCTAGACACAATTGCATTTTTTTTCCACTGATGTTAAAGCAGTAAGATTTTATTTGAGCAGTCATCACATTCCCACTTCTATCAGAAAATGGATTAGATGGAGTTGCCTTTAAACTAGCAAGAGGCTGCTTAGTATCCCAATAAAAGTGCACTGAAATTTGTCTGAGTCATGCCACTGGACAAGCAACAGCTGCTACAATAGATCAATACAAACTTTCTCTCTATTTACATCTACAATCTACAATGCTCCATGCTTGTGATCAGGGGCCAAGGGTGTGATGTGTACAGTGACCCACATAATTAACGTATTTGTGTGATACTGCAACTGAGGAACTGGGGCCCAAGTAAGACAGACACCTCACCAAATCAGTGCATTTCCCAACTCCTTTCTGCTCCTGGACCCTGTAAGATGTGGATAACTTGGGATGATTACCTATGTCTGGCATGCAAAGTCTCAGGGTGAGGAAGCGGGCTGTGATGGGAACACATGCTGCCTCCATATGTAAGCATGAGAGAGGGGCCAAATGAATGAACCTAAAGGTCTGTCGAGAAGGATTTCAATGGCCAAATCTCATTAGACTCCATCCTTTACAAACAGACTCCAACCTTCAGCAGCCAACTTCAGCAGCAGGTACTGACCCACACTGCGTCATCCCCCAGTAAAATTAAACATACTTCAGCTCTTTAAGATGTCCACGGCACAAAATCAGGGAACAAATGTGCATGCTCAGGGCTGTAAGCCTGAAACTGGACATTCCTTACTTCCTAATATTGTGGGACAGTCTAGGACAGAGGTAAAGAATTTGCCTGCACAACTATAAGACTCCCCTCTCAATTATGCAGATGCATACAGATACACACACAGATCCATTATATACAAACATACATATGCATGCATACACCCAGCTATAGAGTTAATTGTATCTGTAACGCATGCTGCATTTTTACATTATACTAGAGCACTACACAACAATTTTAAAAAAACAAAGAAACATAAAATCCTGTCTTTATAATAAGTATGACCATTCAGATTTGGGGTTTTTTAGCAGGGAAATGGGATGACTTATCATTGAATGGTAGCATTTGCAAAAGGGTTACAGTTATTCCTGTTACATTTTGAATAGCGAAAAATACCCATACTTTGTAAACTTTGCATTCTCTTCCACTGTAAGATGAGGTTCTCATAGTCACCAATCTCATTAAAACTGTTGCTGCTTAGCATTAGCAAGGAATAAAAGGGTAAGAAGGAGGTGTCTATGAGAACTATAGCTATTGACATCATTGACCTATAAATACGTCCTCTTCAAGTTGATATACAGCAATTCATTATCCCTGTTTTGATATAATTGCTATTACTGAAAGCCCTTTGCTTCCAAGTGTTAATACAATTGCAGTTCGTATTTCAGATTATCTGCCAAAACGAAAAAACTAATTTCTAAATATTTGATCATAGAAGTTGTCCTCAGCTTTTACACAGATAATTTAGTCAAATAATATCAGATAATCTTAGAGCAGATTTAACAGGAAATTGCTAGGGACTCCATCTAAGCAGCATCCATTTGCACTTATATAAATGTACTGAATGTGTAGGAAGACTTTGACAGCTTGCCATATGTGATTTCATTCTGTAGCCTACCTACTTTACCATCAAAAGTTATATCCTTTGAAGCATTGCCAGAATTACTTTAGCCCAGTAGATATGCTAGATGTGCCCTTTAAAAGCCATATCATTTCCTTTCTACTCTGACTAGTTCAATGTAGCATCTGCTCAACTAAATTCCTTTGAAGGTTAAAACCAAAAAAAACCCCTGTATTACAGCTCACTAAGTTGTACAGTGTTGAATGAAGACCATGGATGTAAGAGAATAAATATGAGTTAAATGATACTATAAAAGAGAATCAGAAAATTATCAGCTATCAGGGGAATATTATAATTATACACACAGAATAAATATTTGCATTTCAGGACAGGTAAGCATTTTACTCAAAATAATAATAATCCCTGAATTTTATACTTCCATTCCATTATGCTGATTGTTTATATGCAAATTCTGATACTGCTGTGCCATGGGTTCTAATGCCATAATAAATGCTATCACACATCAACAACTTGATTCAAAATAGCAAATATAAGTATGTATGTATAATCTTTACAATCTTTGGGTTTTACAGTCATTTTAAAAGATGCTGTTATTTTCACAGCACCTTTCCAGGTGTTCTAGATGATAATGAAGGGATAGTCCATATCATTTAGTATCACAAAGCAGTTGTGACATTTTAGAAATATCTTCAGTTTAGCTTCTTTAATTTCTACAAATGCTATTTAAGATCGAAGGCTTGTGTTTTTACTAAAGAGCTGAATGAGCTCCAGTAATTACATTATTTTCTTGCCTGATCACTTGAAAAGATTTCAAAACATTAAAACGGCAGTGTCCTTTCATAGTCTCTTGAAACCCTGCAATGTCAATTTTAATTAATGATGTGCGAAAGTTACATTTTGATATCTGGATTTTTTTCTGCTTTCACTTATTATTTCACATGAACTTGCACCTTCACAGGGGAGGTTGCAGACTTTGCTAATATGCAGGGATTTATCACAAGAACATCATGAGAATGCAGACTGGACTGTGTCAGAACTCGCAACATCACTGTCCAAATTAGGTACAGCACTAATGTGCATGTACCAGCTAAATAGCTCCTAACCACTTAGAACAGAATAAGCATGATTTGCTTTATGTCTGTGTATCTTAGTGGCCTTGCATCTAACACGTAAGATCCTTCTTCCCAGTCACAAGTGTAGATAAACCAAGAGGAGTGTAATGATATAAAAAAAGAAAATAACAAGTATTAAGGGACTGGCTTTTATTTAGCCAAATATAACATCTGGAGTAGCCTTCATTAGCTTGTCCAATTTGAAGTGTACAAAATTCTTTCTGTGGGTCCATTTCTACCAAAATGCAGGAAAATCCTTAAACTTGCAATGAGCATGGAAGAAAGGCCCATGTCAGTGGAGCTCTCTCTAGAAACTAGATTTGCTTATGTGCATTTCAGTGACAGAATTACTTTCTATTTTCAATTTTTCCCGTGAATTGCCTTCTGATGGGAAGGCACTGTATGTTTAAGCAACAATACACCAAAATTGAATTTGGGAGCTATCAAGGAAGACAAGACTGAATCAGAAGAAGATGGGAAAGAGATGGCTTTAAAATAAAAATATCATAATTGTTCACCACTCCCAAGCATGCAACTAATCAAATGTGTACCTATCACAAGAGAAAAAGTTTTCCACTACATTGTTTTAGACAACCACTCCAACTCTGAATATTGTCAGATCCTTGGAATGCATCCTCCTCAGTGGTTAGACACTACTTCATCTACACAACAAATAAAATCATCTGAAATAAAGTATATAGCATTTACAACTAAGGTAGGAATCCTTTAAAATGGATTACCAAAATGTTGACTCTGGTTAACTCAATTTAAATGTGTATGTTTGGATCATATTACCAAAGTATTTTAAAACATGCAACCAGTTTTTAACTGATTTGGGGAACAAAAAAGGAGTAATCAAACTGTCACTCTTACTCAAAGTACTAGTTGCTTTTAGAGACAGAGGGATTGCTCAAAAACTTCCAGAAGATCTCTTTAATACCAGTGTAACACAAGCACCACGTTGACAATATATATTAAATGAGAACCATTCAAAAACCTGTGGAATATTTTAGTTGACTTACAGGCTATGGATAAGACTCATGTCAGGTCAGGAGAAACAAAGGTAGGAGGGAAAGCTACTGTTTCTCAAAACCTCATTAATGAGTTTTGAAAAAGGATGTATCTCTTCCCACAAACTTTAAGTCATGGCTCATACATGCTGCCAAAATATGTGGAAGAGACACATTACAATATTAATCATATCTTTCTTAAGCATATGCTACAGAAGTTCAACAAGAACACATGGATAGCTCCATTGTCATTCAAGCAATGTCAGGACTGTATATGGCTTTGTATTTACTATCTACACCTGAAGAAATGCTGTCACAGGAGAGACATCTTTCTGAAACATATGAAAAGGTATAGACTACACCTCACTAAACTGGCTACATCCTAATTCAGCAATACTCAGACTCAAAAACACACTTGTAACTCAAAAGACTCAAAGACAGAATATTAAACATCTAACAGAATCTGAAAAATAATTAATATAGGTAATAATACCATCATACACTTTATTAGCACAAGGCCAGGTTTATCAATGTAAAGGTTTCAAAAGTTATCTGGAATGCAGTATGACTATGATGCACCATATTAGTTTACAGAACCATGGTATTTCATTCAACTAGATCAATGAGCCAATACTTCCCCTTTCTATTTTACTGTTGCCAAACCTCACAATTTTATTGCTGATCATGTGATGTTTGATTTCAGCTTCAAAGGCCTGACTGTAGAATCATGATATTCTCAGAAAGTCTCAGACATCTCTTAAATAGAAAAGCAAATTTCTTACATTTATAGTAGTAAATGGAAGAAGAAGAGTTGAAAATGTAAAGCCGTAAAGGCTGCAAAAAATCCAGAATATTAATAGGCCCTTTAAAATATTATATTCATATACCTAATAACTTGAAACCAGTCTTACTATTTGAGTTTATGCTGGGGCATGAGTTAGGAATACCAAAGGTTGGCAAAATTTATTTTGGTTGGTGAGTAAGAAGTAGTATGTCTTCTCACAGCTCTGATTCTCAGTTGCTGAGTAGGGGCAGAGTGCTGTGCCTCTTTTCTGCCTTGCCCTTCCTGTCTGCTCACACTGGAGAGGCATTTATTTTGTCTCTCTTGCTCACACTAATTTCATTCCCCCTCCCCCCAATGTATGCCTAAGTTTCCTGTGTCTACAGAAGATAATTCTTGATCTAAGACATATCTCCTCACTGATGAAGGAAGGTATTTTCTCTCTCTTTCCTTTTTATCGTAAATTTCTAACTCTGGGCAAAGGAGGTTTATCACTCTATCCTTTTCCCACATCTGAGCTCCTGTCTTCTGAAAAGGAAAATGTAGTCCTAGTTTTCCTCTGCCTCATCTAGTGGCCAGTAGAGGTACATCTCTGCTGCATTGCTGGCTTTGGCTACACCAGCACTGCTAGAGCATGCTCCATCTGTTCCCAAACCCTTTAACTACATCCTCAATGGCACTGCAGTAGCCTGTGTGCTGGGATGGGTCCTGATGGCAGATCTTTATGGCATAGCTTGTAACAGGGCATTAAACTGGCTCCTCTATGGATTCATCTTCATCCTTCTGTGGCAGTATGATGAGAACAGTAAGTAAATAACTTCCAAGGGGAGCTCAGTTGCTCAATGTTGATGCAGGTAGTTCCGAAGGCATGAGCAAACAGAAAGAACTTTTTACTGTGAATGCTGTTGAGAAACTCAGCTGAGTAACTAAGATGAAGCCTGACAAGTTCACAATAAGCCTGACAAGTTTTCTAATACTCTTTTTCCCTGCTCACTAAATGCAGAACCAACCTGGGTACCTTGCCCCTCTGTAACTTTACCAGGAAGCTAGTGTCAGCCTCTGCAACTGGAAAGGTGGGTAGAGGATGTCTTGGATGGCATCCTTGTTCAAATGCCAGAAAAAAAACACAACAGGGAAACATAAGGTTGAAATGTTAAGGCAGCATATTTTAATGCTGAAGATAAATGGGGAGTAACAAAACAATACAGATTAGCACAGAATCATGGAACAGTAGGGGTTGGAAGGGACTTATTAAGATCATCTAGATCTAGAGTTTCACCAAGAGCAGATCACAGAGGAACACATTCAAACAGGTTTTGAATGTCTCCAGAGACAGAGACTCCACAACCTCTCATGGCAGCCTATTCCAGTGCTCTGTCACCCTCAGAGTAAAGAATTTTTTCCTCATGTTTAGATTGAACCTCCTGTGTTCCAGTTTGTGACCACTGCCCTTCGTCCTGTCACTGGACACCAGTGAGAAGAGTCTGGTCCTATCCTCCTGATATCCGCCCTTTAGATATTCATAAGGATTGATGAGATCCTCCCTCAGTCTCCTCCAGGCTAAACAGACCTAGCTCTCTCAGCCTTTCCTCTTATGGTAGCATGAAAATTTATTTAGCACTGGAAGAGCAATAATACGTGGACATGACTGTCTTGAGCTTCCACTACAGACCTTGGGGATTAAGCACCATCAGGCTTTGACTTGGAGGTTCTCTTGGCTAGATCCCACACTAACTCTGCAGTGAAGATGTTCTCCACAGAATATGGAATGCTTCTCTTAACAACCCTCTCTTCCCAGAAGAGGTTTCCTCTGTTAACTCTGACTGAAAACAGAACAAATACAGCCCTGACTGAAGCTGTAATATTACAAGATGCTGGCAAAACCAGATTGAGACGTATCTTCTATCCTTGTTCTGAGCTGCTTGTTCCTGATCTTGTGCTTTCAGTTGCCATCCCTTGGTGGGATTGATAGAACCACCCGTGAGGGTTTGCAGTGGAAGATATCACTCAACTAATCTGAGTTTAAAATAGGGGGGTTTTAAAATTATTTTTGCAGGGTTACTTTTAGTCAAGATCCACTCAGCAATTGTGTTTTCAATATATAAAGGCACTCTTTTATATATTTCATAACCTTAAGCCAAACCTTGAGTTCTGTGGCCTGATCCACCCTTTCCGAAAGGGAAACTCTGCCAAGTGAACCCATACTGTTTCACTGCTACAAATCCTGAATAATTTCATACATTGCAGAATATTTGAGTCTGGATTTTCACTTGCCCTGACTCAAGTATGGATAGAAAAGACTACCAGGCTTTAGAATCAGTGCATCTTGTAAGTGTTCAAAAGCACGTTTTCTCACTATTAATAAAATCTAATAATTATAATGTACTTATTTTTAGAAATGAAATTTTAATCACTCACCAGTAGAATTATGTTTTTTGACCTTACGCTTAAAAGGTAGTTCTTAGTTCTTCATCTTTTTTCCTCCTATCTCTAATGTGCCAGGATAGCATGGAAAATATATTTATACCAAATTTATATGTTTCCTATCAGTATTTGTTTTTCCCCTCAATTATTCCACAGCTGTTTGTTTTTCTAAGTGACTATATATAGAATAGTCTCCAATTTCCACACAAATACGTTACAATGCAATGCAAAAAAGATACCAAACTACCCTGTAGTTAATTTGGATAATATGGATGTTAATTCAGGGAAACTCTTGTCTTTGTTTTAATAGGAAAGACATAAAGCAGCTAAATTTTCTTAACCATTTCCCCCAGTCACTTTTCTTAAAACAATCTGAAAACATGGCATCCCTCAGAAAGCAAATGGTCTAACTGCTAATATTCTCAGTCTTACTTGCTTAGTACTGGAAAGAGTTAAAAATTGCAGCACAAATGCCTTATCAAAATCTTATTTTTAACATCAAATGCTAGAAATTATTAAGTGACATGAAAAGTCTTCAGCCTTCAAGCATTAAACCTACGAGGCTATATTTTATTGCACAGAGAATCTGTGTGATTCTTTTTAACCAGTGAATCCCTTCTGCATAAAGGCTTTCAATGTTTCAGCCTCAATGGCTGGTAAAATATGTTCAAAAGAATAAATAAGGGGAACATGATTCTCATGTAAAATGACATTCTGGATTCCTTTAGTTAACTCAACAGAGAGCTATATTCAGCAGAGCCTATAAGACAATACTGTTGGCAATATTTAAACACTCCACTGACAAATAAGCAAAACAATGTGATGAGTAACAATAAGTTAATTTCAAGTTTAAAAAAATCAGTAAAGCATCACTATATACTGCATTTGGACTGACTACAAAGTGACAGTCAGCGGATTATTCCACA
>CM036590.1:40595478-40860478 GCA_020745705.1 Hemiprocne comata | reverse complement strand
TATTTGCTATTTCATAGAACAAATGCACAGAAAGTCAAAATAAGAAGACAGGTTATGCTACCAGTAATGCAGTACCCATGTAATATACCTGTTGGGTTTGCCTGCTTTGTTTTAAAAAGGACAAAATCTCCAGAATGTATTCATTTTTTTCCTTCTTCATCTATATTATCTCCTATTATGCCTGCAGCTGCATTGCTCCTTTTCAGTGAGCTCCTTTTTCAACAGGCCAATCTGCAGACCTGGTCTGTATCCTGAGCAAGTAGGAGCAAAGGTAAGAAATACTTTAATTTAAGGTGTGGACCTCACAGAGGAAAAGCAATGCATAATATCCTTTTTGAGTACAACTGTCAGTGAGAGGTGATCAAGAATTTGTTTCCTCAAAGTAAAAGATTCTAGCCAGCTTATCAGCCCACAATATTTTCTATTGACCCTTAAACCTCATGTGCCTGACAATTTTATCCTTTGTTCTTGATATATTTTTCTCCCTATTTCTTTCTATTCATATTTAAGCATATTTTTGACCCAAGCCTCAAACACAGAGACTTTGCAAAAGGATTAAAATCTCTTAGGTAAGCACTGATACTGACTTCTAAGTGCCTGAAGGAATTATTTGAGTGCCTCTTCAAAGTCCAAATATGATGACTCATTTTACCCATCTACTTTTTAAATCTCATCCCATTTCTAAAAGGAAATCAGGGACTGGGGTATTAAAAAAGATGCCAACTACCCTGATACCAAAAATTACCTGCTAACTTGAAAATGTCAGGGAATAGAAAGTTATGTAGACAAAATATTTTTACAGAGGTGCAGTGTAAAAATCTGTTTGTATTGGCAAAAGGGTAAGCTACACCATCACAGGTCATGTTGGGCAGCCCAGGGAAAAAAATCCTGTCTGTATTGTAAGTTTCCAGATATGTCTGGGTCTTCCAACAAATACTACAGTTCCTGAAACTACTGAATACTCAAAAGTAGGTCGGACAATTACAGCTTGCCCCAAGTATAATTGACCTGTGACAATTTATACAGACTATGGATATAAATGGGGGATTTTGGCTCGCTTCTGTTGCTTTTATTTTCTGCTCTCACTCGTAAGTTTCAGCTAACTTTGAGTCTTTCCCTCTACTTTGAAATGCACCTGTGTTCTCTGAAAGTGCTCTCTGGTTTGTCATGGTTTGACTCAGAATGGACAATTAAACCAGAGGCAACAATGCTCTCGATCCCCTCCCCCTCCCACCCAGGAAGTGGGAAGCTGGAACTTAAAGTGTTCCCTATACGTATATATATAGGTGTCTACATGCAAGGTACATTCATTGTAATGTCAAAAGATTATTTATTGTAATTTTTTGTTTACTGTTCAAATATACCATTATTTTTGCCAGGAGTAATTTTATTATCATCATCATTGCCAGGCTACCTCCCAAGATATTGTTTTATCAGATTTCTTTACTATTAGCCCTGCAGCTAATCTTAGAACATCAGCATCCATTTGTTTTCTACCACTGGCTTTCAATGTTCAGAAAAAAGAAAAATAGGGTTCTGTGAAAAACTGTTTTCAGCTGCTGAGATTTGGTTCAAGGACTATTTTCCTTTAGGCTAAGAGACATGAGGTTTTCCGTTGCAAATACGATATATATTGTACATTATTTCCATGCACACTAGTTAAAAAAAGAAAAAACAAAACAAACAACAACCAAACAAGGAGGAAGTCTCTGAGAAGTCATTTGACGAGAAAGCAAGACTCCAAAGCCAGCACTTGAAGAAGGTGATTCAAATAAAAATGCTTATAGTGTACAGACTTTCTGAAGGGCAAAATTAACCCAGAGTTTCTATATAAATATATAGCTGGGGACTATCAGGGTAGAAACCTATCAATGCCTACCTGCAGTGCCAGAAATGCAACATCACATGTATCACACAGCACCATGCCAGATACTCAGAATTCACGAGTATTTTGAGATAGTTGTAGTGCAAACAAGTAGCATTACCATGAATAGTTTGAGAAATGGTTTTATGAATATCCTTGCTAATATTTTTTGTAATAAATAAAACTTTGATTAGTGATTTAGTAACAAGTAGCTACACAATCTCTTTTGTCATTATTAAAGAGACCTAGCTGTATCATATTATACCAAGAGAACAACATATTAAAAACATAAATACAGTAGGTCTGATAAATACAAACAGTCAAAATCACAGTAAGGAAAGATTTACCAACTCCTATAGTTAAAATGACAGTGGCAGAAAATGCTTTTAGCAAGAGACTAGCATAGGGTTAAAGCCAAATTTTTCTTGAACAGATGATATTTCAGATGGCCACACTATTCCAGATGCATCAATTTCCTTGAAAATCCAATCCATATATGTGCATATGCTGTGCTGGCAGGAGGACTGACTGAAATGGCCAAAACCCAAGAGCTAATATTCTTTTGGCCAGAATAATGCAATTATTATTTTCCTAGCTATCAGTCTAAGCATACAGAGCCATCTGTTATGCAAAGCAAACATACACATCTCAATTACAGAAAATGCAGTTGCCTTGACAGAATTTGGATTACACCACTAACCAGAGCTGTAAAATTTGTTTTAAGCTAGTGTATAATGGATGCCTTTCAGGAGTTTCCTAATTAGCATTTACCTGCTTAAACTAATTATCCATCCTTCTTCTTTACTGCCTTATTAAACTTTGTTGGATACTATGCATTAAACAGATTAATATGAATATAAGACAATAATAAACATTAAAGTTCCAATTCTTTACTGTATTAGCAACATGGTGGTGCACCAATTTCAAAATCTGAGATTTTTTATACTAACTCCCAAACAGATTAAGGCAGGGATTAAAGTCTATTACAAAACGAGGAACTTTAATGAGAGACAAGAATACTGATAAGAGTTAGAAACAGCTCTGTTTCCATTTCTATCATTTGGTTTGCTAAAGCCAGCACAAAATAACAATTACTGAACTTATTACAGCCAATTGCTTGCATGTTCTTTGAGGAGTTAATGAACCTCTATTCAAATGCTCACCAGATAATATTTAAAATTAGTCTTTTTCTTCTCCAAATGTTAAAATTTCCCATTTAATCGTTTTTTGGGGTACAGCAAAACTGACAGTTGCCAGTGCTAATAGTTGCTCCCTCATAACAGAATGGGTTCTAGTTTAAAGGAACTGAAATAAATATTATCTCAGTTTTTCTTTTTCTCCTCAGGGTAACGGCAATAGAAGTAGATTATCCTACTCGGAAAATCATCATGCAAAACCTTTCTGTTGCATTTCCAAGTACAGGCAGAAAGAAGCTATCCTTCCCAAACATTTCTGAATGCTGCAGGATTAGGAATCAGCATCAACAAGCAACTTTCCCCCCACTTTTCTCCTGTCTTTTAATCTTTGAAAAATAGTTGTCAGCAATTAAATTAAAAACATTTAACTATTATATTTTATACATTTGTCTTTTCATCTTAGTAAACATTTGTGAAAGTGGCAAAACGTGTTCTTGTTGGAATCCTTCCTGCAAGACATTTTAATGGTCTATTTCAGAATTTCTTGACTCCAAATGACTCCCTGTCATCGTGTCAGCTCCCTGGATAATGCAGGGTACTCCATAAACATCCAGTAATAGGACACAAGGGAAGTACTATTAGTGTGTCCCTTTCCTATCAGGTATAGAGGTTTAAAGTTCAAAACAACTGAGAAAAGAAACTTCATTTGTTCTCAATAAATTAATAATGATACTTCATGGCAATACGTTTTCAGGCACAAGTTTGTTTTATCTCAATATCCAATACTGATAGATACATTTTTCAGGATGAACCAGATGCAACTTTAAATAGCTAATTAAATAATGCACACAAAATACAGAAACAAAATTATTAGTTCTTTAAGAACAATAAACAGAAGAATGAATCTCTCACAATTATGTTCTAGAATTGAAAGCATGTACTTACTTGGGAAAGGCCTAAATAGATGGAGACAGTTTCTGAAATGTACAAAAATTTTCCTTCTTGATTTAGTGCAAATACAAATCCATCCAGGGACTACAGAGTAAGAAAAATAAAAACAAAACCAAAAGAAAACAAAAGAAAACAACAAAAAAAAGAGAATAGATTAATAAATCCCTCTAAATTCCAAATAGAAATAGATTCAAAGACATCACAGAACCAACTGAGGAAAATGTTATAATTTCTATCAGTATTTTAAATTTGAATCCTTAAAACAATTCCTTTTTATTCTGTCTACATATTAACAAACAGCATATGAGTATATTCCAAAGTTCAAGGACTTATTGTCATGCTTACATCTGCCATATACTGTATAAAATTTATCTCATTTGCATGACAGGAGAAATACAGAAAAATAAAGTGTTCTTCAATTTTTTAGGAAGAAGTAAAGAAAATAAATAACCTTCCAATCAAATGGTATGTAAGAGATCCCTCCCCATCCCCAGAATCAAACCACTGAATTTTCACTTCCAAAAACTGCAAAAGAGAAACTAAATCCTACCATCACTCAAACCACTATGGACTTCAATAATTTGTTAATTAATTGAGGATTACACACACATGCACACGGGCACACACACACACACACACACACACACACCCCCCATTTTCCTTTTGTGAGACAACAAACAAAGTCAATCAGCAGATTACTGTCAAATATGTTTACAGCTTAGGTCTATAGAAATGTAATGAATTTTGTTCCTTTGTAAAACTCTGGATTAGATTTTATTTTGACAGGTTCAAGTCTTTGGATGTGGTTTCCATTGCAACTGCAAAAATCAAAATACAACTACAGGGATTAATGCATACCTTTTGAAACATGAGTGCAGTTAATAAACAAAGGACTATATTTGAAACTGACACACAGAGTAAATCACTGCACTTCAAGACAGAATATACCTCTAGGAATATGAGCAAATCTTCACTATGAAGAAACTGCCTTTCATATACTGTATGTGCTTTTACTTTCATGCTTTTTATGAGGCTGATTACTGGGAAGCAAGCATTCACTATTGCAAAAGTAAAATTACAGAATTCCAGAAATTAGAAGTACTAAGACAACTCAGAAAATAAGAAACACCCCAAATGTTGGGATGAACAAGAAACAATCCCCAAAAATCCCATCACAAATACCACCTTGAGATAAAAGTATGTGTAAAGTAAAAACATAACTGTAACATTTGAGAGATCAACCTGATTTTGCAAGAAAAAAATAAGAGATGCACACAAATTCAATGGAGAGATTTGATGCCAAAGTCATGTAATCATTTCACTCCTTTTCAAACATAGAACACTGATTTCTGAGGGGTTTTAATTTTTTTATTCTTCTGCTTCTTGATTAATTTCTAACATGCTGCTGGTCAGAAGCTGCCTTTGGCAAGTGTTCACCCCTCTCTGATGTAGTAGGTGGTGGAATTAGTTCAAAAATCTGTGTTTTCTAAAAAGAACAAACCACATATTGAAAAACAAATGCCCATGAAAGACATGGCATTAAAGAAAGACTCTAATTTATATTTATGAATTAATAAAAATGTAAATCTGCATAGATTTCCTTCTTGTAAAAACATTTATATTATGCAAGCGATTTATGGCCTCTTATAAATCATCATCATTTCTTTTCAAATGATTAACATCAGTTCCTTGAATTTTAACATCGATAACAGGTGGAAAACTTGGAACAGTGAAGTTCAAACTTAGATCCACGCAAAGACAATCAAAATTTTTACACATTTTCTCTCTCTCACTATGTATCTTTTTTTTTTTTTTTTTTTGCTACTATACACATTCCCCATCACAGAAAGATCAGAAGAGTAAACCATTAAAGGTCTTGGTTTAAGTTTTCCTGATGCTCTGTCCCACATTTCTTTGAAAATTAGTTTAATCCTCTGCTAGAAATAAAACTGAGAACCATCACCCTGATTTCCTGGCCACCTATATGTGTTCTTGCTAGAACAACATTCTCCATAAGCAATAACAAATTGCTATCCTGAATCAGACTTAGGGTCTTTCTGCAGGGGTTGGTTTTCCTGAGACTGACAGTGTGTACCAGGATGCTTCAGAACAGTGTTTGAACTATCCAGAATGCTTATGTAGGTAATGACAAGCCTACTAGAAGTTGGTTTCAAACTTCAGGTTGTTACTAGTTGGCATGATATTCGATATCCCTCAGAATTATTTTTTATAACTAGTGTGGTCAAGAGTGGGTTTTTTTGGAATGCTGTTATGTTCTTGGCTTAATGATATCTTGAGGAAAGAAGTTTCACAAGCTATTTGTGTATCATATGGAAACAGCTTTCTTCTTCTCAGTTTTTTATATATCCAGGCTTTTAGTGTGGTCCCCTTGCTCCTTTACTTGAGAGTTACAGCACCTTTATGATCTGCTCCGTTCAGTACTCTGCTTTACTGTGTAATTATCTGGGGTATCTGAAGAGAGGTTAGTAAGAACAGCAAAAAATAATTCACTAAGCCACTGGTGGCTGTCCTGCTTCTTTTCTACATATCATTTTATTTAGGAAGTCAAGGTTCTTAGTGAAATGAAAGTTTGAAAAAAGCTTGTAATACTGATTAGGCACAAAGGTTTTCCTCAGTGTTGTTGAGGAATTGGCTCAAACCCATTTTCCTGGAAAAATATAAATAAAACTTTCTCTGGTCAACACAACTGTACAAAGATGTTTCAGCCTGCATGGTAAAGTTTGGAAAGTCATCAGCAACTGGGAAAAGAGTTTAAGTGAGAAGTGTTAGACATCTTATGCACTTGTTACTTTTCTATGCCATTGACTCCAATTCACTCCTTTCAGTTAATAGTTTTAATATTTTACCCTTTTCTTCTCTTCCTTTCTGGGAGACTGTTCCTTAGTTTTGCCTCCTAGCTTTACAAGGGAGGTACTAAGGAGGCACTACTGACAGACGGGCAGGGCCAGTGCAGCGTACTCACAACTCCTTTGGCTCGTCACACGCCATGCTGTAAAATTAGTTCTTTATGCCAACTGAGACTACTAAGTCATGGTCAGCCTTTCCTTCTCCATTTCCCTTCTCACCTCCCTGAAGTCATGCTTGAGTACACATGCTGACTGAATTCAGCATTTTGTTCAATAGGGCACAATCAGAAAGTTTATTTAATAATATTTTGAAAATGTCACTGATTAATAGCGAACAGAACAGCTAACTACTTCCATGCCCAAAATAAAAAGACATTAGAACAAAGGCCCCAACTACTAAGCTCTAGTCCTAACACCTAAGAAAAATGACAATAAAAATAAGGGAGAAATAGCCACCTTCCAATGCAAGGCAGTCCCTCCCACCAGTATGAAAGAGCTGAGATGGACCACTTTTGTGACAATGTTGTTGTTCCTTATACAGGTCAAACAGTAGTTCTGAAGGACTGTCTCATTCGTTATTCATAGGTATTATTTATGAATATTTATTATTTAAGTAATGCGTGTTGAAATTTTTCAATTTTTCATAAAGCGTATGTCCTTTGTGCGTGCCAGGAGAGCAGCAGACTTCAGAGAAAGCAGCAGGCAACGTAACAAGGGTTATGTGATACACTAAAGAAGAGCATGTGATACTGCTCCATACTACCTTTTTTTTTTTTTTCATGAGAAATCTCTGAAAGTATTATTAATATTACACCTGTACAACTAAGGCCACAGTAACTGCTAGAAGGGCACTAGATTTAGTCTAGATTTTTAGTACTAGATTTAGTACTAGATTTTTGTTTTTAAATGATAGCCACAGTGTAATTTCCATCCCAAATTTCTGAATAGTTTCACTGTAGTTCAAAGGCAGACAGGATTTCTGTTTCAGATGCTCCACAGTTATCATTAACTATGATACAGAAATACAGCCTGCAAAGGTAACAGCTTTTCATAAAACGTGCTATTTTCATTGAAGCAGAGACCATGAATATAAAGGTAGAGTGTCTTCTGGTAGGAAAATATCTTTGAGTTAATTTCTTTTTTGTGTTTATAAATGAAGTTGACTGTCATAAACTCAGTCCTGTCCCATCTAGTACGGCACCTGAAAAAGGGTCAGAGTGACCCCAAATGACAATTTTGAGCACAATCCGATTTAAGGAAGACTGGCAACATCTTGTTTAAAACTATGTTTTATGCAAAATGTGATTAAAGCTGAAGTTCCCTAGTACTTTTGATTTCAGAAAATCATTATGTATTATGCTGTTTCAGTCACCACAGGCTACTTTTTAATTTTTTTTTTTTTTTTAAACTGCCCCACTGTTTTCAACAGGCGCCAATTAAGATTCTGGGGTCAAAGGGTTAATTACATCTTCTTACCCACCATGTAGAATTTTCTGATTATTAACTAAGGTTGGATTAAGATGAAAAAGAACCGACACAAATGTTAATGCTTGCCCCTCCTCGAGAAGATTTATCATAATACCATGCTGAAATCTATATGCTTTCTTCAAAGCTGTTAAAGTGAAATCTTAGAGGAAACAATAAAATAAACGCTTTAAAGTATCTGATTTATTGAGCCAGTTTTCGTATTCCTGAAAACAGTTCTAAACTCGCCAGACAAGACCAATATAAAGATTTCCTTTGTCACATACCAGCAAGTCACTGTGGTAGACGGGAAGGAAGTGAGACTCAGATGCAAAAGTCACTAGCTACAGCATCTCTGAATAATAATGCCAATAATTCTAATTTATATCCTTTGACATCAGAATAATACAAAAATGTAAAACACAGGTTTTTAACCCAAAATACTAAGTGCCTCTTACAGTATTTGTAGAATAGTGAGGTTATTTCCTCTCAGGATATGAAATGCACTGTACCACTTTGACCGAATATGCACTAATGTATAATGCATCGTACTAAATGGATTTATATTTGTCAGAGGAATTTTGTCCCAGCCATTTTTGCGTATTCCCACGACAGGCAAATTTAATTCACTGGAGTCTTACTACGGTGTCCTTCTGGAGAATATCCTCATAATTCATACTATCCATGAAGTCCCTAATTCTTTCTAGTGTATTCCAATGCTGCAAAAAACCCTGTTACCCCGACCTAAACTCCAGTTAGAGTGAAGAATTACCAGTAGGCTAGGTTATTTTAATGACAGATTATTTTAAACTAAGCCTTCACCATCTGTTCCACCCCCTAATTATGAATGCAAAAAGAACATATTTCACAATTACATCAGTAAAAAGTAAGATATACATGATTTAAATGCATGCATGTGTTCTTTGTCCAATGCAGCACGCATCTGTGATGTTTTTCTCATCATTCAGGCTCTGATCAGAAGATAGGGGCTGGGAAAAGGAATACTCCCCCTGATAAAATAGATTAATTGATATACTAAACTTTTTCCTACAAACAGATCATCTTAATTAGAATTTTTCACTGTTATGACATAATGGTATTACAACTGGAGCTGAGCATTAATTTCAGAACAAGCCTGTAACCAATTAGACAAACAACATTCAGTAACAGCAAAAATATTTTACTCTTTTTTTAAAGGAAAGGCAGTATTGGACGCAACTGACATTTACGAAAGCAAATAGTCCCTCAATTATAAGAAACATATCATTGCATAATTGATTTATTGTATTATAGCATGGCTTAAAAAAATGATTTACTAAAGACAGTAAAAAAAAAGTAAGTTTCATTTCAACATGGTAACCGCTCTTGGATGGGGGTTTCAAATGAAACAAAAGGCATAAACGGTGGCTAACAGAAATCTGATCTGAAGCCTCAGTGCTCATCGACTATGCTCTCACTATTAAGGTATCACAGTAGAATCCTTCAACAACATCCAGAAACATACAAAAGCATAACTATTTAGGTGGAAAATCGGGCCTTGGGCTGTCACAATTAAGTCCTGTAAGACAACTAGAGTATTATTCCTGGAAACAGGATTTTATTTGCTAGAGGGATGTATTTGATACATATGAATAAAAATGAGCAACTAAAGTTTGATCACCTACTGACACACAAAAAACCTCTAAAAGCTTTATCACTCCTCTTCAGTCCTTTTAGTCCCTTGCAGAAAACAAAATCAAAAAAAGCCCAAACAAAATAAAAAGGTACAGGACTTATTGCAGTGTTCCTTGGACTACTTTTACCAGAGTAAAAATGCCAACATCGAACACAGAGAAAACCCTGTTTTCAGCTCTTATACCACTGCCATTTTTTCAGTCACAGCTGACCGTAACAGTTACACGGCTACATAACCATAGACTCCTTGTGAATTAATGACACATATTTGGCAACAAAGCAACATGTATTTGGCACAAAAACAACTGCAGTAAAAGAGATGAGGTAAGAGGACAAGCTCAAAGGATGTGGTTAGAACGGACTTTGATGCCAGCTTCCTAATTTGTCATCTTCGTGCTCTTTGCTCGTGTGGTCAGGATGCAATTTATGACAACAAGGAAGTGCCAAAAAATAAATGTGTCAACAATAAGGAGGTCTGTTTTATAGGTTGAAGCCAAGAAACGAAAGAGGAAGAGTAAACTTTACTGATTCCCTTGATGCATCTTTCACCAGACTTACAGGATAAGTATGTTTACGTAACCAAAGCAGCAAAAACTTGCAGGGGCAGATTTACAACTTGATTAGAAAAAACGATTTTGTTCCAGATCAGGACCAACGCAAAAGTGGAGAGCGTAGAGGAGAAAAGTTTAGAGGCAAGAATAATGTTCAAAGGTGGCAGTCAGGTTGCTAAGGTATACTCCTAGGCTTATTCATGTATAATAGATTGACAAACATCAGAGATGAGCCTGAGAATCAGAGAAAGAGTACAAATCTCTAAGCGACAGGAGTTCAAGAAAAAATTAGAGACTAAGAGTTTGACAATTGTTTGTACACAAAAACAATATATGATTTTTAGAGATCTCTGCCTTGTAGATAGCAATTCAATTTTTTTTCTAGAAGTCCATTCTATATTGCTGCAAAAACCCAAACCATCCTGACTGCACAGGGGAACCTGGACCGTGAAAGCTATTAGCCCTGCTGAGAAGTTGGTATGGCAGTAGGGAGAAAAAAATAATCCTTGGGTTGTACAGCAATGCTATGAGAAGAGAGAAATAGCGAGGCTTACTAATGTGAAAAAAAATACAATTCAGGATGGAAAGCTTGTACTTATTCTACACCCAGTTTATCACAGGACTTTTAAATTTTTTTTTTTTTGCAAACCCCTTCGTGTAACATGCACACATATCTATCAATGCCAAAATACAGGTAAGAAAAACAAAATCGAGTTACATGATAGAAGTAGATGATCTTTAACTATCTCCATGAGATTTTCTGGTCAAGTAATTGCATGGTTTTATTATATCCTCTGTATCTCTGCTCATTCAAGGTCCTTTCCAACCAGGATGATTCTATGATTATGCCTCTGTTTGGTTAACTGGTGTAAATTTCTGAGCTGAACTGCTCAAATTCTTCATGCAGGTCTTCATGTAGATGTGCATTGAAGGAGTTAAACTATGGGTTGGAAGTGGTCTGATGCTTTACCCAGTACATCATTAGCTCTGCTGAAGTCAGATGACTGCACAGGTAATTTTAACTTACAGGTTAGGTTTCCATGGCATGAAGATTTTAACTTTCTGATGACCTGCTAGAACGTGAAGCTTTCGGATTGCTTTTCAGTAATGGTGAGGAGGCAATCTTGAGTAAAATATTTTAGAAAGTAATACCCACTAGCGAGGGATAGGAAGTATGAGTTTACTTTCTTTGCTTCTTTTGGAACAAGTGGAAAATGGTGACACAGTAATCTTTTATACGGCATGCAGACAATGTTATAGTAGCTTTATTGCAAGAAGAAGTTCAGTAAACTGCACAGGGACTGTGTCCATATCAGTGGTTTCCAATCTGTGGTCTTCCATCTCACTGATTTCAGCCCTATTCAACAGTCTAGACTTAAATTCACTGTACAGTATTTAAGCTACCAATGGACAATTTTTTTGATCCACTGGTACACAGCGGGGGAATAAAAAAAAAAAAAGGTTAAAGCTGTCCATTCTTTTTCATGAATGATCCATTACTAAAACACAACATTGGTTTACACTAATACATGCTATACTAACCACTGCTGAAGACCTCTGAACTTAAAATTTTACTAGGCAGAATATTTATGGTCTGTCTTTGCTATTCTCTTTTCTGAGAGGAAGGATACATATACATTAGTGTAAAGAAAAAGGGAGAACAAGGACTCCTGAGGGAGGGATTTAACACAGTTGCACTTAATTAAATTTCAATTTTGTGGGAGCTGTGTATTAAAGCACTGACCTTTCATCTTTATGATGCCAATTCCTGATGAGCTCCTATCCTTCATTATATAGGATTCCTAGTGTTGGTTTCAGACTGTTTGGATAGTAGATTGTGATGCCAATAACTGCATGCCATCTAATACAATCAATAGACAAAGGTATCTAAATGTCTGTTGTCCAAAAAAACTACGTGAAAAAAATTATAGGGAAGAATTTGTGATACAGAGTTATTTGCACTCTTAAAAAGAACACCTGCACTCAGGATACTCTGGTGATTGATTCTGACAACTGGCTTGGTAGAATTAGACCTCTAGCCCAGAACAGAGTACATGTGTTCTCACTTGCATCACCCAATTTCACACATATGAAGCAGAGAGGCTGTGCTCAGAGAAGAACAGCATGAGGGGCTTATATTTAGCATATTAAATCTATTAGATGGCAATACAGACAACCAAAATAGATTTGAACGAGAAATTGAGTTGGGTTCTTTGCCTAGCATATCATTCTGATTTATACTCCTCTTGAAAGAACATGTTGAGAATACTTTATAGACAATGGAATAAAGAGATAATGAGAATACAGAATACTAAGAAAAAAATCCAAAATCCATTCAATTCAGTGCCATTTCCAACTGTAACCATTAGCAGATACATGGTGAAAAATAAAAACCAGTGTTCTTATCATCACGCTCTTATCCCATGTTATAACACAAAGAAGATAGAACCTGGTCCTAACCAGCCAAGAATTCCTCCAGCTGTCATTAATCCTTGCAACTAATGCTGGAGATCCCTTTACTAGACTAATTCTGTTCTATGGGAGTGTGGAGCAGTTCCACAGATATCCATTCTGAAATCTTCCAGCATCCATACACAGCTGGACTAAATTAAAGCAGCCATTCACTTTTCCAGGAAAGACTGGTACATAGAAGTCTCCAGAACTGTTACTGTCACTTGTCTCCTTACTCCTGTGATCCTTGAAACAAGAAGAATCTGGACTAGCCTGAATGAGAACCTGTTACTTACTACAAGTTAGGTATATAGAGGCATGATGAAGAAAAAAAAAAAGGAAAGCCCATGAAACTATAACCATTTGAAGTCTGGACTGTTAAGTGCTTCTTCCAACTTTGAAAACAGTTTCCTTTACTCTGCATGTCTTTTTCTGTCTGTTCTATGAACAGCATTCCAATCCTGAGCTACTTTCCGCTAGATTTGACAGCGGGCAGAGGTCCCAGAGAAACTACTACAGGATGGGTGAAAACAGACCGATTATAGAGATGAGACCCTGTGAGAGCTTTTGCAGCATGAAAAGTTCCTATAGTAAATAGACACCACAAAGCAGAGACCTTAAAAATGCCCTGAGCACTGGAAAAGCCTCATCCAGGTTGCACTTTGACACAAAATTCAACAGAAGACAAGACGGCAATCTACCAAAAACGATGCTGTGCTCTTCTGATGCCCATAGAACTGGTTTCCATTCACTCATCTGCACAGTTAAAAGCAGGGAACACGGGAGTACTGTGAATATGGAGGACTAATAGGAAAAAAAACCTACTAACTTCCTGAAGCAAGTTAGAGCCTTCATTAATAATAGAAATATTTCAAAATCTCCCCCTGAAGTAATTATCCACTACAGATGTACTCTACACAAGAAGTTGATATGTCTATGTCAAGTTGCAGTTCTTCCTTCAAAGGTTTAAGGCACAGTGCTTCACTCCAGAAGTAGATTTCACACACAAGCGGGGAACAGACATTTATGTGAAAATCAGTTATCCTGATGAAATTGGAGGTCTGGTCTGGACTGATTTCAAGAGATCAACTCAGTTCACCACTACAAAACACCATTGCTGTGTTGACCTTCTACTTCTGTTTCACAGCTGGAGTATGAGACCAGGTGAGAAGACAGCATGTAGCTCTGCCATCAACAGGACTTTAATCTCACCCTAGGCTGTGAGGAAATACTGTGTTCCTCCCTCTCTCGCTCCTTCCCTCCCTTGCCTTCTTCCTTCTTTTTTTTTTTTTTTTTTTTTTTTTTTATTCTGATCTCACCTCTAATGCCTGTGTAGGTAAAGATAAGTATGGATTTTGCTGTTTACCAGCTCATTGCATAAATTCAAGCATATCAACAGCACAGAGCAGCTCTTTCAGTGAAAAAGGTTCTTTTTTTTTTAATACAAGGTAATATATTATAGTGGCACCACTGACTGCTGTGATAATTAAGGGTCTGTTTGTATTTCCATAATAAAATCCTATTTTCCAGGGTGGGGAGGGCTGAGTGGGTTATGATTTGTCCATGTAGCACCAGTTGAAGCCTGGAACACAAGGTTTCAACCAAGAATATATATTTTTTTTCCTTTTAATGGCAGTTTCACAGTAACCATGTCAAAATGTTCATCTGTATTTTTACTGCAGGGTTTTAGTGTGCAGCCACACTATCATGACACGCCCTTAAGGGGTCCCCTGGAGCAGCTGCAGCATAAAGTATCAATAACCTGCTCATCAAAGGGTGCTCAGGATTTCCTTGACACTGCAGAGTACAGTAGCTGTCGGTAGTGCCGATAATCCACACTCCACATTATCTAAAGAGCCCCAAATAAGTCTTGACAACACCAACCCTAATGCTATTTATTGCACATGTCAACAACCTGTATGTTATATCCTGGGTCCCCAGTAGGAACTGACATGATTGCTCTGCACTGCTACTATCTGTTTCACTCCAATTTGCAACAGATCTGAAGGTTAAAGTCTCTCCCTAAGATGACTGTGGTAAAACTGCCTTCATCAATGGAACTGATGAAAGAGAACTCCTCCTCTTGCCAATGTTAGCACCATTTTCCTGTTACTCAGAACCACCCAGAGCAGACCAAGGGAATGCTTCTAATGTTTTTTAACTATGATGCTTTAAACACACAGTCTGAGTGTAGCATCCTAGCTTTCCCTGCTTCTGCTCTGAGATTTTTCTTCTCTCTGCTCCATTAAAACTCACATGTATCTCTAATTGTGTCCTCCCTTCAGCAATATCTTCTAGATCCTAAGCAATACCATATATAGTTGCTCAGTTGTCTACATCGCAGGCAGTTGTTATCAGTTATCTGGGCATCTTTATTGTGCAGTTCTGAATTCCTGCTCCTGCTAACTGGAGGTCCTGCAATGTTGCATTTTGACGACACTGATGCAGTGTACTTTCAAGTCTTGTGGCACATAAATGAAAGAACTTCTAGTACAAGTTTAACTTCAACCTTTTGTAAAAAATATAATAAAAAACAGAATTTCCTCAAACATCCTTTTATCTGAATCAGTAGCTTCTTTTTTCCCTGCATCTTCTTCCCTTTACTTAAGTGATTGAAAAAATACCTTGAGCCAGAATCAAACAGAATCACAGAATCATAGAAAGGTTTGGGTTGGAAGGGACATTTAAAGGTCATCTAGTCCAACCTCCCTGCAATGAGCAGGGACATACTCAACCAGATCAGGTTGCTCAGATCCCCATTCAAGCTGATGTTGCATGTTTCCAGGGATGGGGCATCCACCACCTCTCTGGGCAACCTGTTCCAGTGTTTCACCACCGTCATAAAAAAATTAATAAAATTCTTCCTTGTATCCAGTCTGAGTCTACCTTCTTTTAGTTTAAAATCATTACCCCTTCTCCTATCAAACACGCAACTAGATGCTGTCAGTGTTTTTTACGCTGCTGTGTGAATGCCTTTTCAGTTCAGATTCTGTTCCGTTACCATGCCCAAATGAACATGCTGCCTGAAACACAACACCGAAAGCAGCATAGATAGATTTCTGCATGTAAATTTGCCATTTTAATTGGCAGCAGCTCTTCCAACTTAAAATAAATAAATTTAAGTGGTCATGCTTTAACAAGTTCCGACATTTATATGAATTTCTTCAATCTGTTTTCAGTCACTATAGTGAAAAAGAAATGGTGTTTTATCAGTCCTTCCCTGATTCTGGTTTGAAACCAGATGGGAAAGAGCAGAAGCACACACACACAAAGTAACTGCAACAGAAATACAACCAAATGTTTTCCACATCTGAGAAGACTGTTTGAGTTCTGACTAGGGTTTAAAATCTAAACAGTACTTCCAGCCTAGTACTATCCTTAGCAGGATTAAAATTCAACTTGCTAGAGGTGATTTTCTATGGTACTTAAGACTAACTGGTTTTATTTCTAAATTGTGTTTTTAACAGAAAACAAAATAAACACAGCAGACTGCTTAGAAATTCAGAATGTTTTTTGACCCTAAGAGATGGACATTTATGGTGTATGAAATTTTAAAGCATCCTTGTTTGAAACTGAGAAATATCTTGCCCTATATTTCTAGCTAAATGCAATAAAATTCCACTTCCTGTGCCATTTCCTAATCCTGCAATGAAGTCACTGTGCCACCCACTGATATGACAAAGTACTATTAACAGCATTTATGAAAAATCACATAGTACAATAAATGTAGAACTAAAATTTCCAATTAGGAACACACAAGAAAAGTAAGAAGAGTCTGACAAAACCAGTTTTGGAAAGTAAATAGAAAGTATGGACATATCTCAGCTATTTGAAATGAGTGCCCCAAATGCAAATATCAAATTCTGCCTACAGCCAACTTCTGAACCACTTACTGATATCAAAACTATCTCCTTCAGAGGAATCTCACCGTTTTGACACCAAAACTTAATTCAATGCGGAATGAGTGTTTCATAAACCACTCTCTAATAGTAATCTGAAACCAAACCAAACCTAAAATCTTGATAACTGATATGTTTGCCATTGCCTTTATTCCAAATAAAAGAGGATTCAGACATCTTTGCTCTGTTCATTAAGATGTGCAGATAGATCTATAAAGAGCCTACAGGCCTCAAAGTTCAAATAGATTAGATAAAAAGCACAGAGTGTAGGTTAAAATCACTGTGGATGGCAGATGCATTGCACAACAGATTGGAAAGCATTCCCAGAATCTGTGAAGGTAAACGGAAAGATTTTTGTAATTGCTAAGAAAGAGAGAAATTTAAACTGCATAAACACTGTCAAATTATTTTTCCAGAAAGCTACAAACAAGAATTTAAATGCACAGAACAAGAAGAAATCCCAGAATTAGGCTGAATCTATCCTAAACTGGGAATTTTGAGAGACTAAGTACTGATACATACTATAGACATCCTGGATTTGGAGCAAATCCATAAATATCTAGGAATATTTTGTGGTTCACATACAAACTTATACTACTTTCTATGACCCACAATAATTATAGCCTACATATTACAAGTACTAATATTTCAAAAATCACTATTATCCAACTACTTAAAAGCTCCTTCCTATTACACGCTAAAATGTTATGCTTCTCGTACAAATGATATCACAGCATAAACTGCTCTTGCCAGTGTTACAGCTTTAAATAGCATTTACTATTTGTAAATGCTTGTTGAACACAGCAGGTGGCAAAATTATTTAGCATCATGAACAAATACGGTTGCTTGAGCCTAAATTTTTGAGCAGATAAACCTATCTTCTGGTCCTTCATTTAATCGTCTAGAAATCATCAAAAAGGAAGTTAAATAATTTTACATATCCTGGCAACTCATTGCTTCAAGTGAACTTTCTCATACAAAGTACTGTGCTTAAAACAACATAAAATCACAGGTCTCACATATTCAATGAATGGCTCATCTGCAATATTTCCTCTTACAGTTTTCAAGTAGGATTGTGCACTATGGGAAAAAAATGCAAAGGTAAAAGTAAGAGCACAGTATTATGTAGTCTAAAATCAATACAGAGAGAGAAGACATTAACCAAGAGGCTAATAAAAAGATGCTGCCCTAGAGAGTAACATAAAGAGCCTGATATATTTTTCTCTTCAAAAATGCTATTCCTTATGCCAATTTTCCCTTAGCACTGCAGTAGTTTCTCTGTGTATATACACGTCATCTTACTTTTTTTGTCTTGTTCCAATTTTATGTTTGCATTTTATTTTCTCATTTCCTTCCTGCTACTCCCCTGTTTCTCTTTTCTAGCTTGATGTTTACACAGACCTTTACTAGAATTGCAGGGTTTGGAGAGTTCCCATTTTTTTTCTTTGTTGTAATGCCCACATTTTTTTCCCAGCGAAAAGATAAGTTTACCCAGAAAATAAAAAGCTAATACAACCTTTTGCTCATCAACAAAGTATGTCTTGTTGTAGCCAGGAATAAGTTAATAAAACAGGGAAAAAGCTTACTGGCTTAAAGAAAAAAAAAACAAACACACCTCCTTGGGGTTATGAACGAACAACGTTGTTTTTTCTTCCCAGCGTGCAAGGATTTAATTAAGTGATAACAGTCACCTTGGGGTGGCTGCACAAGGCAATAATATCTAGGTGAAGAAAAATGCTGAAGAGAGTTGAGTACAGTCAATTTATCTTCAGAGGAGGCAATAAATGAACAAAGCATAGGTATTTGGCTGATTGTTTTGGAATGTTTCCATTACTGATAAACATCAAAATAAAAGGAAAAAGATTTTGTATTTTCAGTATCTGAAATGCATTAAATACAGAAAGAAACGAAGGAATAAATCAGTGTGAGGTCATATCCTAGAGTTCTAATTGCAAATGGTTTGGTAATTATTCAAGCTAAACATAGAACAAGGGAATTTTAATGTTGACACAAAGGATAGAAATACAGCTGAGATGTGTATTTATAGCAAAAACAAAACACTGAATGAATGTCACTCTGGAGAAAAAAATTGGTAAGTGTAGATGGAAAGAAGTGAAATATATTAGACAAATATACGTAACTTCATGACCAGTGACTTGAATTTAAGGATTTAAAAACATGTTTGTGGAAGCTCTTCAGGAAACAAGCAGCAAGCTCAATTATCCATAAGACTATTTTCTGCCACCCTCATATGCAAAGAAAGAGACTTGTGGTAAAAAGCAACATGAAGCAGAGAGGAAAGAGTACCAGGAAGAAACATTCTCCATTACTGCAAAGCTGTTAACGATTTGCTGTACATTAGTTGCAACATGGGGTTTGAAAAGAATACATAGGCTGTCCTTATGGAGTTTGATGTGTGCAAAGGGGTATGAAAGTTATGTACTAATTTCTAGTAACAGTACTTAGTCTTCCAAAACTTAACACAACAGAGAGTCCAGCTACAATAGTTGTTAGCAAGTGACATGATTGGCCGAAGTCTCTGCCAAATGGACACAAATGATGCTTAATATGGAAGATGGGAGAAACAGCACAAACGTACCAATAATCTTGGGAATTCACTACATCCTTTTGTTGCCCTCAAGCTGGAAACTCTAATTTTCCCTTTAATTTTGATACTTTCCCTGAATCTGTCTCCAGCAGTGAGGAAATTGATAGCTACTTCCTTAAGTTTACAACCGGGTTAAACACTCCTCACCCACACACTTCTGCATGAAGAGGATGAAGACTACAGACAATTGTTTTTTAACTGTGTGGGCAGATATTCTTTCAAAGAAAAGGAACAAGTCAATAATGAACGGCTCACACAGTGTCATGACAAAAAAGATTAAATATGTTTGTGTCTGTGTGAGAGTGTGAGAGCAGGCAAGCATATTTGAGTTTAAAGAGAAATATAATTTTCTGACAAGCATAAAACAGTTTGAATTTTAAGAAAAATATTAAAGCAAATTGGACTAAGTTGTCTCATTATGACTTCTAGTGTATGTCCAGATATAGCATTTAAATAAACACTACTTCTCAGGGCCTGTCTTTTCAGGGTCCTTCAAGTAAGATCTACGTTAACAACTGGTCCCACTGTGGTTACTTTCCTCTTAAAAGCAATATGCCCTTTAAAAATACATCATGAACTACACACAGGCATTCATTTCTCACCTCTAGGAGGCTGAATGTTTGTCACCTGCCTGTAAGCTGTTGTTTGGCCTTGGTAATGTGATTCCAGCAAACACTTCTTCCCATTACAACTGCAACCTTATTGGTTATTTCCCTCAAAACACTAGGGAAGATCTTATATGAATCTTACCCTTTTTTTCATGTCAAGATTACAACACATGACACTAAGACCTCTCTTTCATACGATTCAGTAGCACATCATCTTTTTTAGGCAGCTAACACAGCACCTATTCTGAGCTTCACAGGTAAGAAAAAGGGGTGCGAGCTTGGTTAGCCATAGAATTTGGACCAAGTGACTACCTAATACATCCTACACAATTCCAGTGCAAAAGTATTGTTTTTAAACTAAATCTGATCAGTAAGACTGATACTTAATCTTTAATTTTCTTTTAGCTGCGGGGCTGGTGCAAATGAATATAAATAATTAGAATTACTATTTTGAACTGCTTACATTAAAGTCCTTTTATTTTGCACAAATTACCTCTCAGAAGTTCTACAAATTCTACCTGAAAACTCAGTGTTGGAAGGCACTGGTCACTTTAGCCTTCTGGAGGGCTCGAAGTGTAATGTCAGAGAACTAGAAAAACCCTTCTTCATTGCTTTCTTCATTGAGTGAGCTGCTATTGAAATATTTAAGGGCATTAAGTTTCCTTCACATATAACATGGCAACAGGCAATAACAACCCTTCTAAATTACCCTGAGATCACTGTGCTTTTGAGAGTCTGCAAGAATATATAGCCAAATATAGAAAGTTGGGGTTTGGGAGATTTTTTACATCACCAAGAGGAAAAAAATGATACAAAATATTTTTTTAGACTGAGGCACAAATTCCTGTTAATGGAAGATTTAAAACTTATGCCTGAAGGATCATAATAAAGTGTATAACCTGAGGGTTATACAAGATGTATCTGTTCACATATCATAAGAAAATCCGTTTGTTTTCTGTCCTTAAAAACAAACAGCTCCCTCCTGCAACACATATTTAGAAGCGATAGAAAATTAAACTGCTTGGCTTTTTATTAATCAGTTAGCATTCACTCTTACCTGACACAGGCTGACTACATGGACACACACACAGATACCTACAGATGCATTTAAAAATCTTGCAGTTGAGAGCAATACACATGCTAGCAGACTGTATGTGAGAGCACCAACAAAGTCAGTGGATGCTTTGGTATTTGTCCTACTGGGAAGAAAAGAGAGGGCGAGTTCTACTAAGCTGCTATTTTGGATCCATTCTTTCTACTAACTCCAGATAAGATGGTGAGTTTCCCTTATCTGATTTTCAAGCCTGTATCTCTGGATTATTTTACAACACTGGTTACTGTTTGTCTATTCAACCACACAATATTCTGCTCTGTCACACCCAACTGATCAGAAGAAGGAGAAGAAAAAATGTGTACACCTCAACTGGCATACAAATGTTCATTTGGTCCAGCCTTTCTGGCAAGTTGCTCCAGTACCCGCCTTTGCATTAATTTTAGAGTATTACTGATGATCTTTCACGGGTCACCCTTGAAGAGGAGAAGAAAGAGTCCTGTACCTTTCACTACACAGATACTATGAACACCTAAAGAGCAAGTGTAGAGACATGAAAATTACCTGCCTGCAGATCCAGGAAGGGCACATTACCTCAGTTCACATTCAACAGAGTTTATTCACAATTAGAAAATTATATTGAAAAAGAGGGAAGATTGAGTCTCGCATGATACAGTGGCCAAGGTTCCCCTTTCCAGTTACCATGGAAGTTCGGCACTGTCACAGTGATGGGATAAACAGGTTTTCAAGCTCCAGCATGCTGAACTGAGATAAAATGTTATTTTGCCAAGTGTGATCCAGAGGTATTTTTAAATTCTGGTCCAAAAATCAATGCTGTATTGCAATGGCCAGAAAATAATAAGAAAATGTGATTACCTGGGTAGTACTTTTATTTACTTTTAAAAGTTCCTTGATGAGAGTTCTGTGGTTATTTTTATTGCTCAAGCGAGAAACTGTACTTAAACATGTACTAGAAACATGTATTAAAATTTGACTCAGCAGAATTAAAATTGCTCCACAAATGTCTCCAATTAAGGTATGAAGTTAGCTACATAATCAGAGTGTAGGTCTAGAATTAAAATACGATATCCATATCAGGTGTGAGATTACACACACACTGTTCTACATGGTTGACCATCTCTCTTTTTTTTCTTTTTATTGCTTTAATAATTTTAGAAAATTAATGTGATTTTAACATGTGAAACTCAGATTAGGTTGTTTTCTGGAACTAGCTCTTGGTTCAGCATCTCCTCCACTAACTCAGAATATTCACCTGTTTTGAGGTGCTGCATGGTAGACATGGTAGAACAAGCTCACATCTCTGTGTCCTTCTTGCTACCTCCACATTACAGAGCGCTTCTCATGAATCCAAAGCAGTAAAGCCTTGGAGTGGGTTCCAGAATGTGCTGGAAGGAGATTAATTTGATGGATTTGAGTGATGGAAAGAGGGAAATCTGAAGGTGTAACTTAAAAAAAAAAAAAAAAAAAAAAAAAAAAGAGAAGAGAGAGTGGAGAACTTGGTGGGAGGAAGAAGCTAAAGCTCTCTTGAAGATACTGAAAACACGATGGAAAATGGGCAAATATAATGACTATAAAGTAAGGAATGGAGAATAAAGGAGGACAGAAAGACCAACAAGCACTGAAAATAGAACAAAAATACAAAAAATGTGCAAGACAAAATAGAATGAGCTTAAGAGGAGAAGACCAAAGAAAAATCAGGAGAAAAACACCAAGTTGCACTTCTAGTAAATAATTTTGTAGAACAAATGTCTGCCTATTGCAAACTACTGGGTGAATATACAGGTATGCCACCCCTAAGTTATTTAGTGCTCCAAGTAGTGCCAGAAAAATAACAAAGAGCAGCTCACATGGCAAAGGCACAAGCAAGGATGAGTATCATGTCTGAATTGAAGCAGCAATGAAGAAGTAGGATTTCTTTTCCACTGAAGGATTTTTTTTTTCCCCAACTTTTTACATTATTAACGTATTCCTGCAAGTGATGACTTTTATGCTTTGCTTACAAAGACTGATACTGCCTCTGGAAAATGCTAGACTGCACAAAATGATAAATTTTCCCACAGTATCTTCCCGTAAGAGAATAGCCCTGAACATACCTGCAGAACATTTTGCTCTTCCCCTCAGAAATTGCTTCAGACTTTCCGCAGTATTAAAAAAAACACTGTACAAACTCTTAGCTGTGTGAATCTGTCTAGAAATTAGCAGTCAGAGGCACAGCCTTAAAAAAAAATAAATCTTAAAGTACTCTGCTTTTACAGTGGTCAACACTGGACAGCCATCAACAGAAAATATCAAGCCATTCATTATGAAAATCCACTGTCACAGAACAAACCTTTTCCCCTTACAAAGATCTCAAGGAATACTTCCATAAGAAGCATTTAGCAGTGACAAAGAAGATAGGAGAAACATGTTGTCTTGGTTAAAACAAGTGCTTTCCCATTTATGTTAGCATCAGTCAAAGACATTTGGCACATGTCATACATATAATCAATGTGGAAATTTATTGATGAGTGTCAACGTTAGCTAAAGCCATTCAGCTTCCATACTAGCTCTCTATATGACCTTGCTCATTCTTAAGGATGCAATATCTGAAAAGCCATACAATGTATGGCTGTGCATCTTGGGTGTATGCTGTTATTGAATTCTACATTTGACCAACCAAGCGACCACCTCGTCTAATTTAGAACTTCCAAAATTGATACCAGGACATAGTCTTTTTATTTTTATTCTACAAATCTCTTTGTAGTTATAAAGGCCAAAAAACATGTGTCTGTCTATACCCACATCTGCCTCTGTGTGGCATCTAGATCTTTAGAGATCCATAGACCTGTCCAGCAGTACAAAATAAAAGTCCCAGTAACTGCATTTTTTCTATTTCCTTTTTTTACTACCACTCATCCAGTATGTAACATTTACTATTCGTTATTAATGTGAGCTTTAGACTCCACCTTGATCAGAAACTTAATGCATGCTGTCTGTGGAATTTTACCACAATATTTTTTTTATTTTTTTTAATAAACATTATTTCAGATTGTTAGCTAGGTATCTAAGTATTCCATAGAACTAAATAGATGCAGGAATCCTGGTTTTACTTAGTTACTCCTGTCAGGAGTGACAACGCTATAATGAAATTAGTTAACCAGGGCAAAAGTGGTGTAATTTGTAAAGGAATTGAGGAGCCCCATCCCCTCCTCACATTGTTGCACAGTGTGTTAGCCAACGCTTTCCTGGGTAACAATGAGGGCTACACACTTCCCTCATGTGGATTCAGCCTGGTCACCTGGCTTACAGTAAGAATGAAATGGGAACAGTAGACATTGATCTCCTAATATAATGAAATAAATTTAATGTGAGTTTGGAAGGACAGCCAGTCATTGTACAGAAGACATATACACTATTGAGTCTGATAAAACTAGTAGAAAACTTATGGAACTGTTTTTTCCAGCAAACAGGCTACATCAATTGCCAGGCAACAATCCTCACCTCATGTCCAGAACATGAGCTGCGGGCAAGATTTTTGTTTTCTTCATCCTGCTCTGTTGGTGTTGCTAATTGACACAGTAGCATCTTTGTAAGTATTAACTAGAAAAATATTGAATTGCATAGAAGGAAATTGATTTTGGAACAGATTACTGCAAAATGTAGCATAAATTAAAAGTAAGTATTTTTGGTAAATTATTTATTTATAATTATTTTATTTTAAATCTTATTAATTTTACATTCTTTTCATTTAGGGAGCAGCATGCATTCCATACGGTAAACAAGATTTTAGATTTGTTATTTCTATGGTATCAGTTGCAGGCCGAATTTCTAGGACAATTCAGTACAATTGGTTTAGCTGTTCTCAAAAGTGTGGTAGGGGCACTTTTATGTTGCCCATGTGAAAAAATTTGTATATTTTCTTCAGACTATTCTGTTCAAACCTGCTCTCATTTAACCAAGTTATGAAACTTCGAAAAAAACCACCAATCTAAAACATGCCTCATACAAATTCACTAGAGGACAGCTACCAAAAAAATCTTAGTGATTCCATTTAAAACATACAGAAGTACTGATAGAGATTGCTAAACCAGACTTCATGTAGGAGAAACAGAATGAGGCAAAGAACTGCAGAGTCACTTGATTGAAGGAAAGACACTGGGATTGAGAGTAGGTAGGATCACAGAATATCCTGATCTGGAAGGGACCCATGAGAACCATCAAGTCCAAGTCCTGACTCTGCACAGGGTAATCTAAAGTTAAACCACCTATCTAAGAGAGTTGTTGAAATGCTCTTGGACACTGACAGGCCTGGGGCCATGACCACCTCCCCTGGGAGCTTGTTCCAGTGCTTGACTACCCCATCAGAGAAGAACTTCTTCCTATTACCCAATCCTTATTCCTTCCCTCATGCTGAAGCACATAGAGGAAATAATTTCTTTTAGTTACTCTGTTAGTTCAAATGGCAAAAATATATGGAGTTAACCTAAAACTGTATGTCTTCCAATGAATGATCCTGGTTTCAACAAGACACCATCTTTCTGACTTGCTCGTTTTCATTAGTAGATCACAAGAAACTACATCGAGAGCAATGCAAAAAGAAAAACATTAAGATTGCAAAGTTGAGCACTACAAAGGAAAAAAACCAAAACACTCAACTGGAATTCCTGCCTTATTCATTGCACGTGATAGATAATGCTGCCTTAATGAACAGCTATTTGGTATTTTGTTTTCTCCTCAGTGTTTAATGCATGGCCCTAGGCCTTATTTACTGCATTCTATGCAAACCATGCTCTGAAGACAGAATTAAAAGCTTCCTTGTGGGTTTTTCTATGATGCTCATCACTAAAGCATCTGAGCACTTCATAAACATTAGTTTATTTCCAAAATAACCTTGTGAGGTTTCAGAATAAGAGAGAAGATGTAGCCCTTAACAGTGCCCACGTAATTATTTTCACTGATCTATGTTGAATAGGAAAATTAGCTTTATTTGATAAGGACCCTAATTTTGCAGGTATAATTGGATACCCAAAGAAAGGAAGTATAAACCAGGGAAAGTAAGACTGAAGGACCGGCTGAAGTTCTGAATAACAGAATTGTTAGATGCTCAGAAGTCCAACAATGACAGCAAAAATAACTTAAAGACCTTAAGAGTAAATATACACCCACATTTTTAATTCAGTTGCCTGATGTTAGGTAAATAATGCATTCCCATTATTTTCAGTGTGAGCAACACCAGAAAAAAGTAAGTACTACCAGATCAGTGCTGCTATGTACTGAGATATAAATCTGCTCTCTTAAGCAACTGGCTGATGTTCTAGAGATGTTATACATGGTCAGGATGTGTGAATTACAGGACAAAAAAATTTTAAAAGCACGTGTTCAACATCTATACAAATTAGGCCCATTACAGCATAAAGGTACACAGTTAACATTTTAGGCATCTGAAGCCCTGATTTACTACCAAAACTTTAGCCTATTCATTTTCCATCCTGGGGGATTCCACTACACATTGAATACTGAAAACAATACTGAAATGGATCCCAATTAAAAACTGTCAGCCATCTTCATAAAATGAGTCAAGAGATACCTGACTGCAAGGGTGGAAAATGTTCCACATAAATCAACTTAGGTTAATCTGGAAGAAGAAAACGCACGTGTATGTTATGATTACAGACAGAGTCAAGAGGGAGAAAGTTCCTCACCTTTGGGAATAAAGAGTAAAATGACAATTCACCTGCCAAAGTAATGTGTGAGTGATGATAGATTCCCTACAAGGCAAATGGTGTCATAGCCTGAATACCCAAAAGGATGAGGGTCGAGCAGAAGGTCTCAGATGCAACCAGAGTCTACACTATTAAAGGATGTAAAAGCAGCAGGGCCAAGTTAAAATCAATCTCCCAGTTCTAGGGATCAAATGTAGATAATGGATAGTGGGCATAATACAGCCATGTTAACTTAATCCTTGCTTGTGTTACTACATTAAGACACAAATAAGAATAAATAAGAAAACAATCTGCACTAGTTATGCATTGAGCAAGAACTAGTGAATTAAAGCTTTCTGTAGTATGGGGGTGATTGAAAACAACTTTTTGGCTTGTTATTCAATCTTTGGGGCTCTAGGCATCCACCAGGAGATTGCTAAACCTCCCAGACCTAGCTCCGTAGTACACTCCAGACATGTCTTTACATTTCCTGCCATAGTTACACCAAAAGGCAGCATACTGGACAGTGTTAAGTGCTGACCACAAAAAAAAAAAAAGTATATAATCTGAAATACATTTTTTACAGAAGCCTAGATAACACATTCTGCTCAGTGGACACAGTCATATTTTTACAGGAGCTGGGCAAATTGTTAAAAGTGCCTCAAAACATAAGTCTCTGCTATTTCCAACATTCACTTTCTCTCTGGTAAACTGTCAGAATAGGGATATTCAGAAGTGCTACCCATGCAATTCAACCTCCCACAACTTCTTTATTTGGAGCTACACATTCACACATAGTGAATATGAAGGAGTGAATGCTTTTGGCTGTAAGCAGGACAGCCAGTTTTTGTAAGTGATGTTAGTCATGTTCCAGGATTTAAGATAACCTTTGAATATAAAGATGTAGGGGAAAATTTAACATGGGACAGATTAACTCAGATCTACCTAATCTGAAGTTTCATGCACTTCCTGCAAAGCACTTACTACTGGCTATTTGGTGGACAAGGCACCAGGCTAGATAGACCACAAGTCTAATGCAGTATATAAGCCTAGGCTACCTATACATGATAAAAAACCTCCAAGAAATAAGACTTACAGAAGCAGCAAAGGAAGAGGCATCAAAAATCGGAATCTACTGAAAACAAAGAAGGACTTGAACTTTAAGACTGTGCAGACCTTGTGTTAGCTTGCTGCAGATGAGAGAATTTCACCTCTAGATGGTTGGCCTTTTCACTACAATAGTTTCCAATAAAAAAGACAGATGCTAAAGAGTAGATGGAAGAAAACTTAGTATTCCCTAACTCATAACCCATTCATCCACTTCCTTACTTTTATATATACACATAATACTGCTGTATATACGGAATAAAAAGGAGAGAAATCTAAGTACACTCACTCATAAATACTCACCGTCTTTAACAGATTTAAAAAATATTTAAGGTACTGCTTCTGCTTTCATAGAACTCCTAACAAACTCGTGCAAATTACTGGGAAGAAAGAATAAATAAACTCATCTAGCAGCCTGGTTTAAAGATGTCAAGCTGCTTTATCCCCATCATTAAGAGACTTATTTGAACATCTTTAACTATTAAGTTATATCTTTTTTCAACATCCCCATGCTGCCCCTCGACTCATATACAGACTTACCTATGTTATCGTGGGGGGTTATTGCTTCTGCTACTGCCTGCCTAGAGGGCTTCCAATATTCTGTGGTAAACTGTTGCTAGGTTTCCCATTATCACTAATCAGCAAGATAAATGCAGTCAGAAGGACGGAACATTTCTGCAGTTAAAGCTTTTTCTTTGCAAATGCTATAGAAGTGTTTACTATTCAAATTCTCTGTAGGTCGTACCATATTGGCGTTAATTTACTGAGATTATTACCATCTGAGCAATAATGTTTTAGCCTGGAGAAACGTAATTGGTGTTTTTCTTTGTGGATCTTTTAAGAGAAAGAATGACAAACATGTTAAACTGCCTGGGTTTAAAATTGCATAGGATACATTTGAAGCAATGGAAGGGCCATGAAAGGGCAGAGACAGGAGGTCCACTTTCAGCCTGAAAGGTTCAGAGATACTGCAATTAAAGCACTTCCATGACTGGTGAAGGTTTCATTGGAATGATCACACTGTTCCTTTCCCTGGCCCTATTACTATTCTTCATTTAACAATTATTTTAAAATAATCAGATTACTCTAAATATCTCAGTCCTCCCATCAATGGCTCAAGCTCTGGTACTGCCTTTTAGGTTCCTGTTTTGTACCTCTGATACCACATGCTAACAGGGAGAGGAGTGTGATAAATGAGGTCACAAGTTCCCCCGCACAAGAGGCAGGGATTTCAAAGCACTGACAAAAGACAATTTAAAAATTATATGACACATAATTTAATAATCAAAATCTCTTCAACAGTTAACAATTAATTGCACAGTATACATGCTGCCTATAGCCAGCCCATGCTCTTGAAGTCCACCATGTCACAGCTCGGCCCTGAAATCCCCCATATCCTACCGGAAACAGTGGGTGCACTTTCAATTTATGAAGATGAATGAATACCACTGTCATTTCCACATCTTTTGTTATTCCCTCATTGAAACGTTCATTAATGAAGACCAAAAAAATGAAGGAAAAAACAGGACAAGATATAGTCCTTCCCTTTTCCCATACACCCTCACTTCTTTCCATGCTCGCAGCTGGCCTCAGTAGCTGCAAACGGTACTTTGCGACCTTACATCTACCACCCAGTCATTCTGGCAGAGGACACAGTTCATGTCTCCCAATAAAAAATACAAGTTGTCCATATTTTCCCAACCCTGCACTCACCCTAAAATGTCCAGCAATATTCCTACAGCCTAGTATTAGTTCAGCTCCCTGAATCCTATCACAACAGTAGAAGCACTGGAGAAAAGTTGATTCTAGGTCCTGAGGAAGTGAAAACACTCACTGATGGCCACACAAGCTCTTAAGCTGTTGCTACTAGAGGCAAGCAAAAAAAAGATTGGAGAAGGGCATCACGGGAAAGCTGGGAATACTTTTTTTTAAGTGTAACCCCTGAAGTGGCATAAATGTCACACCTTTTGGGGGAACAGGTTGTTTTTAACCCCTAGATCTGCTGGGTGGCACCTGAAATAATTAAACCTGACATTTCTAGGGTTAAAACGTCAAGAAGGAGAAAGAGCTGATAAAGGAAATTCCCCAGCTTCTTAGTAATGAAAAGCTAAGGGTATACCTTCTGTGGTTCTCTGTGAGATGCTTTCACATCCGTGTGTCAAGGGTTTTTTAAACTGACAACTTGCAAATTTGAAATACAAAAATGCCCAAAGCGATATTTTAGTGGCTCAGGGAAACTCTTGTACGGGAAAAAGAATTCTAAAGTGAAACGTCTCTAGAAATCACACAGGGCCTGACCACGATACTCTAATTATGCTAATTGCTTCAATGCCCTTGCTTTATTTATGCTGAGCAGCTAAGATAAATAAAGGAAAATTGCTTTGGATCTAACTGTATTCATATCAGAATGCAAACTAGCCTGTGTTTGTTATGTGATTGCTGATCTGTTTACACTAAATTCTGCAGGTAATTGCAGTTTTGATTGCACATTTATTTCTAGCTGCACAGGTCCCAGGACTAGGTCTGTCTGTTTTTATAATTAAACCGTTTTGTAATATCTAAACTCACTAAAGAGCGAAACGATGCTTTAAGAATTTACATATTTTATGCATTAAATATACCACTTTGGTGCTCAGTGACAAAGAGGAAAAATTCTTTTTATTCCTGAAAAATGGACAGCATGTTCTGGATTTGAAGAAATTTGAGACATCTGTTCCAAGGCCTGTTCGCTGAGTGGGACAGATGTCCTCTGCATCCCCGTAATCTGTTATACAACACCTACTTTTTGAACTTTCAGTTGTAACTTTCATATGAGTAAAATATGTTAACAGAACGAGTCTGGGGCTTTGATGATTAACCACAGACCCTCAATAAGAGTCAGCACCCGACTGCAGTTTTAGAAGTGGAAGTCTTTCCCTGGGAAGATTTGGGAGTGAACGCAACACTCTGCAGGTGGGCTATCTAGCTCAGACTCTCACAACAAGTTGCAAATACTGATATAGTGTCTCAACAATCATGAGAAAGAAACAGTATTATCCCCATTTTGCAGCAGAGGATAGTGAAGTGCAGAAACCTGACTTGTTCACAGGCCACACAAGAAGTTTGTGTCAAAGATGGGTATGAAAGGATTGTCTAAATCCATACCTTTTGCCTCAAGCACAAAATTATTATTATTGCTTAGACATCACCATAAATGTGTATGGCATATTGCAGACAGATAAAGTGACAGGTACGGCAGAGTTGACACTCTCAATTATAAAACCATCCTTCTGTCCTTGGTGATGAATTTGAGGTGAAGAAGCTTTCTATTTTCATTCCAACGTTTTTAGCACCTTCTGAAACCTTAATTTGAACTTCAGCTGTGGTTATTTCTTCCTTTCCACCTCCCTCAACGCATAGGCACCAAATCTAATCTTTTTTTCCTTCTGCCTTTGAGAAATGCCCATTACTATAACATTACAGAGAAAAACTCCCTAATCTCAGTATTACAAATTTAGAGTAATGTCATCTCTGTATGGCTTCTTCATCCATCATCAATTCCAAAATCAGTAGCCCAGTCTGTCTCACTTAATGGAAGACTTAATATCAGCGTATGCAGACTAGTTGGTAAGCCTCTTAGCTAGTTTATGTTGTAACAGCACACTGTGATAAGGTGTGCATCAATAGGCTGCTTGCACCTGGTGTGCACCAAGTATAAAACTGAAGGCCAAAGGAGTCAAACTTCCAGATAAGTGCACAGTAGCACATAAATTCGGTAGCACCACAGCAACTTTTCTGTTACAATAAAGCTTGCAATTTTAACAATTTACAAAACATAATAAAAGCCTCTTCTACCTGAGAAAAAGATATACTTACTGCATGACAAAATATAATTGCCAGCAAATCTAGTACGAAGGTGATGAGGTAAGGCTTATAAAACCTCTTCCTAAAATACTGGCCAATGGGTAGCTTCTGATTTCTCTGTTTTGATGCTTCTGTGAATGAACTGAATCCACTTTCCGCACTCCTCCTTCATTACTCCAATAAGATATGTTACTCATTCAGCACTAACTTTATCAATTCCATCCACCATTCATAGAGAAGCAGTATTAAATATTGAAGCTTCCAGTCCAACTTGTACACTAGAAAAACAGTTCCAGCTTGCTGTCAGGACTTACTTCATCGACGTCCAAACACCCCATTCCATTGCGAGCGGAAGCAATTTTTAAATTTCCACTTTTTCTTCAGCATTTTACCCTTCTACTTTTCCAGCACAAAACACCTTCACCTGTTTGTGCTTTATTTTTCCCTCCCTATGAACTATATCAGATGGTGGAATTAACAACAGAGTGCTTGATCAGTACCACCCATGCCTTAAAAACTCTTTGTTTTCTCTATTAAAATGAAAAATATAAGAAGTAGGAGATCTTTAATTCTCAGTTGTTTTGGGTTTTTTTGTTGTTTTTTTTTTTTCCCCTTGAAAGCCTGGAGATATTTTTATTGCTTGGTTAGCAAGAAGGGGAAATTATTCAGTGCTACTGGATGCTGCTTATAGCTTTCTGGTGACAGAACAGGGAAACACCTTTCTGAAAAGAAAACCAGAAAATGAACAGGAACTGATTGTCTTTGACTAAAAGGAATTTTTACTGTTAAAAGAAATGGGATTTTATCGTATACAATTTCAAGGAAAACTCTTCTTTTCCCACTTGAAATTGAGCAGTTACCAAGTCCCTCCTCCAATTCTTGCTTCCACAAGCAGCAATGACTGAATCAGAATGTGAACGACAGGTCACGGCAAGGGACAACTCTCAGTGGTACATGGCAACTGGCAAGATCAGGCCCCTGGTTACAAGGAACTGATGTGACATTTAAAACTAATTTTACTGTAAATATTTTTGTTGTAGAAACTTCTCTCCTAAATAATTCACAGAGGATTTACTAATTTTTGTTTCCATTTCAGTTTCTAACACTTAAAAAGAACATTCATTCAAGATTACAGGAATAATTGGCAAATAATTTTTAAAAATCTACTTTAAAGAACATCAAAAAACCCCACAATGTCTTATGTTCAAAAGACGTATCTATACAGACATTGCCTTACAAAACTGAACACTTTTCAGCTCACAGATACAAATCCACAAAGCCAATTAATACATCCCTGCACACTCACAGCCTGTATCCAGATTCTAAAGGAGAAAAGGCAGCATATTTGTTCCAGAAGAGACTTATAGCTGAGTCTGGTCTTTTTATCACCTGAAGCACCATGTCTTTCAACATACTCTTACCAGACAAAGCTCCTGATGAACCTTCTCCAACTAGGGTGAAGTAGTACCAAAAGAATGAAAAGATCTCTTCATTTGTCAACTCCAGATAGCTCATCTATTTCCTTAACTTACAAGAAGCTGTCACAATTAAATGAGTAATTTCTGTATGTCTTAATTATACCATCTACAATGGGTAGTGCTGTAACAAAGAGGGATCCAAATACTGCCTGCAGATATTGCAGTTCTGCCTTATGGTCATCCCCAACCTTTCTGCAGCCTCAGCAGCAGAAAAGCTTCTGCAGGATCTAAGTAATGTTTAAGTTTGAAGTTATTCAGATCCTGAGGATTTGTTCAGATTCTCATCTATGTAAATGCAATGTTTCAATCCTATTATTACGATGATCATTTTTGCTTGATGCACAAATTACGTTCAATTTCAGCTACCAGTTCTACTGCCCTCTTCTGTATAGAATAAACTTGCACATCTGCACAATTAATTATTGCTCTGTTTTATGTGGCAAATTAGTCTTAATAGTATCACACAGTGGCAGACAATATAATCTAGCTCAGATGGAGGAGGCTGGTATTTCTGGATTCCATCCCACATTCTCTGTGTGGGTCATCTTTTTCCATGTTACACTGATATTTAAAAATCACCTAAACACAGACTCTGCAGGGGCATCCCTATGGACAAAGAAAGACAAGCTGGAAAAAGAATAATTTCCTAAAGACTCAGATGGAAGAGGGAAATCCCTGAGATTCCATTTTTCTTTATTACCAGTGCCAACATTGGAATTGCTTTAAAATTTGAATCGAGACACTGAAATGCTTTAATATTGCAAGCAAAATTAGGCTGTGAGAAAAGTCACCATATTGGACCAAGTTTCTCTGAAGAGAGCGATATTTTAAACACTTTTTAATTTGCACATGATGCAAAAGAATTATTTGTATCAATCATCCACATCCTTTACTCCCAGAGCCATAGTGAAAGGCTTTGGCCAGATGAATTACACAGATGCTACAAAAGAAAGAGAAACATTTCCTCATCTACATATATGCAAAAAGAGTTTTTACAGCCTATCCATGGATGACACTGAACCCTCCCTGTCATACCAGAAAGGCTTAATGTGATCTGCAGTTAGACCCTTCCAAGACAACTAAGGACCCAGGACTCATCACTTCCTCATGCAATCAACTTTAGCTCTCATAGAAAGGTTAAACAAGGTAGAGGTGAGCTGGATCATTCAAAACTGTACTTACATTCTTAACACACTAACTTGATATTGAAAAATATGGGCAGTCTTATGCAGAGTCTGCACCAGTGGAAAGAACTCTATTGTACATGGATCCTCAGTTTGCTAGGCCTCGAAAACCTGCCTTTAAAGATGGATATACTCCAGATACTTCACTTGCATTCTGAGGTGGCAGCACTTTTGGTTCAATTATAGAATCACAGAAGAATAGAATGGTTAAGGTTGGAAGTGACCTTGAAGATCATCAGGTTCGAACCTCTCTGCTATAAGCAGGGACACCTCCCACTAGACCAGGTTGCACAAGGCCTCATCCAACCTGGCCTTAACCACCTGCAGGGAGGGGGTACCCACAACATTCCTGGGCAACCTATTCCAGTGCCTTACTACCCTCATGGTGAAGAATTTCTTCCTGATGTCTAACCTAAATCTACCCAACTCTCTCAGCCTGTCTTCATAGCAGAGATGGTCCAGCCCTTTGATCATCTTCATGGTTCTTTGGATACAGTGACAGACAAATGTAAGGACCAGGAAGAAAATTTTCATAAAATGTGGCATAATTTCTCCCGTTGGGCTAACTGGCTTTCAGTTCAGATACTTTCGGATGTCTCCGCTATCACTGAGGAGAAGGTACATCAGCTTTGAGATTTCTTACCGCCCTCTATTGGAATAGGAGAATATTTTGGTTCCCTGATCAGACATGAGGCTTCTGAGTGAACACTGACTATGTGGTTATTGTACTTGTTACAATTATCCCATGTACAAACACATAAACCTGTCTCTTCTCATAGTAAAAGATGATGTTTCATTTTGTCACATTTTTTCATTATTTTAAGTTAAAAAATGGTTAATACAGAAATTCTACATGTTTTTCTTATAAGGAAGATTCTGCCTCAGCATGTTAGTCTAAGCATTTTATGAATTCTTGCAAAGTGTTTTACACAATACACACAATATGACTACTTTTTTAACATATTTGAGTAGACGCTACTACCAGTAAAGAAGAAATTAAGGAAAAAAAAATTATTTTGTTACTAACCATCACATGATAACATTCTGAATACACAATTATTTATATGCAAATTCTGTAATGCATAATAATGCCAAAGTGTGTATTAAGAAAAACTCACAGAGAGGTAATGAGAATACCTCTATTAAATGGCTTCTGATAGAGGAAACTGAGCCAGGTAGGAGGCCGAAGTTTGCAATGACTGGGGGCGTTCAGCAAGAGTTTCATCTTCAAATGGTGGTGTCATGAGCAACCAGAAAGAGTCAAAACTGGAAGAGGTGTGGGTAGACAGGGTATGGGTAAGATGATGTGTAAAGTTACTTTAAAAGCCTCATAAAACCTCTGAATGAAGGTGATTCTGCGCTACTCCTTGAACTGAAAAATTAGCCTGGCCTTTACTCTCTCCACTCCCTTTTGATTGAAGGACAATGAAAGTATGGTTTAGAGCCAGAATTCAAATGCTCATTATGTTATCTTTGCTTTATAGCTGGAAGGTGTAGGATATAGCTCATAACAAGAAACTGCACAGAGTAACACAGGACTATCTCAGTGTCTTATTTGCTTTTGGTGTGATACAGTATCCAGTATAACTAACTGTCCAGAACAATTTGCTTAATTCATTTAAACTGAATTCTGACCAGGAACCCAGACATGAAAGTTACTAAATTACCAAGGCACTTTCCTGCACTACTTTTGTAGAATGCTTTAATATATATTCAGTATCCAGTGACTTGATTTTTCTTGATCTCATTGCCACTACCCTGTACTTTAAACCTCTGGAGAATTCAATCCAACAATCCTCCATGACTAACAAGCTGTTTAATTCACCAATGGTTTCCTTCATTATTTTACAGTTGCAGCTTGGGAAAAGTGAGCGTATGTACTGACAAGACTATTATAAGGACTACTGTAATAATACTATGCTATTAGCAGCTCCTTACTTAGCAGGAATTAAAATTCTTTTTAAAAAAATGCATGCTTTTAATTTGAAAAAAATGCAGCAAAGGCTGTGCAAACTAAAGGTTGTTTGAAAAGAAGAACAAGGTTATCCCATAAAAAAAGATTGTACAGATCTTTTATTTTCCTTTATTGTGTATAAATGACTTAGGAGGTAGTGCAGGTTTATCTACTGATAATTCTTGCTGGAGACCTACAGCACCTTCAAATGTAGCCTGGATATAAGTGAAAGAAAATCATTTATAGTTGATAGTTATGAAAGGTCAGGAGTGAAGAAATAAATTCTAGATTTCATAGGTCTAGCCTTAAGTGAGGGAGGGAGAGGGTGCATTAGTACTACGATCTGCGTAGGTTTCTTTAGGTGAATGTGAGTGTGCAGGCAAGTATACAAAAAGATACAAAACCTTATTAAACAACGAATCATATTAGTTTTTTTTCTTGTGTATTATCTTTCTTGTTTTCTCCTCACCTAATCTCCATTTGGTCCATAATGTTCTGCGTTCTGCCAATTCACTTGTGTTAGTCTCCTTAATTTCTCAGTTTCAAAGGCAGTCTTACTGCCCAATAGCCAACTACGCTTCATAAATTCTAAACCAAGAAGTAAAAATAATTCTTAAATACTAGATCTAACAGCATGCTATGGAAACTGTTACTTCAGCCCAAGAAATGTATCTGCAAATCCTCCTGCACAGTATGTCATAAGGAAAATTAATCTAATGGTCTGATCCCCACCTCATTTGTGAGCAGCAGGATACGGCCTATTATGCTCTTATGATGCTGTCATTGAACTAGCATGGGGAATCTTGGACAACTCAAACCAGTTACCACTTTGCATCAGTGAGTAGCCATCATCTCACATTTCTTGATAAAAAAGCAGTATGTGAAGATGTAGTACAAAAGAAGATGCCCATGATGCACCCCTTATTATACTTGCATAAATAGCTAACACCTTTGCATCCCAACCCATTTCAGAGTAACAAAATTCAGTTAAATATGTGTGCTCTGTTGTAGGTCAGCTACCTTGTCACTGGGCTACAGTGATTCAGAAAGAACTTCTTACTAATGGGAATGCTCCTATTTGGCTGCAGCAAAACAGACTATGAACGGGTCTGCACTATTTCAAAGAAGGGACTCTGCAAGAAAAACTAATACAAAAACTACTGGAAACTGATCCTAGGGCTAATAGATTTTTAACAATATTTAACAATAGCTGAACAACAACTAACAGCACACCACACTTGTTTCTGGTGGAAATCTCCTTTAGAAACTATTGAATGTTAAGCACTTTATCACATTAATAATTTGACACTGGATACTCGATTTTGGGCACAGAGTTCATGACTGTACAAACAGCAATACTCGTGTGTGTACAGGTTTAGAACAAAATTATATTTCTTTCCATCTATGAGATGAAGCTTTCTTTGTTAAGCAGCTGAAAGTATCAAAGATTTTTGGAAATGGTGTGTTTACTAGAAATTAATCCACTACAAAAGTTAGGCAGGAGAGACTATTTTAGGAAAAATATCAGCACAAGTCAAGGGCAACTGTTTCTGTTTTGATTTATTCAGCATTTCAGAGTTGCTGCTTCTACAGGGAACAATATGCAAGGCATTGGAAATTCAGAAGGCACTTCTTTTGTGTACCATAAAACTGTGCTGCTAACCTACAATACCCTCATAGAAATACAATTCAATAAGGAACTCAGTTGGGAAGATGCCTCAATAGAATGGCATGAAAAAATGGTCAATACAAGAATGATTTAGTTTACCTTACAAGGGATTTTGATGCTGGAGAGCAATAGGGCTTTGAAACTTGTAAAGTAAAAATCAAGATAAACACAGACCCATATTTTTAATTCTCACACATATTTAATGTGACTTTTTAGCAGATCATTGCCTCTGAATCATCACTCCTATCACTTGAGAAGTGTTACAGCACTTAGCCCTCAGGGCAAAGATAAGTCTTCACTATTGTCACATATAGTACACATATTGAGCCATATTATGCTGAATGGGAATACAGTACACTGTAGAAACAGTACTGATTCTTGCAGAATATCCTGAGATACTTATCAAGCTGTTAAAGGAGACATCAGTCTTTTGTCTGTATTGCCCTTGACACATCCTGAAGGAAAGTATCTGGAAATTTTTTGCTGAAGAGCCCTCAGACCCGTTAGGTCTAAGGTAGGTTAAGTGCCCCACAGATCTCTCAAGAATGGAAAAGCACCTTGAAAACTGCTATCTGAACTCACCAGAAACAAATAAATAATGGCACTGAATAACTAAGGCCTAACACCTGTAATGAAATTTAAACCAGAAAATCCACATGCATCATAAAACAGGAACAACTAAATATTGACATCCAGGGTATCAAAACCAGCCATCTCAACATAACAAAACCAGAATCAAAGTTCAAAAACCATCCCCAAACAACTGCTGTGGCCAGGGGTTAAATGAATGATGGGAAATTTTACCACACTGGCATCCAATTATCATTGCATATATTTTCAAGAATAAATAATCATCTACCTGCATTCAGGATTTGCTTATTAACAGAAAGACCACATAGCAAAGATCCTGTATGACAACATCCTTTTTTTTTTTTCTTTTTCTTTCATTTATTGCTTGCATTAATACCTGCCATTTACTTACTCTGCAACTATTACACAATTTTCCTTGCACTATTTTTGAGAGGTAAGCTGGGAAAATAAAACTAATAGAAATTTATCATGTGACTCAAAGTTATTTTAAAACAAAAAAGTGTACTCTTCATTTGTATCAGAACAGAATTATGAAGTTCATAATTTTAATAAGCAACAGCTAAAAATGTCCTTTTTTTTCTACTTCATAAATGCCATAGCAGCAAACAAAACTTTCCCAACATATCATGAAAAAATATTTTTCCTTTTTATATTTTTCCACAGGCAAATAACAGAAAAATTCATGGCTTTACTGTCTCAGCAGAAACTTATAGAATAAAGAAAATGAAAAATAAAACCTCAACCTCTTGTTTAGATTATACAAAATAAAACATAGACGAAACACTAAATTGAGTTCTGTTCTCCAAAAGGCATTTGTGCTTTCTGTTAGAAATCAATTTCATCAGCTCTTATAAGAGCTTAGAAATACATCGTCATATGCATCTGCTACATCTCGTGTTGGAAGATGAGATGCCAGCAAAGAAGCACAGGAGGCTGACAAGTGCTGTGCCCTCTACCTGTTTGCCAGCCTGGCGAGGAAGCTGGAGAGCAGCGGCAGCACACAGCAGACTGGCACTGCAGTGGTGCCTTTCATCACCACTCACCTCTCTGCCACTGCAGACTGTTTTGGGTTGTGTGGTCAGGGTTGTTACAGGGGCCTTACACTGCACTTCTGCCCCATGGCAACAGTGGCTCACGTTCCAAGAGCAGAATCCATCCACGATGGATTTTTATCCACCACATACAACTCTGTAGGTCTTAGGCTTTGAATTATTTACATCACCTGAATTTTAAAGCCAGTTAAACTTTTGTGTATGATTGCTGATGCAGATTATGAAAAAATGTGTACATGTTTACATGGTATTTCAGTTCACAGCTTTCGAGAGGCAATGTGATCAAAATGCCATTAGGGGAGTGCAGAGAAACATACCAGAGACAAACCACAAGGGAAAAGGCTGGTAAAGCTGGCCAAAGAAAACGGCTTCGTGTTAAAAGAAACAAACTGAAAAGAGACTTCAGGAGAGTGTAGTGCACATAGCATTCTACTCCCCAAGCAGTTCTAACTTGCACAATGGCTATTCAGAAGTAAGGCTACTTAAATTACCCCAAATCTTGGAAAAAATATTTATTTTACATGAAGGGGACTTTAGGACACTTGAAAATAATTATTTTGTAACACTGTCTTGATACAGAAACAACATAGGGAGAAATGTATTGTGTGAACGTTCTCAAATCAGTCGGCCTCTTCGACTCAGCTCTGAAATGAAACAACCTGCAATTTCACTCCTAACACTCTACTGACTGGAGTCAAACAGTAATTCTGAGTTGAATCAAATTGTACAGGGAGACTGTAATGCGGATAAATATCCAAAGGGATTAGCTAAGACCACCAAACTAATTTTACTTGTGACCTATTCAGATTTGAAGTCAGTCTCTTATCATTACTATTTTATTAGAATGAACCATTCTTAAACAATTTATCCAGACTGTTCCCTGAAGCATGCATTCAATCAATTCCAGACATGCACTTTTTTCCTAGACTTTTTTTCTTCCCTTCTTACAAACACATTTTGTTCTATCAGTACAGAAAAATAGATTTTCATATTAGGGCACCTGAAAATCCAAAATATGCCTTCTGTTGACAACTGGTAGAAGATACCGTAGTAAAATTCACCATCACTTTAGAAACAGGCTATCAGGGCAATTTAATATTAGTTGACTATATCCAAACCACTTCCATATTTTAAAGCTTTCCATAACTAGTTTCCAGTTTCTGCTCATTGTCCCTCTTTTTCAGGGCTCAGTCAGCTGAGAGAAGCCGAAGACTATTGCCAGCTTTTTTTTTTGCTGTGTGATTTCAGTACCCTCTGGGCAAGGTTAAATAATATAATGTTACATGTAAAAATTCCACCCTAATTTTAGATTTTTGTAAATAAAACACTGTGGAAGAACACTTCTCTAAGCACAGTGCAGAGTCACAGAATGCTATGTAATCATCAAAGAAAAAGCAAGGCCAAGGTCATGGGCATCAACTTGTGTTTTGACAAAATAATACTGAATATTTGTTGATGTCCACCTATAGGACTCTGCCATTTCACTCTAGTAAAACAGAACATACAGAGAATTAGTAGTCCATTGACAGTGCACTCATCCATGTATTATAAATGAGAAGCCAAAAGCATCAGCTCTCTCCAAAGTATTTGCCAGTACCACAGACCGTTCTGTTGAACAGAGCTAATCTAGCTCACATGAAAGTTTATTAGAAAACTTAAAAAAGTTATTTATAACAGAATCTTCTCAGCATATATTTGAAAAGGCATATGATGGTAATAGCAGGGGCAGTATGAATGCTCTATAGGTTCAACACTGCAGAAAGAACACTATTTGACATTCTAGAATGTCAACTGCCTAACTAACCCACTTTTATAAACATGAATGTAAAGATAGCATTTTCACATTTTCACAGTTTCACTTGGGCAACCTCTACTGAGCAGGAAGAACAACTGGCATGTAGAACTCAATCTACACCTTTCATTTCCCGTTCATTATGGCAGGTAAATTACACAAGGTTGGTAACTACTGAAGAATGCGTCTACAAACAGGTTTCCTATATGCCCAACAAGAGACATATTAGAGGGTTCAGAGTGCACAGTTGCATATAAAGAGCCTAAAAGAGAATGTTACCAATATTTTATTACCAAGGAACATTTCTCATCAATCTCACTCAGTATTTCAGCTTCTCTATTGATTATATGGCAGTTTTTAAATGGCCAGAGACTGAATCCAATCAAACCTGTTGAAAGAAGTAAAAGTGATCAAACTAAAGAGCGCATATTATGTTATTTACAACACAAATAATTTGGTTCCTGGGGGTTTCCTTGAATAAAGCAGTGGACTGAAACAACCAATGATTACATTATGTGGAAAGCAGCACACTGCATCTGAAGGCCTGGATTCACAAGACAAAGATTCAGAACATGAAGAATTCTGAAGTCAAGAGTATTTTCATTTCTATACACAGACATGAACAGACAAGTGATACCTCTGTCTCCATGAATAAGTATAAATAAGTATTTTTATTCATATGCCTATTACTGCTCCAGGTAAATAACTACTTTATCCATCACATCTGTTTGAATATCCTTAGATCTTCTGTAGCCAGAAGTGTCACATAAAATCTCTGCTCTCAGCTTAAAAAAATACTTTGGAAAAGCTGAGAGGTTCAACAGTTTGGTTCTACTCCACTTCTTACATACTTAGGTGATTTCATCAGCATCACAAAGTCCTTCATATTGAATGAAGCACATCCCAGTCTGATCCCGCTCTCAAAATGAAGAGACAATCACAACACTCACAGCACTTATCGAACATCAGCTTGAAATACGGAATATATGGAATTTAAAAGGATGCAGAGCATTTTAAAAAGAAAATCCTCTTTTTAGTTTTGAAAGGATACTAATATATTTATTTAATTAAAAAGATTAAAAAAAAAAAAGCCACCAAAAAAATATCCAAACCCACAAGATGTGAAGCCTGCAGAAACACAAGCCCTGCCTTCTCAGCCCTGACTACTATAAGGAAGAGGTATCTACTCACCTACTAAAGACAAGAAAATTCATTCTGAAGTTAGTCCCAAGTCCAAGCTGTCCTAGCTCTGGCCTGTTAGAATAAGAAAAAAGACCAACAGACATGCTGGGAGTAGGGGATGGAAAAGATGGGTTGAGATGGATATTCTCGAAAGTTCAGGTACACATCTGAATTGAAATCCTGCTTCGATGGCTCAGCAACAGTTTTGTTGCTGACTTCACTAGTATTTCATGCCTAGAATACCAAGTTCATTGAATTTCAACTTTGAACACAACAGTAGTAAAATCAATAAACAAAGCCTCTTCTGAGGAAAGCTTAGGCTATTATTTTATTTTTCTAGACTTCCATGTATCTTCATATTTTATTGGGGCTTCAGGAGTGCCGTGAAAGATGTATCATAGGTAGGCTGGTGTCCTTCATTTTTCTTCTAAAACACTGATATGTTTGAGTACTCTATCACAATCCAGAGAGCTCCTCTGAGAGTAGCAGAATTAGATAATAAACAAAATTCCCATTCAATAGGCTTGCTATTGTCCAGATCTCCTTGGAACAGTAAGCCTACTTCCAAACTACTTGCGCTTTTAAGGGAACCAGAAAGTCTGTGTGTAAATTCTGGGATTTACAATTTTTTTGATTCATTGTACTCCAAAATTAAACATTCTCCAGCCCACCAGGCCTTACAAAGTCCCATTCTATCTCCTTTCCATCTCTCTCCCTCTCTTGTAATCAGAAAGCAGGTGCTTGGCCACTATTTTACTCTAAGCTATCAAGCAAAGAAGTTCAGGCCGTAGCCTTTCAGTATTTCCTTACAACCAGACACATCAGGAGTCATCTAGTAACTCATGACCATAAAACAGAACTTATTTTATTTAGCAAATAAGGCCAACTAGGTTATTTAATTAAGCAAGCTTGTTGCAAACGCTAACATAGTTTGGCAGGATTTTCTTGCCTGGTGTTGCCATGCAGTTTAAAACAGATGGCAAAGCTGAGCATAAAAATCTCCCTTTTACAGCAGAACCAATAACAATACTGTTTGCATTATAGGCCAGAAGGCTTAATGGAAACTTCAGTAAAATTCTCCACAATAACCCAAGTGCTGAAATAATTCAGCTTCATTTTCCTGCCCTATGGGAATAAACATTCACTGTAACTTACTCATGAAAGGAGAAAGGTATATGGAAAAATAGACAGGATGCTTAGTGTAGTTAAATATTTTTTTCTAATATTTAATAAACAGTGGTTGCTTCTAATGTAACCCGAAGATGGCTTTTAAAGTTGTCCTCAAATGTAACTATTTTTGACATTTTAGAGATGTTAATTTTTCTTCTCTCCTTTTGGCTCATCTGGTTGACGTATTGTCCTCTCATTCAGAACAAGAGAAGCTTTATAGGACATCCAAGAAAGGATAAGTGACTTGACAGGGTCCCTTAGAGCGATACAACAGTAGAAACCAAAAGAATGAGTCTGCTGAGACTGAAGTGTGATGCTGGTCCTATAGCAGAAGGCACCGTGGCTTCACTTGTATTAGTAGGAACGATAGGTCTGAGTGCTGTCTGCTTTTAGGCTGATCTGAACTCTATGAAGTTGCCAAGCTGATCTTCCAGTGGCTTCAACTCAACTGGCACAAACAATAGAGCCACCCAATAGGGAGAAAGTGGAAAGAACCTGGGACCGCACAGGGAGGTTCCCAGATACTGTGATTGGAATGTGAGAAACATCTACATTTTCACAGAGAGAATATGATATTTTATGCTAAACCTGAATATTAAACAATGTATATAATTGCAAATAATTTGTATATGACCATAAACTCTTTAACTCAGTGATAGGATTGGGATACAGTTAGGAAAAAATAGGATACAGTTTTGTATTTCTGCCTAGTTGGCAATTGCTCTCTAAGGGAAATGGATCAAACGGATATAGGAAAGATGATGACCCTGATAATATGGAAGATGAGGTATCTGAAGGCTGTTCATAGATGGACAGAGCTGGAGAAAGGGAGAAGCCAACTAAGGAAACTGGTAGGAAATTTTGGTGCAAAAAACCAGAGTATAGATGGGAGTTCTCAGGTTTAATAGCAGTTTGTTGGTATCTAGCGACTGCCAGAATATGTCAGGGGTAACAAGTGCTAGTACTGGAAGTCCTAATTTGAAACTATGCCGAAATCACAATGTCTTCTTGCTGCTGGTTTGTCTGTACTAATATCCAACAGAAGTAGTGGTAAGGATGATGCTCCTGTGACAACCAGCACAGCCTGTAGTAATACTTCTGTGTCATCCATATGAAAATACAATGTTCAGCTTGGGCACCGAAAATAGAGGGAAGTCTGCAGGTGTGAACATTATGAACAGATGGGATGCAACTTAATTATATACTGTAGCATTTTGTCAGGTGCATGTATTATTATTTTCTACTTCTAGTGTCTGAGTTTGTGTTCATGAGGTAAAGGTTTTATCAGTACAATAAGACAAAACAGTACGGGCAACAAGAGCAGAAGGTCTAAAAGAAGAGGCTATTGGTGTTTGCTGGACACAGAACGTCTTTGATAGGAGAGGAGTCTGCAGAAGTGAACTGGACAATTGCAGGCTTGTAAAATTGTAAAGAAACAACATTTAATACGGTTCAAGCACACCACCAGCATGGGAAAAATAGTCTGCTATGACATGAACTGAAATAGAAACTCAGATGAAGGGGAAAGCTTAAAAGGCTCTGTTACTACCTGGAATGCAATAAAAAGGGACAGAAATGTCTGGTTTCTCTTGACAAGAAATAGAACTGCAACACAATGACAGGAGAAAATGGGAGGGTCCACAGACACTTTATACAGTCAAAGGACTGAAAATATTACGGAAGTTTGTGTGCCTCATCAGCTGCAAAAGAACAGATACCAAATCCTCAAGCTTTATTTGCCTTCTCTTCAACCCACTGTCATTTTAATCCTCATGAAAGATTGCAATCTCAACATCTTTCTCTGTTTGCTGTTGCACCAGTATTTATTTACCAGGCCCACTGGGGGAAGACAAATCACAGAGAACAAATGGGTTGAGGCTCTCTCACATCCCAACCGACACAATGTTTGAAAATATCGGTTTGTGCACCACAGTCCTACAATTTTGAGTAAACTGTTCTGTTATTATAGTAGAGTGGTGTCCCAAGAAATAACAGACGGCCTAATGGAGTCCTTAAAGGCTCCAATACTTCAGAAAGACGTATGAGTTACCTCCTTTTCAAGGAGCTGGTGGAAATTCTTGCTTTTAGGAGAATTAAGATTAATAAATAAAAACATCTGAAGAAAACATACTGTTTTATATTAGCACAGCATATTTGACATGATGTAAAATGCATAGTCAAGAATAAACAGTCCCAAAACTATGTGAAAGACATACACACAAAAGGATTTAAACAAAGTCCTTTACTGTCATTGACAAAATATAGTTAAAATTAGAGGAGCCTTTCACACCCCTCTTCTGTAATTAACAATGAATTAATACCTCACTATGGTTAAGATATTTTTCTGCAGAAAATTTAATTTTCTCCTGCGCTTTTTCCTTGGCTATTTAAATGGGAACAATTCAGGTGCAGACCATTACTGGAGGGCGAGACTGAATCAGAATTTATTTTGATGCATGTTCAGCTATTGATGTTCAGTACAAAAATGTAATAAATAGTATCTTCAGCTGAAAAAAAGACTGCAGATTTTGGTTTGACTTTGTTGGAGACTTTATTCTTTTAAAGTGTGTTGGCTAGCGCTCCTGAACTATAGCCCAAGCATTTTAAAATTTAATTTTGTTAACTCATTTTTAACCCATCCACCAAAACGCCATTTGTGTGATAACAGCATGTGCAGGGATTCCTGAGGGATATGGAAATTAATCCCACTTCTGTGAAAAGACCTTTTAATAACTCATATGTTATTTTACCTTCTGAGTTATCAGTGGGCTTTCCTCCAGCATTTTCTAAGGAAATGTCCTTGTAGTTTGAAAGGGAAGTAAAAAAAAAAAAAAAAAAAAGAACATAATCTAAGAGTTTGTTGATTGTATGTAAGTTTGAGTTGGTTACACAAGGTTGCCTGTTTTTTAAGCAACCTTTAAAACAGTGGTCCAAGAAACAGCCTCAGACCCCTTAAAACATCCTGCAGTTTGTGAGTGTGCCCATATACAGGGTTCATTGTAGCCACCAGCATTTCATTTGCAGTTCTGAATAAAGCTTGCCAGCACAGTAAGGTACTGACTGCAGCAAAAACCTCATGTTTCCACCTCCCTTCCTTGCTCTTTTCATATGCATGTATGTCGCTGACTATTTCTCCTCTTTCCCTCCTTCCTTACATCCTTTTTTCAATAGCTCTCATGGATCAATAAGACATCATGGCACTGTATGGAGCCTGAATGATTTCTCATACAATGGCTGCTGTGACCATGTTTCAGTGGGAATTGCAAATGCCCTGTAAGAAAGAGCTGAAGATATTTTCAGTCACTGAGCCATCACTACAAGAGCACTGAACCTCAGAAAAGGCCCAGAAACCTGAGCTGCTGTGGAGCTTGAAAGGAACTGCTGCTGCCGAGACACTTGATGGATCTCGGCCCTGATTACAAGAGCGGACTACTACCACCATGATTGATGAAATCCTGTTTCAGAGAGGAGATGAGGAAACAATGAAAGTCCTGACTACTGTGCTAGGGGCAGGAGGGATGGAGGGAACCAAGGCAGATGGAAGGTAGCCAGGAACCTGATCTTACAGCAGGGAAGCACATAGGTTTATGGGAGGCGAGAAGAAAGAAATTTTTTTCTCTGTTGATTTTCTAATGGGTATAAAATAAGAATTATATGAACTACAGTCATCAGTTTATAGCAAGATCTATTACTCTTTGGGACCAAAAAGTGAGCACCAGTTGTGAATAATGGCTTCAGCCTGTGGCTTTGAGCATTAAACTTCATTTTTCAACCAGCAGGGCAGTAGTTTTCCACTATCACCTCAACTACAGTTTGTGTTCAGTGCGACAGTGACTCTCTCTTGCTTCATCTATTCACCTATGCCTCTTTCTTATCTAGCTATATGAAATCTTATAACTTAAAATTTCAAAGTTGTTACTCTCTGCATTCTCTCTCACTGTGCATATTTAAAGTAAGATTTCTAACCAATGTTTTTTCACAAGCTCAGTGAAGATTATTCACTGAATAATCTTCTGACTGAAGTTAATGAAGTTTGTTTCCATTACAATAAACCAAAGAGTGAGGTAACAGTTTAATCTTTAAATTTTTGAACAGAAATTTCCTTATTCTTGGTTCAGTCTTCTTGTGTTGTTCCTAATTAGCAGGAGGCATGTTCTGGTCCATATGAAATTGAGATTTAGTTTTAGTTCAATTTTCTGTGAATACGAAGGATATCGGTGGCTGATGCAGTAACTGGAATTTGGTTTAGATTAAAAATGCAATTAGTGGTCTCATCTTCACTTTTAGCAAAATCTTCTCTCACTAAACTATTCTGCACTAACTTCTCAGACATCACAGCTTTCTACTAGAGGAAAAGCAGTGCTGGATTAGAAGTTCTGGGAGTCAGAAGTGAGTTGCATTTGAAGGGTTGTATAAAGAAGGCAGGATTGGTACTGGGTTAAATAATGTTTAACAGTAATGAATTATATACATCCCTCATCTAGACCAGCTAAAAAATTCAAATTAACTCAAAAACTGCACTGCAGACACAAAGGCACATACAACAAGATAATGCAAACAGATGAGTGATATGTGAATACCATACCAGAATTTACAAACTCCTTGCATTTCTGTAACTTAACACTGACTAATTTAAAGTACTCCCCCTGTCCCAAACTCACAAACCACAACACGACTGTCAAATAGTCAGGTCACGCAAAACATACCAATATACAGTCACTATCAAAAAGTGAAACTGCTCTAGCTTACATTACCTGTCTTGTTAACTGGAATCCTATGTAAAGAATACAGACCAATATATAATAAAACCTTTGGTTTATAAACTCTTCATTTGATTTTGTGCAGCATAATTACTATGCCCTTACTGGAGCAAAACAATCTACTTGATGTGGGACCCAGTGACCACTAAAAGTTGGACAGTAGCTTAGTATAAATGTTGATCACTTGTATTACAACTCAGATAGTATTTGGCTAAACATAATGATGTAATAGTTATCGCTCAGGAAAAAGCATTGCTTTTGTTCCTTAAAGTTATTTGAGATTTGTTTCTTGAAATAAATAAAACACAGGATAGCAATCTCAATTAAAACTATATACAGAGATAATTTCAATTTCAAAATGGAAGATTTCTTTCTCTAGCAACAAAGTAATCCCTCTAACTTGCCTATTCAAATTTGCTTCAGGCTGAAGTTTAGTATGAAAGTCCCCATCTTCTGAACATATTAGAAATTTTACAAAATTTATTTGAAATTACATTTCATCAGTGTTAGTCACCCTCATGAAAAACAGGAATTACATCCCTTCCTATCAACTGCTTTTTACATAAAGAGGAGCCTTAAAAAATAAAATGGCCCAAACTAGTTCCCTTATATGTAACTGAATTACAGACATGCATATAATTTCAGAAAACATAGGGAAAAAAAAATAAGGCATATTTATTTGTATTCTCCCTTCATCTGAGCTGAACCCTGAATTAACACATCCAGAGTCACAAAGTGGTGACCTTGAGTTGTCCATTAAGGAGAAAACAGGACAATTTTGGGCAAAGGGGAATGGAGGTCTTGACGTTCAAACACAGAGAGGTGTTGTAAATACCTTAAAAAAAAGAAACTGGAACTTTTATCCTCTGTGCTCTGTGCTGAAGTTAATGTACTACAAATTTGTGATTTTGCATAGCGACAGAGTTGCATGTTACTGCAAGCAGAATACTGTTCTTATTACCAAAAGTGCACTTGGAAGCTGGGCTACTCAACATGTATATTTTCTAAAAGACTCATACTAAACACAGAATCATGGAATGGTCTGAGTTGGAAGGGACCTTAAAGATCATCTAGTTCCAATCCCTCCTGCATGGGCAGGGACACCTCCCACTAGACCAGATTGCTCAAAGCCCCATCCAACCTGGCCTTGGACACTGCCAGGGAAGGTGCATCCACAACTACCCCAGGCAACCTGCTTCAGTGTCTCTCTGTTTTGTTTGTGAAGTATATAGTCAGTATACTGACAGAACAGCACAGTTTTCTACTGTGTGCAGCATTAAGACTGCAGGTATGAAAAGTTGGTGTAATTTGCTTGACCTGTAGAAAACCTGAGAATCTGCCTAAGCTCCATGTATTTTTAGATATCAGGCGATAGCAAAATCAGTCAATGCTTGTCTTCAACTTGTCTACAAACTTTTCCTTAGGGTCCCCCAAAAATGCTCTAAAGCAGAGCCCTGACTTAACTGAGTAGTTGAACAAACCATGTTTAGTTGACCAACCTCCAAGAGATGGGGATGAAAAATTCCTCTAATTTCAGTGGCCACTGAAAGGAAAGGTACTTTTTAGTCATTAGCCTACTGTGCAGGGACAACTACTCAGATGTATGGAAGGAAAACAGACTTGAAAACTTTCTAAAATGTAGACTTCCTGAAAAGGAAGCTAATTTTCAATTATGAAAGACTTATTCTTCAACTGATAGTATTTATTTAAGAATATTTCCAGACAAACTGCATATCTTGAATGTTACAAATACAATAGATCAAGGTTAAGGGACAGTGTAATTCTAACAAATTTAGTGACAGGTTAAGATCAAGGGATGTCTTGACATTCTCCTCAGAAAGGTCAATCTAGCAGGTCTGCGATGTAAAAATGAAGACTCTGCCATCATTGCCATGGCAAAAGGTCAGACACAAGCTGATTGGTGATAGAATTATCAAATTAACCAATCGATGTGTGTGAGTAATAGATGTAAGCAATCCTGAGGGAGAGCCACAGGGCAAATGCCAGCTCATCAATAACACATTGCCTAGGAAAAGAAGATCCTCTCTTCAATCCATGTCCTTTATATTAGCAGTAGTATCAAGGAATTAAAAGAAAAATCAAAAGCAACAGCTTTAAATATGTTTCCAGACTGTATACAGCATTCAAATATCTTTCCAAAACAACTTCCATCACATGCCGTGTTAAATAAGAGCATGCTAACAATCTAAAGAAAGGAGGCACCAAGAAATCCTATTCTAATACTTATATTCAAAGACTCAGGATGTTTATACAAATCTGACACTAGTACAGGCTTTATTAGTAATGCTGTTTTACCTGTGGCAGTCATAGACACATAAATCTAAGGTTTGATTTTGTGGCAACTTCTGCATATAAAAGTGAGAAACAGACCACATGTATTCTTGTACTAAGGATTTTATACATAGGGTGTAGCAAGGGTGTGAAGAATGTTCTGGCTGCAAGTAGTATTTTAATGCCTATTATGTACCTTTTGCATATCTGATTGTTATTATGCTGGCTCCTATGCAGTTCAAAGGGTTAAACCCTGCAGGAGCTCTCAGTAAGTCCACAGGAAGGCAGACAATGCCTTTACTCAGGTAAAGAGGGCTTCAGGTAGGCAAAATTGAAACAAAGAACCAATCTGAATAGATAAAATCTGAATTGATGAGCTCAAAGGACATGTTCCACTGCAGGAAAGCAGACTGAACCCCGTCCCTAGATATATAGTTACCTAAGATCAGTGGGGGTGTCTAAACTTGGATAAAAATGTTAAGCATTGGGGTAGGTTCAGTGCATAAAAGCTGCTTTGTTTTTTAAAGACTTTTTTTCATTTCTTCAATCCCAGTATTCCTAAGGATAAATAAGCCAGGACGAATTCAAGACCCTCACCCACTAGTGATATTTCCCAAAGGGATAAGCACACTTGGAGCTGTAAAAATCTCTGTAGCGCTGCTATGGAATCCCAGGAGAGCAGCTCAGGGTGTGCACCTGAGGCTCTGTGTTGTGAGAGGGCTTTTCTCCAGAATGAAAACAGGGCAGCAACCTGATCTCTGCCTGATGTGCTCCACTGAGATACAGGAAAGGCCAAAAGTACACCTTCTCCTGCATGTGAATGGGCCAGAGTCAGCATGTCAAACATGACAAAGTCCCTGTCCATGCTAACAACAATAGCACAGGAGACAAACCCATCATGTTCACTGTTACAGGATTCCTTATTCCTTCCATTGTCACCCATGCTTCAGAGAATGGAAGCACAGTGATCTTTGCACAGTGAACCAGAGTTGGGTTTACCATACACTACTTGGCCATCACCTTCAAAAATTGCATAGAAAGGACCATTAGCTTGCAAGTATTCAGCCCAGTTATCTCAAGTCATTATACCTGTTCTTGCCCTATATAGGCACGCTGCTCTCAGTTACTACCATTCAGGTGTTGCTCCTACTTCTCCTTACATAGTTCTGGTTCTGAGAATCTTAATTTAGCTCCAGTGATGCATCTATTATCATGGCAAGATGATATTGCTATTATCACAGTAGGTATGGTAATATGGCAGCGCTCAGAGTAAGAATCCATTCTGCCATCAAAAAGCATGAGTTACTCCCATTACTGTTAATGGGAGCTATGCACATGTATCAATGGCAGAACAGGTCCCAAAGTGAGCACAATTATAACCCCTACTGTGAAATTCTCTGAATGTTATTTTCACATTGCTTTTATTATAGATGTACGTAATACTATAAAAAAATTCTAACTCACTTGAATAGGATACCCATTTGAATATGAGCCAATTTCCGTAAGATTTAAATTGCATTATTTTTAAAAGAAACCTTTCTGATATTTTAGATGCTTAACTTTCCCTGGTGTATTGTTTAAAATGCAGTTAATGTTCTCCACTCAAAAAGTACAAAAAGCATGGAAGCATCTTAGACCATGTATTTATCTGTAGAAGCTGCAGAGTTTTTGTCAACGGCCCAACAGCCTGGGCTATGGAAGGAACCAATAAGCGTGGTGCCACCGAATATAAACGAGCTGTCTTGATTCACTTTCCTTGAAGATCTAGCCCTTTACTGCTGTCTCAGTCTGCAACAGTATGGTTGATAATGACACTTTAAAAATACTTGAATATTTTAATAATTACTGTTTTACATTTCATCTGATCTGCAGTTTAATGAGTACTAGCATTCAGATCTGGAATTTTAGTAGTTCCTTCGATATCTAAAAACCTGACAAGATTACAGTTATGGCCTGGGGGAGCTCTGAGCGCTGGTCTGTCCAGTCAGAGCAGCTCGCACTGGTAGCTTCAGATTGCAGTAATTCCAGTCAATCATCAAAAATGTGCCTATGTCTGCCAGAAAACAGAATGACAAGTATTTATCTGTCAGTGTTCTCAATTTGGTTGACATAGAAGAGCTAACAACATTAAAATAATTTAAATGTTTTTGAAAGAACAGGGTATCTGTATTTGAATTTCCAAAAATTAATAAAAGACTGGACTGATTTATATACAGAAAACTATGTATTGGAAAAACTAGATCTTAAAAACTATGTTTTGAAAAGAACTCACACTGGGTTATGCACATTTCTTTATAAAATGTGAGTAAAGTCACTGTCATTTAAAAATATTATAAACTACCTTCAAATTCTAATGCAGTGGGTAAAATGATGAATCTGTGATGATCAGTTCTCCTTAAAATTATACTGGGATCTTAAAGCAAATGAAGTTTAATACTAAACCCTGGTATAGACCAGGAAGATGGACACATTAGCACATGACAGCTGCCTGGGTAATGGATCAGAGCATTCAATGGGCACTATGGGATAATGACCTTCAGAAGGACCTCAAGGCATTACTGATACCCGAATAATATAAAGCAGTACTTAAAAACTAAATATAAAAAAATTAGAAGGCCAAGACAAAAATGAGCTCCCACAACTTTAACATCACCTGCTGTATCACAAAATTCAAAGGCTTTTCATGTAGTAATTAGCTAATAATCCTATTAAAAACAATCTAAGCCTTGGTTTACTGGAAGTTGATGAAATGACTTATTTTGGATTGTGCTTCAGTACTACTTACAGGCTTTGAGTTCATATGCAGCCTCTGCTTTTTTATCAGTATTAAAAATAGCAAGACAATGCCATGAGATCTGGGTTCTGATGCTGTAAAATAAGCTGCCACTCTTCTCTCAAAACCTATGGAAATACGGAATATCTAACCACCTCTGAACGAGCTCACGGTTCTAGATTAATGAACTGCATTAACAAGGCACTGATGTGAGGAAATACAGCCCACTTAAAATATCACTGCATACTATTCAACAGACCTAGAAGAAAAATTAACAGAGAGAAAGCTAATAGGCAGGGAAAGCCTTTTTTTTCCCTTCCCTAAAGTAAATTTCCAGCCTATAAACATACTTAGAAAATTTCCTCAAAAGTAAAATGCCCAAATCCTGTTATTATTTAATACTATAAAATATAGAAACTATGAAATCTTAAGGGAAAAAAATCTTCTACATTTAATGGAATGTTTTCCATCTATATGTGGAACAAGTGTACACAGAGTAAGTCATTGTCTTTGGCAAAGGGTGAACACAAAATCTATAATATCTTATTACTCTATTTTATAGAAAGAGAACTTTTTTCTTGGAAAATGGGACTTCATGAATACTGTAAAACCAGGACAATGTTGCATCCTCCTATAAAACAGTGAAGTCCTGAGGAACTGAATGCAATTCTAATTAAAATTCCTATTCTGTAACATTCAACTATAAGATTTTCTAAAATATACGGAGAGCACTGGATTTGCACAGATGAAAAATCAATAAAAAACAGATCAACAATGCTGAGAGACTGAATAGGATTTGCACGTTCTGTTTGAATCTCTGACTCAAAATCGTATTGCAAAACATGCATGTACCACTCAGCAGGAAACACTGGAATCTAATAATCCACCCCTATTCTGAACCTAGCCAATTTGTAAAACCTTCTTTGGGCTCTTTGTCTAAGCTTGAAACTGTGGCATCTTCCTGTGTGCCACATCCCAAAGCAAAACACGATCTTAACTCAACCACTGCCCAAACAGAAAGTGAAAAATCATTACTTACATTCAACCATGAATGTTGTTGTTGCAGAAGAATACAACACAATGATATTAATACCAAGTACAATAATCCCCAATGGAACACTTCATGAAATACAGTATTTTCACAATTGCAGCAGTGCAAATACTATTAATGTTCAGAATCGGGGCTGGTTTTTCTGTTTGTCACATTTCCCCCCCGTAAAGTTGTTTCAAAAGCACAGTCATTGACTAACAACTCCCACAGCCTTCACTATCAGCCAGCGTGGATCTATCAGCAAGCCTCTTCCTACTCCAGAGAGCACGTTTAAGGAGTCACTATTTGACATAACTCAGTTTTGATGTTGTGGAACAATAGCCTTGTAAAATGAAACAATCAAAAACTTATGGAAATATTGAGTAGATTCTTTGTGTTCAATAGGAAAAAATGTATCACTTCCAGTCTACCTATTTTAAAGAGATCAAACAACGAGGAAAAGCCAACCTAACCCCATTAAGATTTTCTTAATGCTAAACGTCACCTGTATCAAAGCTGAATTTACATAGCAGATATATGGCAGTTGTAAATAAATGGACAGTATTATATGGATACGTAAAATAAAGCAAGCTGCACTAAACCTGTTTTTTTTTCTCTGAAGATTAAGCTGAAAAACTAAGGTGTATTTTCAATGGTAGTAGGCTGAATGTGTAAGATGAAGGCAGGTAAAGTTAAAAACCAAAAAGCTATAAACAACAATGGGTTTCATAATCAAACTTCCTTGGCGTCCCCTGAAAAGTATCATGGAAGTAACAGAGGGCTGAATGCTCCCTATAGTCACAATTTGCAGCTCTTAGCAGAGTAGTTTGTCTTTGTACTTCCAAATAGTGCAGCCAAATACGAGTGGCCTGTAGAATGAAACAGGTGGTGCTGAGGACCTTGTATTTACACTAATAGCATGTTAGAGGGCTTTACTTTATACCACATCTAGTCTGGTCCTGTGGACTGAATAATAGCCATTAGCAGCTGGAGTGAATTAGGTGGCACTCCAGGAACTTGCGTGCTTCAGTTCCATCCAAAAGGAATCAAGTGCTCCAGGATTGCTCCATGATTTGAAGCGCAACATAGTATGTGGGAGTCATGACCATCACTTCAAAACTGCGCCCCTGATCTGAAGTAAAACACTGCTATAGATTCACTCTCTGGCAACTGCACAGATCTTGGTACTGCCATGAATACTGAAATTTTTCAGAAAACTCTTCCCCAGCAGAGAAGAAATTCTGCTAGGTTTGACTTATTATCCCATAGAATTATAGAATCATTTAAATTTGGAAAAGACCTCTAAGATCACCCAGTCCAACCGTCCACCCAACACCACCATGCCAACTCAATCATGTCTTGAAGTGACGCATCCACATGTTTTTTGAACACCTCCAGGGTTGGTGACTCCACCACTTCCCTGGGCAGCCTGTTCCAATGCCTCAGCACTCTTTCAGTAAAGAAATTTTTGCTAACATCCAATCTTAATCTCCCCTGGCACAATTTGAGGCCATTTTCTCTCATCCTATCACCGGTTTTGTGGGAGAAAAAACCAACACCCACCTCACTTCAACCTCCTTTCAGGTAGTTGTAGAGAGTGGTAAGGTCCCACCTCAGCCTCCTTTTCTCCAGACTAAACAACCACAATTCCCTCAGCTGCTCCTCATAAGACTCGTGCTCCAGACCATTTGCCAGCTTGATTGCTCTTCTTAAATAGTATTTAAATATCTGCATTTAGAAGAAACAATTTGTATATACTATATGTGTTTTAAGAATCTGAATCTATTATGGTTTCCTGCAAACAAATCTTATAACTTCTCAAAATTAGGTTTGACCCTATTTGTGATGCATTTATACTTAGTCTTTTTTTATTTCCCAAGCAGCAATTTGTCTCTGTCTCTTAGAAAATCTCCTCTGTTAAGTAGAATGGGTAAAGTTCATTTTATATTCTTCCTTTTGGAGTTCATTGTACTCTCTAATTACATTAGCTCATTGCCAGTAAAAAAATGTCATATGTGATTCTAAAAGCCAGAGTTTTCCTTCTCTTTCATTATTTTCAATTGTTTTTATTGACCCTTCAGATATGGCATTACAAAGTAAACAGATAAATTCATAAACAAAGCATGACAGCATAACCATGTGATAATAATGTGTGATAGCATCTTGTTGTTTACCTCACTGAGCCATTGTGAGGATTAATTAGTTAATGGTGATAAAGCAGAGTGCACATGCAAAACAATTTACAACTGCTACATAATATTACATGTGATATACAGAGCAATACCACTACTGCACATGGCATAAAGTGGAAGCACTCAATCTTTATATTAACCTGAGTCTTTCAGGCAGTAGAATCTGACAGAGGGAAATAATGGTTGACTGCTTCACAAGTATCATTAAACCTTTCAGACAGTTATTCTCTTTGTATGTATACATTCAAGCCTGTAGGTAACAGGCACCAAGTAGCATAAGTGATCTAAGGTAAAACTGCAAAAACATTTCCCAATTCATTACAAGAATGTTGTCAGCTTGGATGACAGAAGCGTTTATTAGCTTCCTGGCACATTTATCTGTTAGCTTACTGAGATTCTGGAACAAAGTGGGAAAAATGGCCCAAACCATAATATTGAAAACTAGATAAAAGTTGGTTTCAGAAATTATGGTGGGCAAGGATTTACTAGAAAGTCAAGTGGCCTCCTCTGCCCCCTGACACACTGCTAAGAGCAGTAACATTGACATTATGTAAGGTACAATGGAGTCAACTGTTTTTTGGCTATGTCTAGAGCAGAGCCATTTGTGAGTCCATACTCATGCAGCACCCAGCACTATATTAAGGATCACAACTTTCAGTGCCCCAATTATAGTAATACTGTCAGTAATAACAGATATAAACTGTGTATAATCCAAGACCACACTCCTGAATACAAGTTCCAGCTTTTTCTGAGTATTAATAAGATGAGGGAAACATTCAGGTCTTGTCTTGGTTTCTGATGCTATTACTGAATGGTACACTCTTTGTGAAACTATTCATGGAGACAAGGTCTCTTCTGTGAGCTGAAGGAGTTGTGAAAAACCTTTCTAAGAAATCCCAGAATTAGACTGAATAACAAAAAATGAGTTTTAATTTTAATCACATATATACATCTAAAATTTGAGCTTGCTGCTCAAGAGCTGTCTGTCCTTTTGGTGAAGGAGACTGAGACGGAGTGGAGATGAAAACTGTGAGGTTGGATGAAATTCTCTTAAGTTTTGAAATATTTAATTATTCTAGAACTTAAGTGGAAAACTAAAGCTAAGAAAAAATTAGTAAAAAATTCCAATGAAGCACTATGAATGGAACCGTTGAGTCATTTTTGAATGCAGTCCCTGATGCTAGCATAAATTAAAATCACTTTAAATTGGGTAAATGATATTTCAACTATAGCTCAATGAAATACAAGGATTTCCCCAGTGACATAAATGTCCTTCATAAGGTTTATACCTCAGGAACTCCACTGATCCCAGTGAAATATCTTTTTGTTAATTTTGAGTCTGAGGCTAATCCAAGGAGATAATAAAAAGCTGGTGAAAGAGTGAATGTGATTCCATTATACAGGGATTCATAATGAAGATACAGGACTTCCTGTCACTGGGATTTCTTAAGTTGTTTAGGGACAGAACTGTTAAAGAGTCTGGGACAATTTCAGATCTGAGGAATGCAGGTGCAAATCAGTTGACAAGAATTTTAATACAATAAACTCAACAAATTCAACTGTATTTATTTTATTTCTTGTTCTGGCAGTAGCTATAGTATTATTAATCAAGAGAGTTTCTTTCACAACTTTCCTGAAATTATTGCTGCTTTATCTAGAAAAATCTCCTAACACTTCATGTTACATTTTCCAAGACAATTATTTCTAAAAATCTTAGATGTTCATCACTAAGATCCAGACTAAAGAAGTTAAAAAAGCAAGCAGCTATGGATGTGATTGTGGCTCCAGTGTAGTCAGTAGCAGAACTCCTATTAATTTATCCCAAAAGGTGAAAGCTTTCTAGGTGATATGCTCTATTAATTTTTATATATTCCTTTCTGTATATCTTAGCACTTTGTAAACATTTCTAAGCAAACCCCTCATAACTTTTCCAAAAGTCTCTACTGTAAAAGCAACTGAGCTACTGCACATGACAAATTCATTCTCTCTCCTGACTCTTTCCTTACATCTGAGTTACCTGCAAATCCAGGTACAATATACCACAAATTTGCCAGCTCCTATATGCTGTGACATCAGTATTTCCAAAGGCTTGAGGATCTGAGTAGGGCTAGGCACAGCCCTCACATTTAAACATGGACATACAGCAATATTGCCTGTGCAGGACTGTAACCCCAGACCTGAAATGAAGACATCTGATGTATAACTGATTTGAACCCCTTAGCAAGTAGCTATGGTTCACCCAATTCCTTTAAAAAAGGTCATATTGTTTACAGGTGTATTCTATTTCTCAAAAAAATCTATGACCAGTTTGTTTATTCTTGCAGTCTTCAATCTCTGAACTTCTATTTCTGCTTGAGAAAAACAGCTGTATGTAGTTCATCAGATAATTTACACTAAATATCTAACTGCAGTAATGTGGATTTGTACTTGGTACTTCACCCGCATTGCAAATTCAGCCTTTACAAAGCTCTGTTCATTGCTTTGGTACCCAGGTATGCTATAGAACTCATATTCTAAAATCTCTGAGAAGAGCCTGTAAAAACAAAGCAAAACAAAACACTGTTTCTGTATCACCTTGTCTCCAATTCCTAACACTCATTTCTGGTGAACTAATTTTCTCTTTAACTTTCTGTCTTCTGCAAATATATTTGAAGAATCCTTTATTGTTTGTTGATATATTCCACAATGTAACATTCAGTACTTCTTTTAGCTCTTCTAATTATCCTTTTAACTTGCTCCTGCTTAGACTCATAGATCTCCCAGTTCTCTCCTAAACAGACTACTTACATGTCTTTAGAAGTCTTCAGTTTATTGCTTATAGTAATCTCTGTCTTGCTATGCCCCACTTAACTAGATTGGCCTCTGTGGCTTTCTATGATTTTTTAAGGTTTCTGTCATTCTGTCTGCACTGTTACTAACAAACATGTGATCTTGCTTGTAAATAGAGTAACGTTGCTCTTTGCTTTTTATTCAGATAGGGTGCTCCAACTTTTTAGTAAAGGCTCAGATTTATAAGAGGTGCATTAGTATAGGCAAACCTTTTGGCAGGTAAGTAGTAACATGCGTATGGATGGAGCAATCTGACAATTCCACTATTAGCTCCGAAAGTTCAAAATCAGAACAGTCTTCAAGAAACAAAGAAAGGGTGAGCAAACGGCAGGGACAAGCTTGTTTTAAAACTAGCTCTACCTCCTACAGCATCCTAGCCATTAACAAAGACTTTTTGATTTATTTTTCTCCTTTGATTTTTTTCTTAAAGTCATTCTAATTGTATCTAAACACTCTCCCAAAAGAGGTAAAAACAAAAACCCGACAAAAAACCCCCTGCATTTAAATGAATTGCAGATATATCTGTCAGTGAATGATCTAATTATTTATTCCAATAAGGATACATTCTCCATGTTTGTTCTTCTCTTCAAGAAGAAGAAGAAAAAAGTGAAAATAAACACTATGGCTCAGAAAACAGATATTTCATTTGTGAAGCATGTATTTGTAGCCACTTACGCTTTGTGTGTCTTGAACCTTATAGGAACAGCCTTAAAAATCTTCTGTTTAATACCAAACACATGCTGTAATTTCTCTTCACTGTCTTCTCCTTAAACTTTAAAAGATACTTTAGGTGTGAGATTTGAGACAAGGTGGCAAAAGTTAGGAAACAAGAAATACAGACATTTCACCCTGAAATTCCACGTGTTGCTATATTTTAACCAGCTCTGCAGGGATTGGATGGAATCCAATTTGTCATCATTTATTCACATGAATACTGCTTATACTGTGTAGTTTTTAATTCTTATTCACCATTTACCCAATTATATCTATCCTTATTAGACCCCTGCTGAAGGCAGCAAGGCAGTTCTAGCTAAGGAAGTCCCATAGCTTAACTTAATCCTATTATCTCCAGATAAACGGGGATGCATAGGGCTGTAGATGGCCAAATTTAGCTCTACTCTCCCTTCCCCATGAGGAAAAAGACTGCTCCTCATCCCTATTCCTGATGTAATTAAGATCTGGAAATATGCCCATTCCAATCCTTATCCAGTATAAGCATCACTGTCAATGCTGAGAAATGAACTGCAGTTATGATGCAAAGAGTGACACTTCAGTGACATTTACTGATGTGTTAGGCCTTTACAGTGGCTCGACTCTGCGCAGTTTATGTCTTCAGGAATTTAAAATGCCTACCTAAAAATCTGGTAAGAGGAAAGGTAATATAATAAGAGAAAAAAAATTATAATATTGACAAGCAAAGACTTTATTATCTCCATAGCATTTGGATACATATACATTGTCATTAAATTCTTGCAAGATACACTATTTTATGCAATTACAGAAAATGAAATGAATAGTAAAAAACAATCAATACCAGAAATAAAGCAGTTACTGAAAAAGATCTTTTCTCCATTGACTCCAGCAATGTAAGAAGCCCCACAGTGTTTCTATCTGCACAGAAACAGAAAAAATCCACCAAATACTGACCTATATCAGTTATCTGAAAAGAAAAAAGAATAGCAAAGTCTGATAATATGAGACTGATTGATACTGGGAACTAAGATGTCCGTTCCATGTTTTAACTTCGTAATATACTTCAGTCATGCCCTTTTCTTCGAATGCACAGCTGTACTCTACCTGTTCATTCTTCTCTTTCTAAATTACTAATACACTAAATACTTTTGGGGAGAAACTGGCAAATAGATATATACACTGGTAATGAAAGTAATGAGCATGTTTTTTCATACAGGCCTGTCAATTTACGTTAATCCTCTTTAACTCTCTGGCTATGCCAACCCTAGCCTTTTCTAAAGACAACATGTTAACCACACTGACTGGTTTCAGGATTGAGAGGAGATTTTCTTATATAATGAAGTGTCTACTAGACTGGGACAACCATGCTAATATTCTCCAGTAACCTAAATCAGATTTTAACCCCAGTCTCCAGGGGTGAATGCTTTGTGCAGTTCAAATAATACAAATGTTTAAATTTGTAATCGGACTCTTATGTAGGACCAGCTGTTTTATTTACCATGAGCTTAGCTGAAGGGTTCCTAGGGACTGAAGATAGTTGGGTTGTAATCCTGTCATTTGGTGACTTAATATTTTTATTTTATCATGATATTAGCATAATTCTGACCTCGGTTTTGCAGCATTTTATGTTGTTCCAGCACTACTTTTGATACTGTAGCCGTAGTGTACAGCATCAACAAATATTCACATTGTTCCCGATTTTACTGAACATTTGGCGTGAAGTATTAAGTCTGATTTAATGTTATTAGTGCCTCAGAATAGCACAAAATACATGAATGCAGGCATTCATCTCTCAGTTTACCATAACACTGCCATAAAATGTTAGTAAATGGGTGATAAACGTTTCTTTTCCCTTTTCCTTGCTAATTCTTCTTGCTGGATGTTCTGCCTTTACTCAGAGGGCTTGCGAACCGATGCCAACTCACCCACACAGATCAATCATCAGGGTTCTTCTACTTGCCCAAGCTGCAACTGAGCAGCTGAGGTTGGCTCAGTTGCAATCCCTCATTAAAACTAGTCTCAAAGTAACATCAAGTTTTAGGTAGTGTAGCATTTGGATTAAATTCTGAATATTTTGAGACCATAGAATCAATACAAAAAATCCACAATCTATGACAAAACCAGAAGTTTTTCCTTTTTTCTTAAACAAAGTATGAGAAATAGAAATATTGTCGTATGTTGCTTGACACTCAGCATCATTTTAAGCAAATACTTTAACTTTTGATAGTGAAACTGTAAAAAAAGATGATTACACTAATGGCGACGTCCTTCACTTTTAAAGAACTGTGTTACTTAAGAACTTCTTGCAAAAGACCAGACTGGTAGCCCTAGATGCTAAACCCCTCAATTTTTATACAGAAATGGCACATTTTTTCCTCCCAGCTTGGCTACCTAATGTGTTCCAAATCTGCATGCAATATTGTTTAATTCTGATTTTTCAGCTCCTAATATTTGTCATATGAATCAAGAAAGGCCAGGCTGAAGATATTTATGGTGATTGCTTCATTATATGGACACCTGCCAACAAATAAGTTAATTCCTTCAACCATTTCTAACTTATGTGGGATCGATATCCAGGTTCTCTAGCAATAACCTTGCATCTATAATTGATATTGTTTATTGGCCTGTGGTGCTGTGTGTAATAAAAGGACTAAGAAAGGGCGGGGAGAATATCCACCTAAAGAAAAAATCTCCTGGAAATGTATCCATAAAGAAACAACAAAAGACACAACTTCCAGTCCAAATGTGATGTCCTGGTCTAAGAATATAAAATGAGAAACAAAAAAAATTATGGACAGGCTAATTTCCAAGTGAAGGAGTAATGAAGGTGTTCTAATGTCTGGCCTGTATATGTAGTCCTGAGAAGAGATTGCCCTAAAAGGGTTGCATATTCCACATGAACAAACTTTCAAAGAATAATAACAGAAAGTAACTAAGAACAGTTCCTACAACCAAATAGAGGAAAAAACATTTAATTACTTTTTGGAAGTACAAAGGAATTAACAAAAGAGAGATAACTGGGCAATATCAACGTATACATGAGGTTTGGGCTGCAGTGCTTATGTGGCAGCGTTCACACAGATGACATTTCATAAAAATAACTCAGTTTGTGCTATAAAATACCACAGTGATTAAATAATCTACAGACAATGAGGATGAAGGATGAATTGACAAAAGACGTTACATGCAACTGAAGTATACTGGGAGCTAGGATCTTGAAAGGAAGAAGTTCAGGGTGGTAGATTAATATTTATTTACTTTCTCTTCTTCTTCTAATCATAACTCTCCACTTAATTGGCCAAGTTAATTTATGAAATCAACTCTAGATCAGAGAAATTGACAAGCAGTCATTGAGGAAAGGATATTACAGTTTAAAAGCATGAAGGATAGCAGTATAAATGATGTATTTTCTGCTATTAAGCGAATCACCATAAAGTGAATTACAATGAGCATAGACTGAATGTAATTTTAATGTGTCAAAATAATTTTATGTAACGTGCAAACTTCATGTTTCATGGTCATTCTTAGTAACACTATGCTACTCTTCTTCCTTTATTTTCTGGTCTAAATCCCTTTTACGTATATGCTGCTAGAGGACTAATTTGTACTTCAGTTTAAGCATCAAGACCTTTTTGGTATGAATACGTATTACCACAAATCTTTCCAACTCACCAAATCATTGCATTTGCAATTAGCAATATTTGACTTCCTAAAAAATAGTGAACAGAGGCATTAGTGCTTTTCATGAGGCCTTTCTATTCACAGCACTTTTGGCCCATTTATCACCAACATCCAGCTACACAACAGTTAGAAAAAGAAAAAAAAAAAAAAGAGCATGCAACTCACTAAGAATATAAAGAGAACACAATAACATACTCATACAAGTCACTTTGAGATTCTCAGATTTAGGAGAACACCATTTTTTTCATAAGAAAATGAGCCCTATGGTACTATTTTGTGTGTCTGTATAGCTGCCTCACCAATAACACTAAACCTACTGACCTTTTTAAACCAAATTTGAGAAAAGGGTAGATGTCTCTAAGATGTTAAGCTCCAAAGAGTTTCATAAAATAAGTGCCTGTGTACAGGAGAATTATCTAAATTCTGAAGGAAAAGCTCACAAAGCAAAGAGCTCACCCATGTTTTTTGGACACTAGAGTCTCCAGACTGTACATAGGAGTAGTCCATAAGTATTTTAGGCTTCATTAGTTTAATTGCTCTTGGGATTATTTATCTCCTTAGAATTGTTTTTTTTTTGTTTGTTTTTTTTTTTTTTTCTCATTAGCAGTCTATCAGTAAGTGTTTTCTATACGGAAGTGTATTTCTTTCTCAGAAATCTATTTTGCTGGCAAGCAAAATCTTCTGTCTCAAACGCCAACTTATGAAGCTCCAGACCTAGCTAATTTTGTGAATGTTCCTTTATGTAGCATCTCCCAATTTTCAAGACACATACTGACAACAGACACTAAGAATGTATGAGTATGAAAAATACAACATTTTACATTCTTTCTGTGAAGAAAGCATAGAACTGCTTTTGAATCTGACATTGACTAATAGTTCTCTTCAAAAATCCCCTTTGAGTAATTAAATATCATTTTGGCTTGGCTTGGATTTAAAGTTATTTGTACCACTGAGAAATCAGTTTCTAATGATCCTTAATTCTTACAGGAAGTTCTATTGCTGTAATCAATGTAACAAAAAAAATACGTTGATATATGTTCAAGTCATCATTATAATAAATAAAACTGTTGGGTCTCTATAGGCCAAATACTGCAGTACACTACCATCTCTGGGCACTGTTCTGATGTAAACCCAAAAGGAGAGCCCTTAACGAATCCAGTCAGAATTTGTGTGCTTATCACATATTCCAAATGACTAATACAGATTCCCACACAGGACTAAATGCTGAGATTTAGATAAAGCAAGCAGTAGCGACCAAATCACTGTTAGGCCTTGTAGTCATGCTTATGTGTGGCTTTGATATTAATCTTATGAGCTCAATCCCACACCCCAGGAGCTCCCATTAATGTCCATCAGAATTATTAGTATGTTACCACTGCAGAACAGAACCTTGCAAACCTTTGTGGTGAGCTATGAAACTTGCTTAGAGACCATCGGTGTTAGTAAAGATGGCACATTAACTACTGGTGAATGTGGCCATCTTGAATGAAATTTATTATCTGTGTGTGCCCTAGGAAGTTTCCAAACTAAGTTCTAGCACTTTCTGCTATGCGTCAGAATAACATTTCCTGCAGAATGCTCTATTCTCTTGTTAAGCATTCAGACTGAACTTTCCTTTTCAGCTCACTAACAGAAGTCTGACCTATTCGCCTCTTGGAGTTATGCCAAGATGAGACTAGCAAGGTGCAAACTGACCTGCTTAGAGGTCACCAGCACTTGAAAAGAAAGGGTGATCAGGTACTACACTTGAGAGAAAATCACACACCCACTAACTGACTAGGTGGGATTTACGTGGATTATCATAGATCAAAATTTTAGAAGGAGTGTCAACATGTCAAATTTTCTTTAAGTGAAGGCAGAAGTTCATCCAAACATTTCAAGGGCTTTATTTAGCATAACACCTTGTGCTCTATGGCTTAAAAGGGCTACTACTGTCTCAAAAAAACCCAAATGTTCTGTCAGTTTATTCAGAAGAATTTAACTTTTGGGAAAAATGTTGTCTTAGTCCAAACATTCTTTATGAATCCTGTAGTAGTTTGCCATCTCAGGGCTGGACATGTTTATTTCAGACTGGAAAGAGACAGTTCATTGCCTCATCTTCTAACCTCACTGTTCACCTCATAGTTCACACAAGTGCATTGTCTCCTTCGTCTCTACAGATTCTTGATGATGCATTTTGGTTTAATATTTTTCTTTTCTTAATGAAATAAGACAATAAATTCCTAAAATAAAAGTGTACACATCTCACAGCTAATTCAATACTAAGTTATTCTTAGTAGGTACAGGTCATAGCGTTAAAATTTTACTTCTTACTGGCAGACATTTGTCCCACAGAGGCTTTTTCAGGCGAATTTTCTGAAAGGTTACATTGTATTCCATTTGCAAATGATGTTTTAGTGTATTGCATATTTCTTGTCAGTGACAGGTTTTATACAACTATAGGATAACACTCCAAGAGTCTGACACACTCAAAAAGAAAGTCATGGGACAGAAATCTCCTAATTTGTTACAAAACTGACTGCAAGAGAAGAAAATAGGAATTCTACTGCAACATGAACAGAGACAAATCACTACATAAAAACAGCTAACCCTGCACTGCATGTTGTAAAATGATACATACTTTTCATCAGTAATAATTTTTCCATCTGCATTAGGCTTGCAGCATTATCCAGAGATGGCCCCACTTTCACTTAAATTGCTACCTGAACAAAGGATGTTCATGGAAAAGAGAACTGATGCTGCTAGTGTATAGCAGGAACTTCAGTATTTTATGAGTTTATATCTCAACTTTCATATTTCAAAATGTATTTTTCTAAGTGTATTTAAACAGTTTTACATAAATTAAAATTCAGTTAGTCAGCTTGTCCTTCACAATAATGCCCTTTACCATGTCTCATTTCTATATATTAGGTTTCCCTCATGTGTCCTTTATGTACAGATATGTTTATGGGTTTATTTATTTATTAATTCAATTTTTAAGACTTTCATAAATAAAATGTATTCTGATATTTTTCATAAAAGATTGTGTAAAGCTCTTTGCTCTTAGTCAGTTATTCTGATGATGTTTTATGTATTTAAATCTTCTACATCACTTGGCATTATCAAGTAAACCTGTAAAAGACTCATCAAATAAATAGCAGGGACAAAGTCAGATGACTTAATCCAACAACATGACCTCATTCCCATGTCAAGATGGTGTTAAAGCTCTTTCTAACATCTCCGCAATAGTGTTAGGTTAGAGCTGTACCAGATAATCTTTTAATCTTACATTTCCACAACTACAGTTTCAAAATATTGAAGAGGTTTAAGGCAGGGATTTCCTCTTTTAAGTCTAATTCAAGTCTTTTTTGTCAGACACTTTGTTTATTTTGTGGGTATGATGATTTATCACACCCTGCTTACTCTCTTGGGAGAAATCAGAAGCAACAAAGACAACTTTGAGAGATTTTGACTTTTGGAGAACACAGAAAATCATTAATTTTAAATCTAAAGACTACTTATTGATTCTAATGCCTGATAAGCATTCAACACATGCTTTAGGTTTGCTTATATTAACACAATCACTGTTCCCACTTATAAAGGACATTTTCCATGTTACAGTATATGTGCTATTCAATACTTCGAACAACTAAACAGGCACAAAGGGCCAAATTTCTCTCTTAGCTCCACAGCACATGGCACCACGAACTGAACTGTAGGTTCTGGTATTCGTGGAATTAACAATAGCTTTTGCATTTGACAGATTTTGCAATATATCAAAACCCAGATGCTCCCAAAACTGTGATCTTTATATTTGTAAGGCAAGACAACAACCTAGCAGTGCATAACATTCCCACTAGATTGAATTACAAATTAGAATATGCTTTTTAAACAGTTGAATCGAATTCTAGAGGCAGCTGATGGTGTAAACCAAGTGAAATCTAGTCCATAGCACACGGGATGTTTAGAAATACTAGTACTCATTTTGACATTTAAAACCACTTGCTATAGAACTTGCCATATACCACAGACTAAGTACATGAACTCTGTCTTCTTATAGCAGCTTCTATTTATAACAAGGCTGATGGCTGTTAACTTAGTGTAGGTTTCTGCTGTGGACTCCCTCCATACCAAAGACCTGCATCTGAGTTTGACCTTTGATCATAAAAGGAGGTCAATAATTTCAAGATGCACTGCAGTCTTCTCTTGGGGGTTCTGGAGGGAAAAGAAGTAGCTACATTTGCAACAGCGACTACCTAAAAGCTCCCTAGCTGAAGCCTGCTGACAAATTATGGTGAGCCAGCTCCTTGCTATGTTTTATGCTGGGAGGGATACCAACACTGAAAACTAGAAGCAGCAGTGATGGCAGACACAATGTGAAGTGGATGGGGAAGAAGGACCGAGTGGCCACGCAATCTTCACAGCTGAAAATCTGTCCCATAAATGTTTTATAAAGATGATAATATTTTTCTTTCCTGCCTGCTGCCTCTTACAGTCCAGGAGAAACTCAACTGCATCAACGCAACGAGGATGAGTTATCCTAGCATTTGTCTGAACAAAAGTTTATTTTTAAAAGAAAATACTAAGAATAGGACATGTAACTGAAATACAGTATTAGCTGTTTGTCTGTACATCAGTCACTTGTTCCAAAGATATCCATTCCCACGTACTTACCATGGTAAACAAGTGAATGGAAGACACAAAAAAATGTCTATAGGCCAGTGATTACTTCCAACTGTTGTTTGCCTTGAAGCCTTTTACTGCCTGCAATATAAACTTAATTTACAGTTCTTCATTTTAACTCAGAGGACTCAAGCCATTTATTCCCAATCCTCTACCTTCATCCTGTCAAGAACATACGGTATCTTTCTGAAGCAAGTGGGGAAGCTTACCCTTCTTAAAGGTTAACTCATCAACAAACTGCCCAGTTTCTCTCTTTAAGTTTTGCTTTGGAACTTGCATATCCACATTAGGTACGAACAACTCATTATGATGAAGGACTCATTCCTGATGACACAATACAGCTTTATCTCTTGTCTAAACATGCATCTCATTGTCTTGAATAGGCCTGTCCCCTTAAAGGCTCCATGCCTTTGCAACGACCACAATCCCCCACATTTGCCCTGCTTTGCTATTTGCTCCCCCAGTGATTGCACAGCAGGAATAATAAGCTCAAGTATTTAGAAATAGACTTAGAACTCACTCTTAAAATGTACAAGTCAAAGACACTAAAATGGAAATGCAGCTCAGTATCACCTTAATTGTAGGATCAGTTAGAAGCAGAAACATCAATAACTCTCCAATCCTGGTGCACAGGAAGACTCTGAGGAAACGGAGGAGTTCTAAGAAGCAAACAGTTCCCCTGGACCTCACATCCCACACAAATGGGAAACAGAGCAAAGAGGCAGAGGAAGTGCTTTTCTCTGCTATGAATAATTCTTTCAATACTCTCAACGTAGTGGAAGGTCTTCTTAGAGTCTTCATACCTTCCTCACTCCAGACAGGAATAAATTGATAGAACACCCTTTGCTGAATGCACCGAACTCCCTGAGAAGACTGAAGTAGTACTGATTTTTTTTAAAAACCCCAATACTTTGGCAAAGGAGTTGGCAAATTAAAAACTGGAAACCTTGTCCTAGCCCCAAAACACACAGATGGCAAAGCTGGATAGTTATTGTTGTCCTTTACATTTTGCCATCTTTGTGTTTTTAACACCTACTAATGAGTCAACAAGTGATGCTGTTGGATGCAACTATCAGACTTCTGGGGTCTTTCTTCACTAGCACATTCCAGGTATCACACATGGTTTCAGACTTCTGAAGACATAAGATTACAAATTTTATAAAATATCTGTGTTAGATAATCTCTACTTCTCAGTCAATAGATTATATGAAGAAAATATTAAAATCAGTACATTTTCTGATATTTTAATATATACTTGATGTGGAGAACAGCCCGTTTTCTCCCCCACATAAGACTACTACTGCAGCCATCGGACCGCAACACTTGGGTACAGAAATATGTACACACAAACACATACACATGGGAGAAAACCTGAAATAATAATAATAATCATCATCATCATCATCATCTGAAAAAGGTATTCAATCTGACACTCTATCTCAGCAGCAACACAGTCTGTAAGAGGGAATAGCTGGTAAAAGTCAGCAACGGATTCTTCCACTAGTACAGGAAGCAATCTACCTGTAGCTTCTTTTTCTTCTTTTATAGAGTTGAATAATCATTATGCAACTGATGCAGGATTCCTACGCAAAAGCAGCTAACACCATCCACTCAACTTCACAAATGGAAAGAGCATAACACAGAAATCTTGAAGATTCACCCAGGTTCACAAAAGTTTTCCCTCTGAAGTAGAGCTGAGAGTACAACTCAGATATTGAGACTCCTTGCTCACAGTTCTAATTCTATATTTATACTTATTTTAAAAGTCTCAGGTTTTATTTTTCCTCTCTCTGCCATACAATTTAAAAATGCATTTTATAGACAATATTCTTCTACTGGTCTCCATTCTACAAGCACAGAACTAGTCATGACCCAGAGGCTAAGGACAAGACAAGAATGGAGTAGATTATGATGCATGAATGATTTGAAATTATTTTTTATTGGGAATTTTGGAGAGTATTGGCAACTTCACACTTCATATATTGCAACTGAATTTACAGATGAGAAGTTGCATGTCTCTCAGTCTTTCAGAAACAGTATTGTCATCAGGGTACCAGTTAATATTTAGTAATTCACTCTCCTGCTTAAATGGGTCAGACTTTCAAAGCTTCTTAGGCACCTTTCTCTCATAATTGATTGAAATCCAACCATCCTAGCCAGTTAATTCTGTGTAGAAATGTTCTCTCGCAGGCACATCATTGAATAATTTTCTGTAGTTGCAAACTTAAAACCCCATTTTCCCCCCCTTTTTGGCTCACTGTGAAACTGATATCAGTACTGTCCTTATGCTAGTGATCTTAATTGCCGTCAGACACATGATGGTTTAGAGTTGCAGGGAATCTGTAGAGTTGCATTAGAATCTGCAAAGCTCTTTCCCTCCTGCTTGTTGATCAGAAGCAGCACTTCTTGAAACAGATTTAATCAGAAAACACTGAAACAGAAAGTTAAATATTGCCTCTATTATTTCCCAACGCCATCCTTCACAGAGTTAAGCAACCACTAAATGTTGATAATTTTCCTGATGTGACTCTTACTGCTTAAAGAGTCTACCCTGTTTAAAAACATCATGCATGTTGCTATTCCTACCGTTTTATCATTTGTCAACAAATCAACTACCTGCTTAGCGGCCCTCATGAGGGATTTAAAATAGCCACCATGAAAATCCTGTGCATTTACTATTTTTATAACAAACCTGATTGTCACCTATGATATTTCAGAGATCACTCCTCATATAGACATCATGCTGGAAATTAGATGCAGGGCTTTGCTTTCCATGGAACATTATGCAGAGGCACTCTGGCTAATAAATCTTTGTAGCTAATGCATTCCAGATGGAAGCCATGTCTCACAGATTTAACCTTCCTAAACCCTTCCAAAAATTCCTCCCATCAAAAGCTCTCTGAATGAGATATGTTTGATTGAAATAGGATCATCAATACATGACATCTAAGTAATAGTACAGATGATTACTGCCTGCAGAAAATTGCCATTTCCCTTCACACACAGATACTGTTTTTGCACAACCATAGTGCATGGAGATGGACCTTATGCGTTTTACCAGATAGCTTAAATGTTTTTTCTGAACTCTTAATGCTATTAACAAATGCTATAAAGAAAACATCCCCTTCTGCCCCTTTAACTTCTGTACACGCATAACAAATGCCGCTAAAAAGAGGGATCAAGTCTTTCACAGAAGCCACTAATTAACATCACTGCTTAATCATGTCACCGTGTTTAGCCAGTCTACATCATTAGTGTATGTCAGAGAGAAGCAGTGAAACATCTAAACACCTACATGTAGATCCTTACAAAATCAGTCATGTGAAGTGGTAAGGTCATTGTTAGACAAGGCTGCAGCTACTCTCTACTATTTAGAAACCATTACAAATCACCTTGCTAGCAGATGAATGCAGAATTATTTTAGAATCCTTAGCTTTTCTTGTAAGGTAATTTCTCAGAGAGAACTCTCAAATGCAGAGCAATATTTTAATCTCATCTGTGAACCATGCAGAAAAACCTTAAGTTGTAGCCAGTTACCTGGCACTATTGGCAGTGTTCAAATGGCAGACTACCCTATATTGCTTTTTACTGTTGAACTTCTGAATTTTACAGCTCTTGGTGTGAAGAAACCCATTTAATTATCAAAGTACAAAACAAAAAACTCTAAATCTCACAACAGTATCAGTGAATGTTCATTATGTGAAAACCTAAGGAAAATGTTAGAAGTCTTAAACAAAATGGACACAGAAAATCCCTAGGTAGCATGGGTTTTTGTCCTATGTACCAAACTTCTGTAAAAATGAAACCTTGGAAGCATTTTGTGTAAGCCACAATTACATTTCTTATACAAAAGCACTCCTGGCATGTGCAGTTTCCGTACAAGCTTGGCTTATAAAAGTATGAGTGACAAGTACAGAAACAATTCTAAATCAGACTGTGTAATTATCTTCTTTATGTTAAACCTTTATATTCTTAAGAGCCCCTTCCCGATGTAAGGTTCACTTTGATCCACAGGGTTGCAATCTTCCATTAGAAGTCGATCATACCCAAATGCCATTTTCAAGCTTTAAGATGAGAGTGTAACAATAGACCCCTAACTGTGGAGATGGAGAAGAGATCAAGCACACTTCAACTAGGAAAGCAGCAGGAGTTTTGCACACAGGCAGACACCTGGGCAAGGTTAGCTGTGCTGTGGCACCATATCACTTCATTCAAAAGGAATCCGCTATACTTACGTGTTTGAAAGATAATAAGCAACCATCAATGCTGAAGATAATTTCATTTAGTTAGTGTCCTCGACCAAAGGAGAAAGTCAATGTTGGATACATATTTTTATATCAAGGAACTACTCCTACCTGAACTTAATAAGAAGCAGAGGGGAAACTTAATAGGAAGTGGAATGCATTTCCTTTTATTGAAGGCAAGTGCTTCTTAATTCCTTAGTCAGACATAATGTCACTCTGCAGAATGTGACTCGTCTTTTTACTTATTCTATCAATCTGAGTCAGCTTCAACAAAATGGTGCTTCAAAAAGGCAGCAAAAAGAAAGCATTTGTCTGCTTTTGGAGAGGTCCCTTTCAAATGAGATTAGAAAGTTTGGGTCCATTTTTTCATGTCTAATCCTATTATGCTCACTAATGAACTCAGTTTGCCTCAGCGCTTAAAATAAGAGCTAGTGGTTGTGTCCTAAAAAGCACAGATCCCCCTTCAAAAGAATATATTAAACTGTACAGCTCAATATTACACATTTGTACCATCCAAAGGAGCCTTTTCTAAGATATGCTGCTGACTGCACTGTACAGCACAAGTATCGAACAGTTTTAATTGAATGAGAAGACATTAAGCTAATATAGATCTTTGCTACACCTTAAGCCAAATAGAGAGGGTAAAAGGACAACATTATTATTAAGGTAAGACATGCCAATTTTTAGATAAAACTCCGTTTTTGGAACCGTAACTCCTGCAAACAAACAAACAAACACACCAAAACCCAACAAAAACAGAAACTATAGATACTAAGCTGGCACTGTGAAAAGATCTTTGCTTTTGTGATATCAAAGCATCAAATGGCCTTGAAATATGTTCTATGCTGAAGTTTGGTCTGGAATGTAGTTCATTTTTATCATCATGTCAGCCTGCTCTCAACAAAAACATTTTTAACTCCAAGCATCTCAGTCATAATTACAAGGTCAAACATACTGCTCTCTACAGTAGTTAACAAAAATGTAAGAAACAGCAAAGAGTACACTTCTGGAAACAGAGATGGGAAAGTGTTTTAAAAGTTTCCCTCACATCAGGAAAACCCTAGTTCTTCTCTTCAACATAGACAACTATCTTTTCACTAATCATTACCTAAAAAGTGGCCCTGATGTCATATAGCCCACAGTATTTTTAGGCATTTTGCTACAAAACACAAAAAGGCTGTTGACATGGGAAAAGTAATTGTGCTTTTACTTTTTACCCCTTTTACTGAAAAGCCAAGTAGAACAGGCTGCTCCATCTAATAAACGTCTTTGATAGAGAAAGGGGTAATGAAATTAGAAGGGGTAATGAAAATCTTTGTATGGAATTAGACATGGAGGTTAGCTGGACCTCTTGACTACCTCAGGAGTGCTTAGGAATCCATCATAATAGCATCTAGGTTGTTAGAACGTGATAGAGAAGGGACAGATCACACATTGTGAACTCCACATTCTCATAAGTTGCTAAGGATTTGGTTAAATGGCAACACAGGATCTAGGAAGAACTAGTCTTGTACGAAGAAGAGAACAGGTTGCCCAAGTAGGGATGTACTTTGGCGTTGGACTCCGGATTTTTTTTTCATTCTTTTCTTCTCCTTCTCTTTTATAATAGAAACCAGAACGTTCCAGTTTTTTTGCCCTAGTTTCCTTCATGGAGTTAGTGCTTGGGCGTCTGCAATAAGAGCCCAGCTCAAAATTAAAACATGTTTGAGCTTTTTCTCTATTAAATATCACACATATAATTTAAATCAAGTTGTTTCATAGCTTCTTTGTATGCTCTGTCTGTGATAGTCAAGTTGAAATATTGCTATCTCAGAAATACAATATTTTTGTGTACGAAAATCCTCAGGTTTAGATTTCTTTCTCTTTATGAATAGCATACAGACCACAGGAATCAGGAACACTTTGGAAACATGTTGTGAAACATACGGTAAGTTGTGCCAAATAACCACATGAAGAATCATGGCCATTGTCATAATTATGGCTTTGACTTAAATTAGTTTCTCTCATTATCTGTATGTATGATGTTTAGGTTCAAAGACCCATAGCTCCTTGAGCATCTCCCATTTGAAAGTCCACTGTTTTCATATGAGGAATAAATTGAAGTTTGCAATGACAGGATTGGTTCTCCTGGGATAGCAAAGCAAAATTGTCAAGGGAACTCCTAAACAATCTGTGCTGTTTTGATGGACAGGCAACCGTATCAAATAACCCAACTCACAGAGATATTGCTAAGAGTACTTTTACACCAGTTACAAAGAGATTCAGCAGCTATATGTACAAACATCTGACTTAGGCTCAGAAACTTAAAAGGGAGCATGAGAAAGGAAGAGATTGTTGCCTAAAATCAGAAGAACCTTTAAGATTATCTGTCCTCTTTTAGAGCAGATTTCCAAGATTTAAACTGCAAGAAGGGAATGAAGCACACAACATGATAATGTACACACATCACATGAAATGCAATGACATCTACACAAAACCTGTGAAACTATATTTAGATTATAGGAGAAATTCTCTGTGTCTGCTTGCAACTCCCATCACTTTGTTAAGAATCTCATTTTTTTAAAAGTTCAAACTGAGGTCTAATGAAAATCCATCCACCTAGTTTGATGCTTAAACAGAAATGGAGTTTTTACAAAAAGTTACTTCATTCTGTTAAAGCTTTTATGTTGATAAATGAGAAAGGTACTCTAATGTAAGAAAACCACCAAATCTGGCAATAGGCCCATCTAATCCTTTACAGTGCAGAAAAGGAGACACACAGGGAAGAAGGTGTAGTTAGAGATTCTTCAAATACCAACAATCTGTGGCTCAAGTATTTCCCGAGCCAGAGGTAGTTTCTGTGGTCTTTTAAAAAAAACAGTAACACATGCAAGGAATGGCTAAAATGTAAAAAATATCATTGGAAATGCATTTAATCTCAATTAGCTGGTGCAGGGACAATGCTGGAATGGCTACGTCATAGTTTTTCCAGCTCCTGGCTACCTCACAGTTGCACAAACAGTCACATTCCTGATGAAGTTGACTATATTTAAAAAAAAACAACAAAACATCTAATCTTCTTGCTTCTTTTCTGGATGGAGGATACGGAACAACAACAAAATCAATAAACTTCAACTTCCTGTCCTTCTGTCTGTGAACAAGATGGACTGCCAGCTTCCTAGCTTACACATCCTGACTGGTGTAATGTGAGGTCGCTATCCAGATTAGTTCTCTCATTTATCATCTTTCAGTTGGAATCTCTCTGCTGCCAATAGATAATTGAGAACTTTGAGAATAACATGGATCACACTTGCTCTTCCTCTGAGATCAGACGCTCAGGAAGACAGAGCACAGCAGTCACAATGCTTATTTATTTATTTGTGTATTTTAATTGCTGACCTTCATAGTACCTGCCATATTCAGAACAGATTTGTTCCTTTATAGAGGTGGACTGGCAATGGTGTTTACCTGATGAAAGATCTATGAGCAGAATCACATGGACTGTGATTGCCACAAAACAATCTGTGATACGCCAGTGCTTGAAGCAGAACTTGGGGAAAAAAAGTGATCAGTGAGGCATAAAAGTGCAAGTAAGTCTAAATGAATGGGAGTTCTTTCTCCTAGGCCTGGCCAGACTACAGCACACTTCTTCCTGCAATCTAATATTTATTTTCCTTTTAGAAGGTTTTAATGCATGTACCAATTCAATAATCAGCTAGTCCTGAATGTGTACGTTATAAAAAATGGCAAGTACACGATTCAAAATAATGGAGATATGTGAGATAAGACTGAATATACCAGATCTCTCTAACCTTGAAAAAAATTATGAAGTGGGAACAAGGTAAGACTGTATAAAGTCACAAAAGGTCTGGAGAAGATAAGGGTAAGCAGGCATACTTCTTGATTCTTCCTTTAGCTGCCTCCCCCCCTACCCACCCACCCTACTCTTGGAGGCAACCAGTGAAGTCAAATGGAAGCAGATTTAAACAAAAGGAAGCATTTTTTCATGTAGTGCACAGTTACAATCACTTGTTGCCATGCAAGATGGAGAGGCCGAAGTCCTAGACAAATCTGAGAGCAATTATTAAACAAATTTAAAAACCTACAAAAGTATGGGTACACCATCTGGCTCAGAAAATCCTTAAATAGCAGACAGACAAAGCCAGAAGGAAAATGCTATTACATGCTTGCCTTACTCCAGTATTTTTCCCTACGTAACTCGGCATTTAGTTCCTGATGGATGGAGAATTCCTTTTTAACTTAATATTAAATTTTCTGGTGGTAAGAAAACAGGCGATTTGAAGCTCATGCTCTCAACATCTAAATAAAATCATTAAATTATTGTCTGCATTTCACTACTTTAGAATTCATGGAATGTGTACTGCAAGAGAGAGTGCATTTCTGATGACACAGGGAAAAGAAGAGAAGAAAGAAGAAGGAAGTCAGCATGAGATCTGTGCTCTGCATTAGAAAGTAGGAAACATGGCTATTACTTCTGGATTTTGTCCCTGGTTACTGGACTAAAGTCCCAAGAAGAAGCAGTACAATTGCAGCCTTTAAACCAAAGCCAGTTGAGGTCAATGGGAGTATTTTCATTTATTTCAATGGGTTTGGATCAGGCCCTTCAGCCTTGCAAAGTAACTGCTTGTAATGTCACTCAGCATCAACTCTCTGACCACTCTAGGAGCCACACTGGCAAATTCATAATGAAATGCACTCTGATTTCTTAACTGAAGAAAAATTACTGTAACGCTTGGTAATAGTGTGTGTGCCTGTTTAAAACTGCTAACCAGAAGCAGAAACAGTCACAGTGAAAGCATTTTCTACCAAAAAATAATGAAAGAAGAATGGTGCATTTATACATTATTTGACTCATTTGGCAGTTAACCAACAAACTTGGCAAAGACAATTCTCCTTTAATTTTAGATAGAAATGTTGGAAATACACAAAGGCATCAATTGCAAAAAAAAAATAATAAAAAATCCCAAACCTCAATCAAAGAAGGAATATTCTGTGTAATGTGACTGCTGTAAACCACTTCATTTTAATATCTTTTTTTCTAATTTGAGATACTTTGGGACTGCCATTATCTTTTGCAAGCTGGCTGCAGTGACTTAAAACAATTCAGCTGGTGATCTCAGTCATCATTGTAGCAGACAAACAGATCATTAAATCCAACAACATGGCTAGTATTCTTTAGTTGCTGAAAAGGGTTATTCCTGGCAGCAGTATACTGGTTTTTGTGGGAGCTTACTTTACCAGGTTAGAAACCAGATTCTAATTTGCAGCTTCATGGACTTCTCTTGTTTTTAATGTAGGCTTATAAAAGGTAAAATTTGAAAGTATGATCACTTCATACCCTGAAGAATTTGTCAAATTTGTCAAGTTAAGGATATGTTGGGAACCTGTTTCTGGTGGACATGCAGAAGTAGAGAAAACGGTTATTTCAACTTCTCTGAAAAAATACCACATACTGAATTTCTCCCAACCTTGCCATTTCTGGATCTTAATTGTTACTAATCAGCTATCTCTGCCTACAATTTGAGTAACATTGACACCTTATGGAAAGAAAAAGTGAAAAATCTGGCAGCAACTTTATGTTCCTAATATGTGGTTGGGGCCTAAACGCAATACATTTACGTGTTCAGTTCACGCTTACAAGCCTATTGCATCACTACTCAACTTTGTCTCCTTTTACATGCTCAATGTACTGCTGATGTTAGAAACAGTACTTTTCAGTGCTACTCTATCAACATGTAACAAAGACAGTACTCTGTGCTAGGTCAGAAGGACAAAAAAATGCTTTAAACCATAGAGTATGGCACTTCTGGAAATGCTGTGTCATAAGATACATCAGCCAGTCTTGACAAAACTCAAAGTACTTACCATTTCTGAAGCTACTAATAATATCACCATGTACTAACAAATAACATATTAAACCTAATTTTGAACCGTGGAGAAGAAATGACAAAGATTTAAAACATTTTAGACAGTACATTCAATATAGAAAGGAATGGCACAATAATGAGCACACTCTATTTCACACATGACTCTTACGCTATTTTCTAAATCGATTATTTATCCTTGGAAAGATTAAACTCTTAAATTATCTGTCATACTAATTTAGCAAAATACATGTTTCATAATATGCTAATATTCTTCAGAACTTCAAAACGTGTTTTATTTTAAATGAGTTACATTGTAAACATAAGAAAACAAAGGATCCTTTGCAATTTTGTATTCCGAGTGACTTACGCTTTCTTTAATGACAGTGAAACTTTTGGGTAATAATAAATATATCCTACATACTGATACATAGGTTTATTGTGGTGCATACGTGCATGTACACACAAGTACTATATATCAAGCCAGGCTGTCCAGCAGAGGGCTCCTTTGAAACAGAATGTGAAAGAGCAGCCAAACTCTTTCAACGTATAGACAATACAGAGATCACACAAACAGTAAGTATGCTAAGGCCCATCTATTATTTTAGCAAATCACCAACATACAAATGGTGCACTGATGTAATAATTTTAAGTCCTTTTTAAAGAACTGAAGTGCTTTCTTGAAACCCGTTGGATAAAAATGTGAGAAACAAATTTTCAAAAAACACTCTAATCTCCACATTTTTCTTCATTAAGGCATTGTGTGCCTATTAAGAATAATCATTTTAACTGTATTTTTATTTTCATCAAAAATCTGTATAAAACAACATACAGAACTTGAAGAAACCCAATTTAATTATTAATCAGGCACTTATGTACACAATATTAAACCTGGAGAGAAATGGTATTTAACAAGACTTTGCTGTTCTTCTTTAATGAAAAATACAAAAACAGAAAACTAGAAGGCAGCACAAACCATCATATTTGCTTCTGCCCTATACAGCCGTATTTTAGAATCCACTCACAATCAATTCCATTTTGTGATAATTTATTGATACTGCTAGTCTGCAAAAATCTTTTGATTTGCCTTCTAGAATTATCAAATACTGCTGTGACATTAAGAGCGGTCTGTGCGTTGTTTTGCAGTTTCTATTTTGTCATTTCTGCTCACTCTCACATATTCCTTGGGCATTCCCAAGAAATACAACATTTCTAGGTATAAAGAAGGCATAAGAAGCCACTGGAAAGAGTAAATTAGTCTGATCTTTAGCATGAATAGAAGATTAAAATGCTGGTACAGCAATTGTTGAAATGTCTGTAACAAATTTACACAATCTTTTTTTTCCCCTCTGTTTCTAGACATCTGCATTTTTTTTTCCCAAACTTGCTAGTGATGAATGAAAAAATAGTAAGGGAAAGAAATGAACCTGAAGTCACTTACGCTTCCAAAGTCCCACCAGATAATCAGAATATATAAGTGTTAAAGAACGGCAAATGGCAAAGAACCTTAAAAAAACAAGCCATTTTCTGTTTCTTAAATTATAAATAATTTCCACTTTTTCAGAAGTTCCATCAAATATATGCCTACAGGTGATTAGGGTAAGGATTATGAGGGAGATTCTAAAGAGGATCCATATACACACTGCAGCTGAATATGCCTCCCATTCCACTCAGCTATTTTATCCATTAAAAATACAAAAGAGCAGTCAAAGCACAGCATGGTACTCTTTTCTTTTAAATGTGTGCTGATAGGACTGATTTGGCTTGCCTCACTGTCAATGACAAAAATTTCCCATGACTGCAACAATGTAGGCTCAGGACCCAAAAGCGTCCTCTGTGGACAACTCCAAAAAGCCATTTGAGAAAATTCTTTATCATTTAAACACACAAGAAAAAAAAAATTTAAGGACCACTAGCAACCCTGTACAGAGCTTACTGCATGAAGCAGGCAAAACATGGGTGAATACTGTGCAGATCCATATTTTCTGGAGTCACAGAACTTAGAAATGGAAAACTTTCTTATCCATGTTGCTGCTGTTGAACGGCTGACTTAAGAGTCCCTTGAGAAATCAGCTGGGGAGGTGGGGAATTGGCAGCCCTGCAGATCTCTGCATATTCTGTCCTGCAGGATTTTGACCCATGCACATTCCTGCATTACATAATCCATCTGCTGTCATTTGTGCCTCTTACCAGCCCTGCCCCACACATCCATAGACAAAGCTGGAGCTGGACTTTGAATGGGATGTAATCTTGTAAAACATAGAAAAAACTTATAATATGGGCCTCATACAAGTAAGTGAAAATGAAAGAATGTGGAAAGTAAACTTTATCTTTACTACAGACTTATAAATTGCAAAACCATGCTATATTTTCTTCCATATGAATATCACATTCTGGTATTTATGTTGCAACTAGCCAGACAACATTTGCTAATAACAGCTACTTTTAATACAGCATATCAAACTGCTTAACCCCTTGGCTTGCCGGGCAGTTTAGAAGCTCCTACTGTGATGTTTTTGTTCTCACATATGCGCCAGTAAAGGCTGTCACGCTCCTCATTAAATAAACAGACATACATGCCAATTAATAATTTAATTTACAGGGAGAATCTTGACATAGAGCTAGGAGGTGAATTGCTAGCACCTCCTGAATTGTCTCACCTTAAAATAGCAAGCAATCAGGTTTTAGTCCCACCTCCAAAGTTATGCCACTGTAATGACATCAGAATGTTGGCAAATCCTTAGTTCAGTATTTTACTGTCAGATTGCAAGTTGTCCATTACTATATACAGTCATATAAATAAAGGCATAGATCTTAAAATAAAGCCATATATTTAAATTTTGCAAGTACCCCATATTTTTATGGTTCTAAGCTTTGGCAGGATTATGTCTGAGAGCTATATTTGAAGCACGCTTAGTTTTATAGCTTTTTTTATTTGGATGAATATAGTTTAAATATTCCAAATACAACATTACTGTTACTATTTTGAAAAGAATTTTTCTCCTTTAAATACTCACCTGAATATGCAAATATGATTCTATTTTTCTATTCTTTTCTAGCAGCACAGAATATTTCTGACATTTGGTTTACGAAGAGTGCCTTGAAATTCAAACGGTGCTTTAGGATGGGACAGATATCTCTTCTTGACACAAACCGGTGGCTGAGAGCATCAAAATTATTTCTCCATGAGAAGAAGATACACAAATGGTTCTGATGGAAATATTTGGATCATTTCCTGACTTCCAATTTGGGCATGACATTATCAAGTCTCCCTGCATAAAATTCCTGTTATCTTGCCTTTGTCATCATCTACTCAAGCTAGACTTGGTCAAGGCCCCCATCACCATGTCTCGACTTGTATCATCCCTTATTTTACCATCCTGCAAACAACACTTACCTTGTCTATTTATTAAAAAATTGTATTAAATTACACATTTCCTGGGTCAGTATCCTCTAATGTCACGATTACCACCACTTTGTTACCCTTTTCTTACTGAATTCGGTACAAGATACCTTTCCAGGTACTATCTTGCCTACTTGCTCTCTTTTACTTTATATCAATAATCTGCTCCTGTTCCGCAAATCATAGCAATTTTGATATATCAAAATTATCCAGGTAAAACTCCATGCAGTTTTACTTGCTGTGCTTCCTGCAAAACAGCTTCCCTCAAGCACTCACAATGCCATCTTCCATCTTTACTGCAAATCCCCATTTGAAAGTGTCCTCTGCTAATGAAGTTACGCTAAAATCCACAACCGTGCTTCACAGAAATGTAAAGAGAAATTACTCCTGAAATAAACATTTCTGCTAAAGATCATTGAGAGGAGATGACCTTCCCAAGAAATTTTAGGGAGTAGTCCTGTTAAACTTATGGATCACTGATGAAATAGTTGGCTGTAGTGTATGATTAAAAGCAGCACATTTCTTATCTTCACACAAATTCTGAATTGATAAAAGAGATATATATTTGTGATGATACTTCATTCCTTTTCCTCTCCTTTTTTTTTTTTTTTCTGTCCAGTGCAGTTCTGCGGAAAGAAAAGCTGTGAACTCTCCATGATTTCAAACCCTGTACCCACATAAGGCAACTACACCTTTTGATTTAAAATAATCTTTTGCCTGGCAAGGTCTGCATATTTGGCTTCTCTGGCCAAGGCTGTATAGATAGTATAAAACTTCTGAACAAAAAATCTAGAAAAGCATCTTTAGATCAGTTGCCTTTCCTGTCCTTGTGTTCTCTTCACTATCTTTAATTACAGACAAGCAGCAAGGCTTCTAGTGCAAAAGCAAAGAAATAATGGGACATTTACCTTAGACATATTGATGTCACTTACAGCAGATTCACATAATGCACTGCTCCCAGTGTCCCTGCCTTTCTGGATTCTCTGACTGAACTAGCACTCCCATTGTTAACCTTATCAAAACTAGAAACTGCTATAATTTTTTAGCATGATCAGCTAGTGTAGGAATAAAGCTTAAGGATTTATCAGTATCAACACGTACTAGTTTACTGTATTTAAGAAAGCGCCCATGTAAAATTTGTAAGCATCTTTTTAATGCAGAAGAAAATGGACTCCTAGGGCATTAGCTTTTCAAAACACCACTAGGATAATGAATAGAATGGAACCAAAAATAGCATGATTTAAAAAAATTCCATAGCATATAATCCTTTAAAAAAGAGCACAATAAAAGCTAGAAACATCCACAAGTTTCAGAGATAATATAAATGTTATTTTAAATACCAAACTCTGCCCTCAATTACAACCAAGCAAAATCAGATCAGATTTTAGTTGTGAGTAAGCTCTGCATGTTGCCTATTGCAAAAGCAATTCCATTCTGTTTCTGTGAGCTGTTTAGTTTTGTTATGAAGTGAATTTAGAGAAGAGAAGCACTATTTGCTTATTTTCTGTATAGAGTCTGATTTTACCAACAAAGTAATATAACATGGAAGTGCGATTATTTAAACCAGCACTTCACTACTCAGAGGGCTGTTCAATGCACTGCTCTTGCCAGGCTTGTCACTATGACTGACATTTTCTAATATTGAACTGGAAATAATATGGATATTTAATAGTGCAGAGTTTACATCAAGTAGAAGAAAAGTGCTATTGTTTATCAGCAATCTACATCTGATGGCATATATCTGTATAGACATAATTATTGCTGTGATGAAACATGATTATCAAATAATGGAATAAACACATCTGTACAATATTTGCAATGTTTCATATCAGGGGATTTAAAAATCTTGTAAAGCCCTATTCTTAACCATTTTCTATGCTTTCCACTTGAATTCTGACTAAAATTTACCTTTTAGATCTCTTATGCCACTCATGAATTTTTTACAATATCCATCTGTGCATTGCAATCTCTATTCTCCATGGCTCCACGTTGTTTTGGCTAACTAACAGGCCCATATGTTGCCTTAATGTATTTCTGCACAATGTTTGTGCTTTTGGAAAAGAAAAAAAAAACCACAGGGAAAAACCACAGGCCTAAATAAGCTATAAGGAACATCCACATACAGTTAGACTGTCTTTACTGAGTCTGGAGACATTATGATTCTGCTGCGACAAGCAGCATTTGTCTTCATTTTGTCTGACTGTCCTCATGTGTTATTATTAGTGGCTGTCAGGCAGCAGCAGAAAAAAAATAGCATCACTTGACTAAGAAGTTGAATGCATAAATGCAATAACTACACATTGGTAGCTGAGGAGAGGATGTCTGTTAAGATGGTCTAAATGCAAAAAACCTTCCTATAATTACATTTAAAAGGGAAAAAAACACATATCTGGCAAAACATAAGCATCCCTCCTCCCTTCTGCTTGCATAGCTAAATTAGGAACTAATTATAAATACAACTTAGCAGCATCTGAAGAAGTTGCTTTGAGAATGTCCTTTCAGAATGTCAGTTTAGTTTAATAGCAAGAAAACAAATATGTTGGAACATTCACATCCAGTCATGTTTTCCTGATAACGTTGATAAATATGAACATTTTAAAGATGAGCTTCTTATCATAGAGAAGATCACTCTGAATTGTACTTAGCACTTTTAAAGCCCAATGCACAAAGCAGTCTATGGTTCTAAGGTGCTCCAAATGAAATTTCCGTATTATAAATTTTTTCAACTGTAACATACAGTAAGTAATAATAAAGAGAACATTTTTTATGTAGTAGAAAATAGTAAATTCAGTAATTTACACTTTAAGAAAGAGAAACCATTGGTTTTCAACCTGAGATACGTACCGACTGCTTAAAAGCAGATATAAGTTCATTATATTCTTAGCTTTAAAGTGGTAAGTTCTTTCTCTAAGAGCACACGTTTTGAAAATACATACACAGAAAGGTTTGCAGACCATTTTTGTTATTTGGCTGGACATATAAAATTCATCAGTGGAGAGCCAGAACAAACTGATTTCCCATGAAACTTACTTCACAATTACATTATTACATAACAACTTATTCAGCTAAGCTTATTTCACTTAAGGATTAATAATCAAATGAGTGCCATTACAAAGAACATTTTGCCTTCGGCAATAAAAAAACACTCAAAAAACAAGTCGATAGTGAAATGTGGGTCCTGCTGCAAAATTTCCATTTATTTCAATGGAACTATTTCTATTGCAACAGATGAAACAAACAAGTTATAGCAGAAATTGAAATTAAATAATGTGCAGTTTCCCACGAGCAGCCTCCATTGACACACACAGCTACCAGGAATTCTGCATGTAACTAAAAGATCTGGTGGCAGATGACCATTCCTGTTAGCTAGGAAAAGATGCTTAGCACTCACTGATGCTCCTTTTTGCCTGTTTTTACTCTAGGTCCATGGATAACTACCAAGTTCCAATTTCCAAAATTAACCTTCACTTTTAGCTGTTTTCATTTAGAATTACTATTTTTTTTCTAGAATTTCACACTCCAGCAGATCCAGAGGTGTGAGATGAAAGGGGAACTCTATCTTACAGTTTTGCTATCAGTGATTCAAACACTTGGTTTTCTAATCTCGGTCAGATTTTATACAAAGTTCAAAGTGATAGCAACTCCACTGCCCTTTACTTATGCGTCTCACAAAAGCTGTTCACCTTCACAAAGTACATGTACTAAATGGAAATACGCTGGAAAACTGATGCAGCCAGAGACTGAATGATTTGCTCAGGAAAAACAAGACTTCTGACACAAAGCCAAGAACAACAGAGCGAATTCCTGAATCCCAATCGAGTTTTCTAAGCACGAATTGGTGGGATATCACCCATGCTGAACAGTTAGGCATAAGCTGAACTTTATGAATCAGGAACTGTGAGCACATTGTCACAGCTTTTTCTCCCATTAGCACTGAAAATCCCAAAGCTGGGGCAGGAGAAAAGGGAAAGGAGGCAAAACTGGGTTGGGCTGGCAGCACTTTGGGCTACTTTCAGCAGAATGATGAAATTATCTTCAAAAGTAAAATACATGTGATTGCTGTTGATACAGAACTGAGACAAATACCTCGACCCACATATTCTGTGTTTTAGCTGTGTTGACAAAACTTTTATATAACTTAAAGAAGGAAAAAAGTTTCAACGAAATAAATGAGAAACAGCCTTGGAACCCTACTTGGCCATATTCACAGAGTTATTTTTCTGAACCACACTGAGGTAATTGCACAAGATTATACTACACAGAGCCATAAAACTGTATCCAATCTTTAACAGAAGTAGCCTCTTTGTGCCACACACAGGAGACAGGAACAATCACTATTTACAGAAATGCCCGTGCATTCTTTGTTTTTCCCTTTTGATATCACACAAACCACTAGTGAAGTGTACTTAAGGGAAAGACCAAAACAGAGTTAAAAATTAAGAAGAAAGTGGTTTGTCATTTTGGGGCAAGGATAGTTAAAAGGAAAAGCTATATTTAAACTGACAGAAAAGCTAAGGAAGTGGAAAGAAGTAACAATTAAATTAATCTCCACCTAACGATTAAGAACTCCCTGTATTTGCATCATGTATAGCACTCTTGATTAAAATTAAAGGGAAACTAAGAATACTCTCACTAAGAACTCTGTTTTTGTGGCACCAGCCATGCGGCATAAGATATCAAGGCTTAAATTGCATTTCAAATTCCTAAACACTGGATAGCATAGAGGTATATTAATATCTTTTGGGTTTCTCCTGTGTCAGGAAAACCCTTGATTGAGTTCCTTCTCAAATATGTTTCAAATGAATGGAATATGAATAAATGGGTTTAGGCTTTCCTTGGTTACATGTAGTGTAACTCACGTAATTAATTAACTGGCCACTGCTCTTATTCTCCAGGACATAAACATATTCATTCTGTGTCCTTCTATACAGTTTAAATGTGAGTTTATGAGCTTTTCAGACTAAATTCATCCCTCCATAATTCAGTAGCTATTCCAAATTAATTGCAGCTTGGACACTATTATTTCTTATCAATGGGTTTTCATTCCTGTAAGGTTTGAAAGTTGGGTTTCACCCACTCTCATTCTAGAATAAAAGCATTCATACATGGAGACAATCAGGAGCAATTAATATGGAACATATCCATGTGCAGACGAGCAAGGTAGTATCACAGTATAAAAAGAAAGCTCTTTCTGCAATATTTAGGGCTGCATCACAATACTTAGCTGTTTCATAGCAAGTACAGATGGGAAACCTGCAGGAGTTTGGTCACATTTGTTACCCTGTAGTAACAGACAATAGTTCACAGGAATGTATGTCTTATTTTCATTTTTTTAATTGCTTAGACGTGCAGAGGCTTCTGAAAAAAATATAAGCAGTAATGAGTCAATACGTTCATGAATATATATGAACATAGTATTGCCTTTTTTTAACACTTTGTTTCTCTGTATTGATGTTTGCCTGCAATGATAGCAGAAAAGGCACTTGCTCCTCACAATCTATTCTCCAGTCAATTAACATATGTACTACAATAAAAAAAACCACATTTTCAACTATTTGATGTTGCTATTTTTTTCTGGTTTTTGTTTGTTTTGGTTGTTTTTTTGTTTTGTTTTGTTTTGTTTTCCAGCAGTGGTGGACTTTGTATTGCATCTCAGGTCTACAGGATGCAGCAGCACATGGTTTCATCTGTCAGTGCACTCCAAGAGGCTATATTCTTCAACCCCTTGAACGTGCCTCCCCCCCCATTTCGATGAGGCCTTCCATTGGATTCTTGTAGCACAGTCAAACATGTTCTTCTCTGAAGGGAGCGCTCAGCGTTTCAAGCTAAGCTAGAGAGTAGCTCTAATATTTCATTCTTCCATATGGCACAAGAGGTTGCACTTACTGTCTGACAGAGTACAATACTTTCAAGCTCCTCAATCAGTTAAGTATTGCGTATTAGAAATCTTATACTCTTCTCGTGAAGAGCTGGAAAGAAATCTCAATAATGTAACCCTGTAAGTCTTTGGATTCTTTTTCATCTGCATGATTTATTTTACTCACTGAGAAGGGCAATGAGCATTGAAAAATTTAAGGCACTTTTATATTAATTACTAATTCATGGGTATTCTTAAGTTCTTTCCATCGGTCTCCTGTCCTTTACTCTTTGCTTCTTCTTCAGCTTTTTAAAAATTTTCTATACACTTCCAAAAATCTACAGCTTCCTTTGGATTAATTTATATAATTTATAATAAACTTATATAATTTTCACATGGATTCAGTACCAGTCACTTTTCATTATAAACTGTACAATTTTTAAATACTTACAGAAATTATTTCCTGTCTACACTTTCAACATTGTGCCTTCACTTTTCTTCAAAACTATTAAATAGTACCCTGATCTTTGGATTGTATTGTTAGGTTGAGCATAGAGAACATTTAGACAGTCTACTTGCTCCTTCTATTTTCTACTGGTTAGGCATTTCTGAAGGCCAGGAGGTCTGGATGGGGACAAAATCCAAGGCAAAGAGTCTGAGAGCATCTGGGCCAAACATTACATCAGGCTCTCATTACATCATGAGCACATCACAGTGTTGGGTAGAGGCCACTCTTACATACGTTAGGAGAAAAGGAAGAAATTCAGGGGTAAGTCTTGTATCAGAAAAATTGCTCAGCATTAAAGGCAGCTAAGACACTCTGGTGTTTGAAATTTCAAGATGTGGTGATTAGCCAGATAAAGTTTTCTAACATTGACCTTCCATCCCGAGCCACAGGAGCTAGTGCGGGAACATTTAACGTACTGGAATGTTTCAGAGAGCTGTATCAACTTTGAGTGGCAAATCATCATCTCAAGAATAAGCCTTAGTCACTGGACGCATGCTCAGCTTAGAGGCCCAGAAGAGCAGCTCTATGCTGGAAGACTCCTAGGACTCTGGTAAGAAGCTGTAGGTGGGGAGAAAGCAGTTGCCAAAGCCTTGGTATTGACATCAGCTGACCATTTTACAGGAGTGTGAATGTGAACAACAAAATCCCTTATGTGCCAGCAATGTGGCAAATTAAAAAGACTCACAAAAGCTGGAAATCTCCCTATAGGAATTACCACAAGCCATTTTTCAGCCACAGAAATGTCAACTTATTTTCTGATTAAACCAAAATCTCATAAGCAGAGACAGTCACTCAAGTCAGAGCTCAAAAAAGTACTAAGCATAAATTCAGAAAGACCTGTGGTGAATTACATACCTTGCCACAAAAACATAATGAGCAAAGCTATGGGCAATTGAGTTCTGTGAATGACACAGGGCTGAGGACATGGGAAATCTCATTCTGATGTGATAAAACCTTCCAAGCACTAAACTCATATGACCAAACAGGCACATCAACCTTTCCCTCCATACTTTTCACTTTTTAGAACAAGTCTATAGCCGAACTTGAAATGCAACAGAAACAAGTATATATGAGCTGAAATGCCATCAATCAGAAAATTGACAGGCAACAGCAAACAAAACAAAACAAAACCCAACCTAACTGTCCTGCATAAGAACTACAAGATATTTAATGCTGAAGATTCTTATTTTTGCCATGCATTGAAAACAGTCTTCCAGAGTGCAAATCTGAGACTATTTAATGAAGAAATAGATGAGATTTAGCTACTGATTTGGGGAGATTGTTCTAGAACAAATGATTGGAGAGGTAATTTTGAATTAGGAAACAGATTAAAGATCCAACAAAGTACCAACAGTGACAAATACATTTGTACCTTTTCAGCTTTTCTTGATTTACTAAGACTCATTGTTGAATAAATCCTTTAGACTTATTTCTAACAGTGTAGAATTACTATTCAGTTCCATCTTTGAGACTGTTGGTATTCATTTTTATTTACATAATGCATATGTGGAATGGTTTGCTCATCTAAACTCACCTGAGGACATAGAGAAGGGATGCTCTCCTACAGTCGTCTGAGAACATCAGGATCTCAGTAACTCAGAGACAACTGTCACTGTAGCATTTGACAGACAGCTTGATCCAAGAAATTTACAGAAGCAAAGGTAATGATTTTTCTGTGTGTAAACTTTCTCTGTGCATAGTGTCACAGAGTAGTAACTGGAGTAATGTAAAGAGGGGGAGAATCACAACCTTTTGTGAAATGTTTCAAGCAAACATTGAAGTATCAGGAATTTGAGCCGACTTGAGAGTCATGTAAACACTGTCAGCTTATAAAAACAAGGTGATTCCCTGGATAGGAGAAAACCGGTATAGCATCAAAGCTCCCATTCGTATGTAAACATTCTGTGTAAATATTTGGTTGAAGGTTTCACTACAGTGAGCTTTGCTGTCCCTGAGTGTGGGTGTTGTCTGGAAACGTGAGATCAGGAATGACATGATCTCATCTTCCATTACTTAGATAACTGCATTTGATGCATGCCTCAGGGAAATTGAAATGATCTTGGCAGAGGATAAAACAGAGGATTCAAATGTGCTCTTTAACTGATGATCTGGACTTGGAGAATGAAGTCCCATCTGGTTTCAAATAGACTTCTAGAGAGGAGTTGACAGAAATAAGAGAGTTCAAGGAACCAGAGATGCAGTCAACCTATTTAAGTTTTGTTTTAGGACTTTTTTCAGTGGATTCTATGTGCTTGCAATTGAGACACTTCGACAGCTGAGGGTAAGGGATTGTGTCATTTCACGAGAGTTACAAGCCATTAAAAGGAACAGAGACATCAGTTAGGGTATTCTTCTGGAGCATTTCACATGCATTCCACAGGCCAAAGGTAAGACACAGCTCATAAAATTGTACAATATGCCGTGTTCTTATCAAGGGAGATACACTTTGGAGAATACTTTCTGGTTTTCCAGAGAATACAAGAATTTCTTTCATATATAATGAAATCAGTCTTATTTTTAGAAGATTGCCTCGTCCTCCTGATTTTGTTCTATACAGAGAGACCACTAAAGGAGCACAGGGTGGCCTTTTGGTCAGACAATATAAGAGGTGTGCAGCAATTAACAGGCAGACAGCAGAATCAGGAACAGTGATTAAATTATAAAGAGTTTTTGTCCTTAGGTGTTTGATCCTCCACGTGTATTTCAGGACTAAGCACGTGCCTAGGATTTCTAATCAAATGGCTGATGTTTGCACTCACCTTCAGTGTTCTGGCTTCAGCATTCTGGCTCCTGAAGACAGTGACCAATGTTGCCAAAGATATGGGAACATCAGTTATTAAAACGAATCTAAGAAACTTGGGGCCAATAAAACAAATGTTTGAACCTGCAAAAAGATGGCTAGTCTCAGTGCCAAACAGCATTTTGTTTCCATGATTATCTTCAGAAGCTGCTTTAGTCTTTGCCATTAGCTCTAAAAGCAGCAGGGGACAGAGTTCCGCCCAAAGGCTACCAGAATAAGTGTCTATCCAACCTAAGGTCTAATTTGTGTTAAGAGTTGAAAACCTGCCTCAGAAAAAGCCATTGAAAATTTGACAGTGTCACGTTAGTCCAAATATTGTAGGTACTCCAAGAGCTATGTCTTTATTAAAAAGCTTGACTAAAAATAATTTTAAAATCATTTATTATGCACTTGTAAATGTTTGAAACCTAGAATGTCAGTATTTCCTAGTATCTAACTACAGCCACATTTTTGCTTATAGCCTCTATGGAAATACGAAAGAGCACAGTAGTATTCTCACACCCTTATCCATACTACATACCACTTCTACTAGGCTGACATAAGGATGGCCATCACAACTGTACATAAGCTCTAGAAGGGCTTTTGTAACTAGTCTTTGAGGACAACATGCAACAAGGCATCCCTGCTTTCCCATTACATCATAGCTACTAGCAAGTAAAAGTATTAAAAGCATCATCAAAATGATTGACAGAAGTTCAGACAGGATTACAGTTCTCTTACTAGATATTACCACAAAAACCTCTTATTCATTCCAGCTGTTTCAGTAGTTCAAGTATAATTACCAAAATTATGAAACACTGACAAAGAGATGAATGAGTGTGACGAAATACAGTTACTTGTTGTGATTTGGATAGCTATAAACATGGGGTTTGGGCCAATGTATACCAAACATATTTTTCATAGAAAGGACCTGGAATGAGTTTCTTCACAGATTATGTGTTTCCTCCTCTAGTTTGGGATTTAATTAGTGATTCTGGCAACCACTACTGAATGAAGACTAGGCAACTCTTCCTCATCCACTAAAAGCTTAATAACCAGAAGGCACATAAACGTTCAATATCAGCCACTATTTGTCAGGACTAGCAGATGTATCCTTTTGTATGCTGTGAATGATTCCAGAGAAACAATAGAATGCAAAAATATCACTGACCCAAACTCCCTGAATTAAATGTTCTAGAAAAACTCAAGATGTTGTTGATTGCAATTACATTTTGAAATGTAAATCTCTGCCATGGGCAGGCAGGAAACACTGACAGGATTTTTTTTCCTGTCTCATCTCTACAAGCACATGAAAGTGAGGTGAGTCCCTATGTATTTCATTTTCTACCTCTGAGACGGGAAAAGTGATCGCTGAGTGACATTGGAGCTGGAACCAAGCGAACTATGACTCAACCCTTCCTGATTTCAGATTGAGCTGATTTCCAATCAGCCTCTGAAGACTAGGCTACAGCAAAAGCAGGAAGGAGCTATGGTTTGAAAGAATTAAATATAGTCTGGTATGGATTTAAAGAGAGAAGGATGGAATGCAACTGTAAGAATAGGCTGGGAGGAAAAAGTTGAGGGTGTTGGTTGTATGCTGACTTTCATATGGACTGGAACAAGCTAAGACTCTTAAGAGGTTTTAAAAAAAAACCAAAACACAAAAATGAGCAGCTGTGCTTCCCTCTATGGTATAACTGATCTCTAGCTACAGTCCCCTTCAGATCAGGTTGTTCTTCCTTACCAAGAATCTACCATATTAACATTTTTAAGGGATAGAGCTAGTCTGTTTTCTTCTCTCCTGTACACAAGGAGAGTCAGTAGACACAACAAAAGGATTACAGAATATTATTTAAGTGGGAAATTCAAGTCCCCAAAAGCTACAAAATGTCAGAATTAACGTCGCTCGGGAAAAGCTGACCTTTCCCCTTCCCCTATGCATAATCATAATGACACCAATTTTAATTACAGGACCATATAATAATTTTTCCACAGCAGCCCCCTGCTTTGCTTGAAGCCCAAGATAAATACCACTCAGAGGAAGAGACAGCTCTTCAATATTTCTATCCTTAACACGCTATTACTGGCCCCTGTTTTATTTACTGCACACCATCAAATGCCTGCAGTGAATGCAGAATTGTTTATTTCCTCATGGTGTTTCTAGAGTGCTCATCACCACAGAATCTTCATGCCTCGTAAACATTAATAAATTCATCTCCACTATGAGATGAGAGTGTTATTATCTCCATTTTACAGGTGGGGAAATCAAGACAAAGAGACTTCTCAGAGGTCAAAAAGTTAATAGGTAGCACAGCCAGTACCGAAACACAGAACTGCATTACTCCTAAGTGTCTGGTCTAGAGAGTTCAGTGCAGTGTCCTACTACTAGCACTTCCCAGCATGAACTCTCACACAGTGCAGCTGTGTATGCTCTACTCCTTTCCATACCCACCTCTGTGACACTAGTGGGTTCCTGCCAACATTTTAGTTTAAATAACTCAACATTGGATAAAAATCTGGCAGAAACATAGATCAAATGAAGGTCTCTGGTGTGATGAGAATTTTGTCATTCATGAGACCAATCTTTTTATTTCTGAAAATCCTTCATTTTTTCCTCTATTTTATTTGTGTCCAGTTCTGGGCTCCCCAGTTCAAGAGGGACAGGGATCTACTTGAGAGAGTCCAATGGAGGGCTACGAGGATGATTAAGGGAGTGGAACATATGTCTTATGAGGAAAGGCTAAGAGACCTGGGGCTTTTAATTCTAGAGAGGAGAAGACTGAGGGGGGATCTAATTAATGTCTATAAATACATGAGGGCTGGGCATCAAGAAGGCAGGGACAACCACTTTTTACTTGTGCCCAGTGATAGGATGAGAGGCAATGGATTCAAACTTGAGCACAGGAAGTTCCACCTCAACATGAAGAAAAACTTCTTTACTGTGAGGGTTACAGAGCACTGGAACAGGCTCCCCAGAGAGGTTGTGGAGTCTCCTTCTCTGGAGACTTTTAAGACCCATCTGGATGCCTTTCTGAGTGATCTGCCCTAGTTTTTGGCAGGGGGTTGGACTCGATGACTTGTTATCAACAAATTAATGTTGTGCAGAAAACCATAAATCCAATATTGCTTTAGCTTCTGGTAACTGACTTTCTAACTCAGTTACTATTCTTTTAATAGTAGCTTTTAAGGTTGCTAGCCTTTTTTTAGTAGGAAAAAAGTAAAGCAAATTCAACTGCAAGCAATAACATACAAGTCAAACTTGTATACTAGAAGGGCTGAAATCCTGACACTTGTTATTAACATTTGCTAATATCTGTCACTGAAACGTTATTCTCCAAATGAAGATGAAGACAACCCTCCCCAGGTGAATAGTATTTTGTGCAGTACACTGAAACCAATATGATTACCATTACATCATACAATATAAATAAAGTTGAGGTGTCATTATTTCTCCTGTTTGCATAATGGTTAATGAAATTGGGAACAAGAAGTGTGGTGGGAGGATGCAAACACCAAAGTTTCCTTTTGCATGGATTTGAGGGGAAGCACAGTAGCTTATTATTTAAAAAAACCCTGGGACCAAATAGACCACGTGGATTCTGTCCTATTATTTAAAAGCAATAGTTTATAGCTTTAACATCCGTTTTCTTTTCCAGGTATGACACACAGAGCTGCATTTGCAAGACCAGATAACATGAACAAAGATAAAAATAGTGTCAGTGTCCATTTATGATCCTATAATTCTCATGTGTCAGTTAACAAGTAAATTGAATACAAAACATGTAGAAGTAAAAAAGAAAAAAAAAAAAAAAAAAGGCCAAACCTACAGGCAAACTATGTAGCTTTATGCAAGCTGCATGACTGACATAAGCTATTTACCATTTTATCAGTGACTGAATAATAGAAGCAGGTGTTCCTACTGGTCTAGGCGGAATACTCTCACTAAACATTTTCTAAATCTATCGCTCTTGTATCAGTGATGCATTGTGTTACTGTATTTTCCAGGCCTAAGTTATGAAATAAATTTACAATACACCAGCTTAGAATCAACCAGCAATGCTTATATCTAAGGTACTGTAAGCTATTAATCCTTCATTTAGGGAAAATTAATTCAATTATTCCAAAAAGACAGTGTAATTTCTTTTAAGTTTTTATGTACAGTGTCTAGCACACTGTATGTAAACCGCGAACAGAAATAATTTTAACAATTACTATTTTCTCATGGACTTCTTCATGAAGAAAAAGAAGAATAAGCAAGTAACACAATAATTCAAAACTATCTATCTACCTATATGTTTTAAAACACTGAAGCTTTTAATATATGCTAAAATATTACTTATACCTATTATTTTGATGCATTCATCACCAAGCAGCAAAGATGGTAATGACACACATATGTAAGCATTTCCAGCTTCATAAAGCTTCAGATCTCTCTCTTAAAAGCAGCATTAACAGAGATATAAAGAGCAAAGATGATCTTGCTCTTTTTACACACCATCCCTTTCCATATCAAAGGCTATTTCCTTTAAAAACTGTAGTTCATAGTAAAGTACTTCATAAACTTTTTTGCATTTTATTCCTCAACCTATAATTTAGGAACATACAATTGTTTAAGAAAACTACCAAAACCATAAAATACCTTTTTAAAAATTTGTTACTATGCCTTGGAAACCTTTTTAATTACTAGCAGTTCAAGAAAGTGGCACAGTTTTGTATAGCAGTATCTCTTATACCTGTGAAATCACTGGTAAATACCAATCGGGAGCAACCGAAAATGTACGTATTTATAGAAAGTAAAACAAAAATACCAGATCTGATTTATTTAAGTTTCTCAGCTAGAAAGGAAAACAAATTCAATAAGAATATTTATGGAAAAAGACAAAATGAGTAATGTAAAATTAGGTCATGAGAAACAGTAAAGCTGAAAGTGAGGCTAAACTTGTATACTCTATCAGTGGGAGTTCAGATCATTTAAAGTGGATTTGGAAATGAATTGCTGTCATAGATTTTTGTCAGATTCTGATTTCCATTTGCATGGTGAATTAGTTTCTTCTTCTAGATCTTCCCCAAGCTCAACCAATAAAAATACTTTATTCAAGGAGAAGAATGCTAATTCTAAACTCGTAATTCAAATTTCACCTTCCAAAAGCACATTCTGTAGTGTTCACTGCTGTGGTCTGCATGTCTGCTTATTAAATTAAACACGTTCTACATTCTCTTGTTCCCTCCAATCTTTGCTCATCATACCTAATATGCGCGGTTATTTACCTCTTCATTATATTTGCACTTAATTTTTATTTGCTACCGTTGACTCTACTGTTGTATATTACATAAAAATGCTGCCTCTTTTTACTGCTTCTTACACTTGTAAGACACTGTTTGACACCTGAAGGCATTATAGGTCTTTGATTTACAAGAAGCTAGTAAGAAGAGTGCACTACAGCTCTTCATAAAGAGTCAAAACCTTCCCCACCATATATGCATGACCACTGACCCACTGCTGTCTTTTTACGGATGAGGGTGTTACAAGACCTTTAATTTTGCTGGTGGTAAGGGCATTACAAGTGCTGAACAACTACAAAGAAATTTAGCTTATAGTGCCCTATGGAAACCTTTCTGAAAATAAGGGTAGGTTTTGGATTATGAAACTTCTTTTTTAAAAAATTTTTCTGCGGAAAATTAAATGAAAGCAAATAAAGACCCCACCTTTATCTTTCTCTTACAAAGATGAAAAACCGCTCACCTCCCTTTCTTAATCCTCTGCCACCCCCCTTCTGACCACCTCTAGTTTCAATCCAGAGGGAGAATTTGTAATTTTGTGCAAATATTTTCTGCTCTCTTCTTTAAAACTCCCTCCTCACATCCCCCTCTCTATCTGCATGGAGTCCACTGCAGCAGAAATATTGTTCCAGAGCTGCCTTGGGGCTAGAGAGCAAGGGCTGAAATAAAAGTGTATTGAGACAGACAGAGAGAGATACATCTGGTCTTGGTGGTCCATGTGACTGTTCTGTCTGTTTTCCCATAAGTGAGTACTGGACTGAGGATGATAGCTCTGCTGAGCACTCCGAGGATATCAGCATCATACTAAATGTATGATGAACAGAATTTCCACTCTAAGATTGATAATTGTTTCCCAAAAAGTACTGTCTTGTAGAAGCCAGCATGTTTCATGAAACGTGTTGTGGGGTCCCGCAGTGGCCGCGCATGCGGTCTCATTCACAAACCTCTCTGTTGTGGGGGGGAAGTCACGGAAGCATCCTGACAGCCAGTACCAGATATCGGCCCGCAACACGTGTCTATGTGATCAATTTTCCCAGGGATCTTTTGTATAAAAAAACACCCAACAAACCAGCTGCAGCTTCTTAACCAAGCAGATATGGATATGCACAGAACACCTGTATTTTTTTTCTCAGCAGGGTTTTTCTGGGTTGAGCCAGGACAAAGCTAATTTTCCTTTTACTGAGTTTTTTTTCTTTAGTAAGCTTTCTTTTAACTAGCAGAAAGTGTTCCAGCTAGTGGACTGATTGATAACACTGGAATGTTTATGTTTCTGCTGAGACTCCAAGGTCGCTTCTTAGCTCTGCTGCTACAGAGGCTACTGGGGCAGGAGAACTGTATCTATGACCCCCTGTAGGGGAGCTGGACTAGACAGACAGCAGAACTGACCAAAGGTATTCCATTCCATGTATCTACGTAAGCTCCGAGGAAGGTCAGAGATCATAGAAGACAACTTCCTTCCTGCTTCCTCTTCCCTTCTCTTCCATCCATGGCCAGTGTCTGGGGAGGACTCCATCCATCCATCGCCATTGACCCCCAGGCCTGTGTGTTCCTGACCCTCATCACTCTCCCCTCAGTCCCTGTCTGCTCTGCCTTATCTCCTGCCTGTGCTCCGGGACATTTCGGGACTGCTCACAGCTAAGGAGAGTGCCGGGGGAGTTGCTGGGGGTGGCGGGAGGCAAGAGGATTGTGCACATTCCTGAACATATTTCTATATAGTTGTACATATAATTAAAGCTGTCTAGTTTAGTTTTCAATCCAGCTAAGTCTCTCTCCTTAATTCTCTCTCTCCTTCCCTACCTGGGTGGGAGGGGGGGGGAGATCGAAAGCATTGTTGTCTCTGGTTTAATTGCCTAACCCGAGTCAAACCGTGACAGGAGTAGAGTGTGATTTAACTTGTGCATGTACTAAAAGTCAAGGAGAGGTAGAAAACACCTTTTTAATTCCTGCATCATTTTGCTATGTTGTCTAGTACTTCATGGTCTCTGCAGAATAGCTTAAAGTTTTATGAACATTCAAAACAAATTTCTATTAGACTAAGTGAACCACCTGGTACAGATGTCTTTTTAATAAATTTCTTGGAGTATACTAGAGGTGACTCAATTAAATTAGCTTGAAATGGGTGGTTGTTCTTGTCTAATAAAACACTTTATTGAGAGTCCTCTGTGTTCATAACCAACCTTGGTAGCAATTCCTTTCCAGTTGCAAGTCAAGACAGTACCAGCCTTTAATGTTCTAATAAACAAATAGTTTAACTATTGGGAGCTAATTGTCACAGTGGGACAGCCTGGGAAGCTTGTAATCAGGCCTGTATTGTCACAATTCATTTTCATATTGTAGCAAAATAATAACCTCAGGAGCCCTTTTGAATTAAAAGAAATCTCATTTTATAGTCATAGATGCTCAGTCTATGCACTTTAAATCAGATTCAGTAATTTTAGACCACCTTAATCTCCTCAAAATCAACAGCCAACATTTTCTTACTATGTCTAGGAATGACACTTCAGCAATAAAACCTCTTCTCCAAAAAATAGATGGGATACATTCAGCAGCAAATTACTTGTAATATTTTACAGATTTACTCTACTCCACCTTTACTACAAATCTTACAAAATCTGCACTTATTTAAACCACAGGCGTGTTTATGGACAAGCACATATTGTAAATCATAGCCAGGATCCAACTGGCAAAATAAACTTCCTTGCGAAGAGATATCTCTTCTAGGACTATGTTAATAAATCCAAACCTAACTTTCAATGTATCTAAACTCAGGGCACAATAGTGCTTGAGATTTTTTAAATACACTATTTCCCATTCACTCAATCTCACCTTCTCCATGTTTTGCTTAATTTATTTTCAATGACTCCTATAATACTACTAAGATTTTTTAACAAAGAAAACTATAAACATATTCAAGTAATCCATTTAAAGTTAAAAAGAGACCCTTCTACACAAGAGTTTTAAAGAAACGGTAATTAATTAAAACAGCACCTTTAAAACTTCAGAAAATGAAAGCTGCAAAAAAAAAAAACAACCCACCCTTTTATTCTTGTTCCCAATTGTTCAGATATCAAATTCATTTGCAACTTTGCTGGGACTTTGCTTTAAAAAAGGCCTGGGACTACCACAGAAGGGTTTTCAGGCACTGGGATTCAGTTGCCCTGTTAGAGACATGTATGTGAAAAGCGTGCAAAACACATCTGCTCCAGCTGAGTTAGAAGTATTTGGTCTCTTACTTACATAGACATCGACTTTCCTCTGTCCTTTTTAAACAAATGGAAGTAATTGAGAAAATTAAAACAGTCATGTATTCAGTAGCTTCCACTCCGGGAAGAAATTATATGCCCACTGAAAACAAAATTAGAATTGTTCCTAAACTGGTGTGCGGATGCAAGCTGTGTCCTTTACAGTTCAGTCTGGACACAAAGTTTAGATGTGATTTTTCATGTTCCACCCATGAGAAAATGGCTAAATTATCTTATCTACACCAAGTCAAGACCATTATGAAAAATCCTAGTTATTAAACCAGTACCACTGGAATTTCACATCAAATTCCAAAGAACAAGAAAGCAATTTTGTCAAATACCTTTCGGAGACCACGTTTAGTAGCTTTTCTTATTGTACCAGATTAAGTAAGTACATCAATCCCATCAAGAACATGTACTTCAGAACTAGCTGGAGTCTCCTAATTATAATTTCTTCTTGTAAAATAAAAATTACTAAATCCTAAAGCACTTATGCTATGTTTGTTTGGTGTTTCTAATTAAGACAAACTTGTTAAAAATTAGTGTTTAATTTGCCAAAATTTGGCAAATACTATTCCCAATAATTCTTAAATTTAAAATAAAACACTAACTATATCAAAATATAATCTCAATACACTTTTAACCCCTTTTCCCAACAAAAAGAAAACGAACCAAATTTAACTCCAAATCTCAAAACAAAAAATACTACTTGTTGTTATCCCAGAAGTTTCTAGGTAATAAAAACCAAAATAAATATTTCTCATGATGACTGCTCTTTATGCACATGATCTTTTGACCCAGGTTCCAAGACAGTTGTTCGTTCAGAATTTCGTGCATTTCTGCCTTGGCTTTCTGCATCTTAAATATTCTAGCTGGTGTTATTCCCACTGGCTCTTAAGAAAAGAACTATTAAAGGAAAAAAAAAAAAAAAAGTAAGTGTCTCGAAGACTAATCATAGAGGAAATGAGAAAATGAGATAGATGGGCAGCCAGAATACATCATTAGGTCAGGACAACATTATAAGTGTTAAAATCAATAAACAGAATCAAAACATTATTTGGACACCATTATGCAGCATGAGGTAGAATTTTTTTCTGAAGAAGATTTACAGCCTTGAAACAGGAAGAGGTGATTTTATTTTATAAGATTTTAGTTCTGATTTGTACTATTAAGTTTTGTTAAACACAATCCATTTACTTTTGTCTCCTAGATTGTATGGAGTAAACAATGACATTCAGTAGTCATGATCTAGAGAAAAAAAAATATATAGTATGCCCCTTTGGAGAAACAGTTTTTAAATTCTAATAGAATTTCAAGGTTATTATCTATTTCAGATCAACACCAGAGGTCAGAGTTCACAGCAGCCAGAATTTACAAACCTCCAATGGGTTTTGATTGACAGCAATCAGCATCTCTTCAGCATCACTGAGGGAACAAAGTACAGGTCAAGACAGCAGGCGATTTCATCTGTCATTTTTAATTATCTAAATGATATTCACAGACAAAACCTTTCCCATCCATCAGGGCATCATATTACCATAGACAATGTTTGTTTAAAGAAGAGGCCATAAAATCAAACAATTATGAATGCAGACAAGCCTTGCTATTGACTGCATAAATAATCAAGTGAGATTTCCAAAACTCTCTGCTAATGAATTGGTAGATTGCTGGCAGGAAGTGGCAAGTAATACTACAGACAACAATCTTATGTTCTTATTGACTTTTAGTAAAGCTTGGCTATAGTAGCAAAGATCCGAAAATGACGTCAAGTAAGGTTTCCATAGGAGCCGTATTGATATCGGTACACTGCTAAAATACAAGTAGTTAACTCCTGAACTTACAGTAGGACCAGCAATCCCCTGAGCGAGCTGAAATACTAGCAGTACAATATATCATGAGCTGAGCCACCAGGCTCAGGGATCAAACGTTACTGCACAGGCAAGGGTCCCTTACTTTGCTGTGTGTAAAAGTCTAATCCACAACAATTCAACTGCAATCCCAAAATGTAACTCAATTTGAATCAGTCATATGAGTAAATAAACATCTGTAATAAACTGAGAAGAATGAAAGAGATTGAAAAGCATGCATCTAATACTGTTATGAAATATATGGTGTGAAGAAAACAGTCTGTTGGAATGGACTCAGCTTTCTCATTCGCATGTCCCCAAGAGGTTAACAGAAGTCATAAAGAGTTTAAAGGCTAGAATAATAGGTGACATAAATGACCATAACTCCCTTGCTCCATTTACACTATCATGCCTACATGTCATTAACTATCATCATAGCTAACTAACTGGCCCAAATTTTAACAACAGTATTGGTTTCATTAATCAGAAAAAGCAAAAAATTAACTTTCCTGCTCAAGCCCAATATGGAAAAACTAGTATGAATATTTTTCCCAGCTTCTAATAACCTAACAGAAAGATGATGCATGAAATGTGCAGACTGCCTCCATTCAGTGGGACTAAGCTTAAGATGTCTTTTCTCCCACTAGAAAACCCTGGAGTAGGATTTTCTCTAGGTAAAGGAATTAGAGTTGACAACAGGAGCACTGTGAAGACAATAGCCAGGCAGGTGTATAACACAATGTAAGAGCAAGAGTTTTTGGCAAAGCCCATAAGGACTATTACTGAGAGAGAACAGCAGAAACATTTCCCCTCGTTACCACATCTAGACCAGATTGCTGTCAGCATGCAATTCTAATTTGTTTCACCTGAAAGCGTATCACTAACACTACAAGTCTCACACTTCTCACCCATATCATGTCCCTGGAACTGGTCTGGACAACAGTATGGAGCAAAAAGCAGAATCTCAGCATTTTTTCCTGCCAAACAAAATAAGCCAATGTATGTTTGCAAAATCTTTGACTGCCAGCTGTGCTTTTGGGACTGTCCTTCACATCCGTTGTGTCTGAATAAACCCAACTAGTTCACTGATCTTCTCATATTAGCTCAATCACATTTTTCAAATCTTTATTAGCTCTTAACGATCTTTCACAGATGTGTGAAACTGGATTGAAATGGATCCAGGAAACTCAATTGATCTCAACGGGATTCCGAAAAGGAAGGTTTTAAAAGGAAAAACGGAAAAAGCACATGACCCAGAGAGATAAGGACCATCATTATATTTGATTTTTGGTTCATAGGAAAAAAAAAATAAATTGATGCCTAATTAGTCCCATGCAACCTACCTCCTGGCCTAAAAAATTAGGGGAAAATTCTTCCCTTCCCCTTCAGCCCCCCTCTCCCACGCAATACTGATTTTAATTATCTTCAAAGAGTACCACTGATTCTCACCAAGCTTGATCATGAAGACTTAACAGACATTGCAGATTGTGTCATTCTGTTGCAATTTTCCCTCTTGAACACATAATTGGTAATGAATGCAAGGCATCACATTTTTACAAAGTATTGTGGAATGGTTTCTAAGATTTTGCTCAGAATTTTTTCTCAGTAGGTAGTATGGTATGATTTGCTTCCTCACGCTGGTAACCAGACAACAGAAACATTAAAACTGCAGTAATGGCCTACAGCTCCTAGATCTGATGCTTTTAGTTGAAGTCCCACAGGTTCAGATTTTGAGATTCAGGAATACCTGGTCGGTATTTGTTCTCATCTGCTCACACAGGTGACACCCTAAATTCACCACTAATGTCTGACAGAATACGAAGTATTTATGTCAATAGAAGTCAGTCTAGATCAGACTGGAGTCTAGGCACTGCAAACCTAAATAAACAATACAGTTCAACATTACAAATTTTTTTTCTTTAGTTTGAATGAAGAGGTTAATTATCTTTCAGTTCAGATCTAGATAACTTGACTGTAGCTGTGCATTTCAATGGGAGACAGATGCAAGTAATTCAAATTTACACTCATGATTATGGGTAATGTATGGGTAATATCTGAGTTTCAAGAGAAGGCAGATACAATCAATAAGTGCACCAAAATTATTCTAACTACAGGCATTCCTATATAAGACACCTTTAGCAACCACTGCTAAAATGGTACACACTAACATGGCAACTGTTTGTTATAAAACGAGCAGTGATTCTCTTCCCAAATATGAAGAACTTTGATCTATGAATTTCACCAGAACGCTTTTGCCAATCTTTTATTTGTTTTATTTTGTGAGTTTAATACTATGATTTATTGACATTTACCTTTCTTACCCATGGGAATTGCTTCTTATACTACTAGCATTGTAAAAGAGGCTTAAAGTTTCTATTAACTGTATCATAATAAATTTTTACAACATTTTACGTCCTATGCGTAAATATCTTGTGTTTGTTAGAAAGACATCTCCTTTACCCTAGGAAAACATACTGGTTTTAAAAAATCTTAAAATACATAAGAACTGTTAAAAATGTTTTGTGAAGAAAAAGTTATCTGAAGTATTAAGTTGTGTTTCATAATATTCCTTCCTTTACTAAAGCAATCACACCACGGACAGTGTGAATTAACATAATCCATCAATGTATCATAGTTTGGGTGCAGGAAGTAACATAAAGGAGAATACCACGGCAACAAACCAATGGAACTATAGAAGTTTCATAGTTTCACCAGAAATAGGGAATCTCAGCCAGGTGTCTTTCTCAGAGAGGAAGCTGCCAACATTTATTTGAAGCACTACTTTTAGAAATCATGTTTAGAAATTTTTAATACGACACAAGCCACTTTTGATTAAGAGATTTTGAAGAAGGGTCGTGGTATTTGGTCCTTGAAGTTTATCCTGAAGCTTCACTTGGAGAAAACAAACATTAATGTAAAGTTCTCGTAAGAGACCTCGAGCTGACAGTATAGGTAATACAGACACAATTGTTCTCAATGAATACACTATATTCCCTCTCCACTTGATACTAGCAGTCATAATTTATTTAGTGGACGAATGGGTTCCTGAAGAAATTCTACATTACAGGACACTTTGGATTTAATTCTTCCCATAGTTATCTTCTAAAAGGTAAGGCTACATTCCAGAAAAGGACTTTGAAGCAAGGGATTGCTGACTTAAGAATGTATTTCAGGCCTTTTAAAGTTGGTGACCTAAAAAATGCCTGACCACCTGAAGTTCTTTGAGAAAGATGGTAATCAAACTTAAACATTCAAAAAAACCTTTTTCAATGGCATCATTATTCCAGACACCACAAAAAAAAATTACTAAATCAAGATGAAATAAACCCAAACACTCCAAAATAATTCCACTGTTAAGGAAATTTTATTTGGTGAAGATACTTTCAAGATTTGCAAAGCTATCTAAGGAAAGCAATATAAGGAGAATTATATCCAAAAGGTGTGTAAGTGACCACCTCATTAGGTACTGATACTGCTTCTTTATTGATTAAGAAACCCAACAAAGCTGATGATGACAATAGGGAGGTATTTTTCAAGTCACAGCAGACTAGAACTGTTTAGCTGGTGTAATTAGAGAATACTGTACCTCAGAAGGCTCAATAGTTGCATAAAATTGTCACATGACCAGAAGTCAAAATAAAGTATCAATAAAAACTGCAAAGGAAAAAAAAAGAACAACAAATACCTCTCCTTGAAAGCAGAAATCAGGGTAATACATGCTTTCACAAATAAAACAAGGAGATGATCTTGAAATAAATGAATCGTAATGAATGATTTTGTTATATTGACAGGGAATTTTTAATAATCTTGTACTTAAAAGAAGTACTTCATTTGAAGGAGGAAATCTTTCCACCTAACCTATCATGAAAACTGTTACACTCTTCTGCAAAAGCCTTTGCAATACCAGAATATATTCAGTCATCTTCCCTCAGCAGCTTATGGTATTCAGTCCTGGATACTATTTCATTTATCGTTCTTACCATAATGTTTTTGTTACTGCTTACATGGACCTATTAAAAGAATAATTTAAGGACCTTTTAAGTTACACATAAACTTAACCGTAGGGTTGAACTGAAGCACAAGTTCATCATAACTGATTGTCGAAATAGACAATATGTGCTCTCAGAAGGACAAAGTTTTCAGCTCTGGTTAACAGTGATAATGACAGTGATATAAATCAGAAGAATCCACTGGAGTCAGTGGATTAAACAGTTTTAAAAAATAATGAGAGGACCTACAGGATTGCATAACTTGCATCTGTGAGGCTCACACAGTAGATGACATTTCTTGCTTCTTAACAAAGCATTAAAAGTTACAGAAGTAAACTCTCACTTAGACACTGTCATAAATTTCAGCAGGAAATTTAGGACCTCCACCAGCATATACATTTCCAACAAAATAAAGTTTGAAGACAGAAAGTTTGAGTTGAGGGGTTAACATTTTTATATTGGAGAATTTTTGCATTTTGAAAAAAAAGCATGTAGTACTTCTGCAATATAAACTAAAGACTGAAATGCATTTTTGTACATTCATTCAGTTCCATATACTGAAATGGTCTCAAAATATGCTCTGAATTTCCTCCTTTCTACTCTTTGATGCAACTGAAAAACTGTTCTCTCTTTCAGAGTAAAAGTTCAGTTAATAAAATCTATTAAATCATCATTGTGGCTTTTGTAATCATTAGTTTTTTTTAATTTCAAAGAGAAATGTGTCTGGGCTTGTTTCTCAGTTACTCAGACTTTTGTTCTGCTAGTCTGTTCGCCACAAGATTTTGGTCTTTGTATTGTATTGTGAAAACAGCAGTTATTTGTAGAAAATCTGTGTATTGAGTGTTTTCAACGCTACATTAATTTACTGTGCTAGGTGTTCTTATCTTTTATTTGGAATGAATTTTTGAAGTACCATTAACTACATACTGTGGTTCCTGCAGCATGAAGTTCATGGAGCAATCTGACTTCAGATTATTAGCTAGAAATTTACCACGTTACCTAAAGATTTAGATCTGCAGCAATATTTCAAAATAGTCAGTATTTAGGGAAAAGGAGAGCAAAATCAAAACATTGTCACATGGCTGATTTATTATTCCACTTCAGGATCTTTTGTAGTATGAGTGGTGCTGAGGAGATCACAGAAATGCATCACAAACCTAAAATTTTGGTCATAAAAGAATGCTTGTATCTTTATGTAGCCATCTCCAATGCCTGCTGAACATCACAGCTGTATCTTTTTTCCTGTGGACAGGATGACCGAATAGAAATTTCTGTACTCCTGCCAGTTCTTTTAATCAACTCTTGCTACAATCTGCACTTCTGTTAATATTCCTATTTTGAACATTGACAACCAAGAACATTCACATCTGAACCTTCAGCCTCACAGGACAGAGTGGAACACACAGGCATTTGGGTCTGCCTTTTGTAGAATACATCAATTAAAAATAAAACAAAGAGTACTTGAATAATTATTAAATAGCATCACTTAAAAGTTTAATGAAAATAGTAATTTATCAATATATTGGCTGCTACGTTAATAAGGAAAAAAAATCCTCCTCTTAATTTATTCGCATAATATTCATGTTGGATTGAGCTCTTTCGGTGTGCTAATATGTGAGGGACACCCACAAAATCTAGTTCTAGATTATTAGGGTTAATTTCTATGTTTCCGCTATAGTCACAAAAGAGAAAAATCTACTCTAAAATCTACTTTTTTTTATATTTGCAAAATGGCTTCTACGTCTAAAGTTAGCCTTCTGCATGCCCCAGACGTCACATAGGCCGTTTGGTTTAAATGAAGTGTTTCTGCCAGAAAAGATACAATTAGTCTGAAGTAAGAAAAATCAGTAATTAATACAGTTTAATGAAACAATGCCACCAGCCAAATAACAATGCACAACATTTTTTAAAGTTTTGAACAAGCATTCCTCTTTTAAAGCAAAACCAAAACCCCCCTTTGGCCAATCAGTATAAGCACTGGTTAAAATTAAAAACACACTTCATAAAATCACACCTTTAGGAGAAGTATTGTTGTTGTTATTAACAACCCTTTAAAATAAAAGTACATAATTGCTATAATACAATATAATTCCCAAGGTAGAAGCATGTTAAGCCATATTAGTTCAAAATGACTAACATTTTTATAGGACTAGCTAAATGAATTAATAATTATTGGCTACTTATTATAAAGGATTGGCATTTTCTATTTAAAAGCTATGAAGTACATGCTACACTGTCAGCAGTCTGTCCAGTACCACTCTCTTTCAGAACGGAGAAAACTTCTACAGCCCTCCAAACTTATACTATCAGCTCCAAATAATCCCTATAAACTATATTAATTCTCTATTGGAAAGAGCTGACAAGAAGTTTTCAAAATAAAAACAATCAAGCAAAGCTGTGGAGGAGAGCTGATAAAAGTAGCATGTGATCCTGTTCACAGTCCGATCCTCTTTCTCTCTGTGAAGAAATGTCTATCTAGTCTACTCAAGGTTAAATTAATCTCTGGCATTTTCACCACTTAATGCTCACAATGAATTTAGTTTAAGAACCTAAGTCAGGCAAGAAGTAAATGCTTCATTGATGTATTCAGCTAGCTCTGAAGGAGATTACCAGCAATTAAAGAAGATGGTTTAAGCTTCCTTTCCAAGTTCTTTTACACCTTCATCTTGTAAAGGAGGCCAATGTTCTGAGTTTCTCAATCCTAGAGTGTCCCTGATGCTTCTAGGTGTCAAGCGTTCATTCTTAAATTATACTTCTATTTCCAACTCTTCGAGAGACAGTGCTCCCATTAGCTTATACAAGTGACAAGTAATATTGCATAAAGAACTTTGCTGAAGGAGAAAATACTGGTGGAGAGGGGAGGCAGATCCTTAAGGCTGTCACAGGATTTTCTCCCTCTGTGAGATTTATTTTTGTGGCACAAATGGATTTGGCCTTCACAGGCTTTTGAAACTGGAACAGTTTAAGAAGATAATTTATTAAAGAGAAGTTATTTCAGGGTTTCTGGAGATCAGAGCTGACTTAGGAACCCACACCGATTCTCCCAGGAGAATGAACAAGTAAATATTAACAAAGTTCTTTTTCTGTATGAGAAAAAACACTTGCAAATTCCAGTCCTTTCAGATGGATTCTTTTTCTTTTGGCATATAAAAAATGCTGTCTTCCTCACTATGTTGCTGCTTTTTATATGCCTGCACAAGCAGAAACAAACTTATGCATCACTATCTTTCCATGACTGGGAAGAGCCCTTCTACAATCTCACAGGACATCTTTTGACCTAAATTGGCCTTTCAAACATAACAGCTCTGCTTCAGAAGACTTGGCTTATCCATTCAGTGCCTATGCTGGTTGGGATCTCTAACTCACTGGAAATACAGAATCTGCTCCAGGTTGGGAGCCAACTGCTGGTGTAACACTGACAGATGCAGGACCCATATGCCCAAGTCTGGACAGGATGCCTGTATCACTGATATCTGTATGGCAGCGTTCCTTTCCTGGCTCTACTGCTGGCTTTGCTGATCAACTCAACTGTCTGTCTGCTGCGGGTCAGCCTGCTTCTGCCCTGTAGTCATCTTTCCTGGATTAGTAAGTGGTTCCTCTCTACTAAGGAGTACTATCTGAGGATAGGATGCATTCCTTAATGCTTTCATATGCCACTACACATTTAATTCCAGTATTTCTACTGTTCGTGGTGATTTAGGCACGGATGATGAAATCCTGCAGGTGCAGTGAATCTGTAAAATGTATAAGTGTTCATTCCCGGTCTGGTGGCTGGGGAGCTCTGCTGATACCATCCGTTACTTTTAATCCTAAACAATTTTTTACTGCTAGATATACTGCCAGGAATTGCACGTGTAAGATTTGGATTACACCACAAAGACATTTTTTTTATAAAGAGGAAAACACACCAGATTAAAATGTTCTATATGGTAAAAAAACCCCAAAACTATGTAAAAATGTGCCAATATATCATTGACATCTACTCAGAAATTTGCAAGTGTCACCCTTGACAGGCACATTCTTGACACTAAATAAAATACTCTTCAAGTAAAATGTTGTGCTCTGTTGTGAATTTTTCCTTAATTCCTTTCAAAAAGTATGACTTTTTTTTTTTTTTTCCTTTGGCTTGAGAATGCAACAATACCTTAATACTTGGGAGCAAAGCTTGATAATACCCATAAATCAAGAAATGTTATCCATTTCCTCAGGTAAGAAATGGGAAAGGCCACTTTCTGTTTACATTCAGTCTCCCCAAATCACAGCATCTCCATGAGAGAAGTCACTGAATGTCATTCTAGAGCAAGGCTTAAGGGTATACATGCTCCTACATTCATCAGTAGCAGCTATAGTCACTTCCTGCCAAACATCCTACATGCAGATAATTCATACCCTCATCAGGACTAATCTGTTTGGGAGTCGGGGAAACTTTTGTAGAATGAATGACAAATACTGCTAATTAGCTGTTGGCAAACACTGCAAGTGTGGGGGGAAGTACAAAGTTAGTAGCCTCAATGTGCAAGGATTGGACATGAAGCAACTCCCTTTTCCAAAACATGTGTCCAATCTAATGTGGACTATTCTGTCCTAAAATGCAAATGTGCAGGGGTCTAAGCAGGCACAAGTAAGAATCCCTACAATGCCTCTAGTGCCAACGACAGTAACAAGAACAGGCCTTGGGAAGTCATAGTGCCTCCTGCTGGCCAGGTTTGATGTTTCAAAGGCTCCTTTTAGGACCCTACAACTAGGTGTCCAATTGAAAATACGTTTTTGTGTGTCAAATGGAACACATGAAAATGGCTATTTGCAAGAAATTAGCCACTTTAAAAAGGGAAAATTAGTTTCAGTTTCAGGACAATAAGCTTGCATTTATAATAAACAAAGCCATGTTGTTTTGGGGTTTTTTTTGGTAGACCAATATACTACTTCAACCTTGAAAATCTGAATTTTTCCCTACCTTTTAATATACACTTTGATGACTATTATTTATGTTTAGAACAGTATCTAGCCCTTTTTCTTCAAATGGAGGATCTTTGATTTTGCTTGACTACATGATTTGTAAAGGGTGAAAAACTCTGTCTTGATCATTACTATTTCAGATGTAAATGTAAAAATTAAAAAGAAAAATTAAAAAAAAAGAAGAAAAGAAAAAAAGAGGAAAAAGAGAGAGATGAAAAAGAGTCACCAGGCTTAGCAGGACAGTCTTTCAATGAGATTCTTTCATTCTTTTCATTCTCAGAGTTAATAGAGGGCTTACTTTTTATTTCTAGAATTCTCTGCTGACAGTATACTTTATACAAATAAACCTGGAAATTCTAAACCGCAATAGAAACACACTTTTGTGTAAGGATTTGGTTGCTTTCAATGCTGAAGTACTGTGTAAGGTCTTTCAATTTAAATGTCACCTACAAGAGACCTTCTTTGAGACTATACAGAGGAAATATAAGCATCTCTACAAGTCTGTTACATATTAGGCCTCCACTCAAACGTTGGCCTTCTTTCATTCATTTTCAATAAAACTATCATCGTTCTTCATACTGTGGACTATGAAGCATTTGCTATTAGCCTGAAGCTGACCAGTTCCATACTGTTAGTGCCTCCCTCCCACTTTCTAAACTATATACACTAAGAGAAGGGGAAAAAATTAAGGGAAAAAAAACAACCAGGCTTTCCTCTAATGTTAGCTTTTTGAAAGCAAACAACAAAGTAGTTTTATCAATGGGCTTGGAGACAACTGCTATAGCAAAGAAGGTGTCCTCCATAATGGTGACCGGGAGAAGTAATTCCTCTTTTTTCCTGTAAGCCTCTCTTGAAATGTGAGGAGGACTTCTGAAATCTAGACACAGAAACTCAACAATCAAAGATTTTTTTTTCATGTTGAAGTGTGCATTAAAGGCAGATAATCCACCACCTCTGTGCTAGAAAAACCATGAATGAAGTAATAAAAATTAAAAACTTATTTTGAGCCGAAGATACAACCGAAGGGAAGAATAGAATAACAAATACTAAGTGCAAAGCAAGCCAATGACACACACTCTAAATTGCTATCTATAATTTGTAGGAAAGAATTTACAATTCATTAAATCAAACCTGTATTCAATCACACATTATCAAAGACGTATAGTCTTACAGTAATGTAAAATGATACATCTAAACAGTATTTCCTAAAGATGGAAAAAATGTGAAATAAGAAAACAATTCACTGGCTAAGTGCTGTGCATAATTAATGAACAGAATTCAGCATTGATTTGCATCTTGCATGACCTTATTAAATGTCCCCTAAAGAAAATGTGATGCAAGGTAATCATGCACAATTACCTCACTTCTGGAAATGTTATGATTTGTTTCCATACTCCCTTTTTTATTTTCTGTACAGGTAGAAATTCTAATACAGTGACATTTTAGCAGCAACTAATGGAAATGACCACTTCTAATCAACTTCTGAGATAACATAATTCATAATAAAGAGTATGCTCTACAAGTCTGACTACATTATTTCAACAATATTTGTGTTCCCCTAAAAGGTATGTGCTTTAAAGCCTGTGTAAAGGCGCTTGCACTTTCCAAGTAAAATCCAAGAGATACAGAACTGCATCTGGGGTTCCTGCTTCTATAGCAGTGGGGAAGGTTGAACACACAGCTTCCATGTCAATATTTAATTTTTATATTTCTTTAGACCTCACAGTTACAAAAAAAAAGTATGAAATGGTGACTAGCAGAGACTTGATATGATGAAATAAATAAAAAATTAAAAGCAGCCTTAAACTATAGCATTCATATGAATCTCAACTGTCCATGCTGCACTTAAGGGTTCTCTTTATGCAGACTCCAACATTACCCTTTGCCAGCTCCCATGGAAAATGTATGCACCTAATGTTGCCCTTTGCTTCTACTTCAGAGGAGGATGTTTAAGCCTATTTCTAGTGTTTTTTGTTTTCATAAGACCTGAAATGAGGAAATTGCCACCAGTGTTTTCAAGAAAGTAACGAAAAATATCCCTGGTAACTTGCACAGCATGCCCATGAAAAACACTGTTCCACATTTTTATTTATTTATATAAATCAACACCCTTGTGTCGGCACTCTGAAGCCAGAACACTTATTGTCCTCACCTATATCTTAACAAAGACCATAGAAGGTATAATCCTTTCTGGTGAACTCACACATCAGTTTATGCTGTCTATATTTTTCAAGCCTCCTTACTTCAAAGCAAAATAGGCCTAAACCCCAAATCATAACTGAACGCAGACTCCATTAAATAAGAGTTTTGTTGATGTATCTGAAGAAAATGTCCTCCTTCAGACATCTAGAGGCTACAGAAAGTTCTCCATTTCTTTTAATGACCTATTCCCTCCATCTGATTCAATATAACCCACTGGCTATGGAAATGACAACACTCAGCAGGTGACAACAAAACGGTCACCAAACAGTGCTGAGATATGTCATTTTCTTCAAATACTTTCTCAGGAACTAAATGATACACTACAGAATGCTGTGTCCTGCTCAAAACAAATATTTCTTTATTAAATGAAACGGCACGCTTTTATATATAGTTGCCATATAAAATGCAGGTTTTAGGTATGCTGCGTCAAGCTCTGATTGCAAAATGATTTGCTATTTCCCACCCCTCCCCCAGTCTCCTTTTAGCATATAACCCCTTAGAAAGTAATTGTTGGGAAGCTGCACCTTTGCCACAACTCCAGATTGAAAGCCCTGCTCTTATGGAGTCAATCTGATGCACTTTCTGTGACTGGGACAAAGTGGAGTATGCAAATTGGCACCTTTTCAGTCTCCTGAACCCAGGAAATCCTCTTGCTACATGTTGCAGCTAATGGCTCTGAGATGGACCTCGTAACAGTGCTGTCTGTGCAACTCCTTTAACCTTTTCAGATTGCAACTGAGCCCTTTTTTCCTAGCCATTTTTAGAAACATGCAATGTATCAGGATAAGCTCCGTTACAATGTAAACCTGAGCAAACCCAGAGCCACATCATAGCACTCAGTGGCATTTACACACGTTTAAAGTGAAAAGAGCGTCCAACAGTGAATAGAGGCCTACAACATTAAAATTTCTATGAGAGAGGTTTTTCTGCCTCCTTTCAACTTCAAATTCAGATTTATCATTAGTCTGAATCAGTTACACTAGTATAAAATAATATAATACAATTAGATTTCTAAAATTCTAAACAAATTCACATCAGGTATAAGAGTTTACTCTCTTATTACAAGAGGATGATCTTGTGAGAAGACTATCGATGTACCACGTACATGAGGAGACATCGGTTACCAAACATGAGCAGATCCCTATGTAGATTATACATTTAGCTGCAGAAAGATGAAATAGGACACTGTAGAGCAAGATACTGATCTTTTCTTACCAGAGTCCTATGGCTCTTTTCACAGTGTATCAGCATTTATGCTGCTTTCCTGCCTTTAAACTCTGGATGAGGCATTTGAGCAGTTAGTAACTGGACAACTCATGTCACCTCACATTACTGTTTCCAAGTAGACTGTGTGCCCTCCTATATTTTTCCCAATATAACACGTAGCATCTTTCAATTCTCCTGCCTTGTTAAATCTGTTTTTCAGATTTTATTCCTAATTTAATGTTCTTAAATAATCCGGATTATTATCTTTGGACTGTCCATTCAGAAATTTTATTTTTTTTAGAAGACTGTACTCCCCTCTGTGTAGATACTACCATCTCTTACATCATAAATCCATCATTTTTGTTCAGTTTACAGTAAGGCATTACAGCATCCAATTTATTACTGTTATCTCACTGTTTCTGGATTACCAATTTGAACTTCATACAATAGACAGCTTTTCTAGACAAAACATGGTTGTACACTGAATGTTTCTGAGTTTGGATAGAGATGTAGGTTAAGAGTCAATTTTTCTCCCAATTTGTGTTCAATTTCTGCTCTCCACTTTGTTGAGAACAATGATGAGGCTCAGATTCAAAATTCAAGTATATAAAGTAGACTATGTCTGAGCCTTATAGATCAGTTCCTAATAGAAGTTTATGTGATCTCCAGAACTTCAGTTCTTACTTGCTATGTATTCATTCTGTCTTGTTGCATTATGCACAGCTTTTCACTGCCAAGAGAAACTTTAGGATCACTTTGCTGCATGGTTCACCCTGTAACAACTATTTCCTTTTAATTAATCTCTTAATTTCCACTTTATTTTTAGCTACTGATGCATAACTTAACTTCTACTTCATCCCAAAAGTCTTTACTTTCAGACAGCACAGATCTATGTTCTCCAACATATGCAAAGTTTTGTCCAATTTTTCACATTTTCCTCTTTTTGCCTGCCTTTGACACATGCTAACAGAGCTCATTTGGTTTTCTACCCCTTTAACCCAATATAGTCTGCAAGAAGGTGAATGGTCTTCTTCATCCTCACAAACTGTACCACTGACATCATCATTAGCCACTGCCCTTCACAAATCTCCAAGCCAGTAGAAATCTTTTCTGCTAGCACCTTTTACAGCCTGGATAGATCCTCCATCAGCACTACCATCTGCTTCTTCCTCACCTTTAGTCTCATGTCACCATTTCTGTGTTGACTAGTGTTATACAGAGATAACCTTATATAATACTCAAAGTAACTGAAAACAACAAACGAGAAGGTAAATGTCCCTTATATTTTATAGCACACCAACACTTCCTTGCCTATTTTCCCACTTTTTTTTTTTTTTTTTTTTTTTTTTTTTTTTTTTTTTTGTTAGATAGGGCTCCCTGTAATAACTTAAATACTAGAAGAAATGAGATTTCGGCTCAGCTATAGCCTAGTCAGTCACAGAACTACCTCTAAATTTAATGTCCACTTGTACGTGCTTTTCTACTGCTCAGACCAAATTAAAACACTCCAAAGTTTTATAATAATCAAACATTTGTTGAGAAATTTTAGAAATACACATTTTTTTGTTCAATTATGATTATTCCTTGTTCAGTGATGATTATCCATACTGTTTGGCTGATTTTAATTCCTAACAGTGTGCTTACACAGCAAAGCATTAGTACTTGTTTTCACTACAGGAGAAACTTCTGTTTCTCTGCGACACCGTTAACTGTGTGCAAGTCTTGTACCTTCAATCCACTATCACTCATTACTGCAAAAATATAAATAACTTGCTCTGTTGACTAATCTTTACTTTGCCTTAACAATGAAGATTCACAGGTTTTGCACAATCTAAACTGGCTGCATGCTGAACATGCATATTTACAATGTATGGAAAATTTTACCCACATGGTCTCTAGCAAGATGCTTTTAGAAAAAACAAATAGTGTCATTGTTTTATTATATCCCAATCTAGTTCTTATAGGTAAATAGCAACATCTTCATTGTAGTGAAAACATATAGTGATTTTTTTCCACTTTTTTGTGTATGCCAGGCTTGACAGAATACCACTCATTGGCCTACAAAGAGTGTCAATAGTGCTGCAAAAATAGTAACAGAAATGGAGGACAAGACCCATTTTGACAACAGAGAAAAAACACTGATATGAAAGTTCCCTTCAAATTGGGTATTTGTTTCTATACTTTCTATATATGATAACACTCATTTATAAACTGGATGATAAAACTGCATTAACTTTAGGAGACTGGAAACATTTTCCCCATAATAACTTCCAATTTTTCTAGTTGAATATGGGAAAAAGTCTATTGTTTTGCTTTGTAACTATTGAGATATTAATGGTATTTGTTAGCATTCATACAGAATATATTTGTACAGTTTTGTGTTACTCATATTATTACAGTGCTGGATGCATTAATAAAATAAAAGTAATATATATAAAAAAATATAAAACTGTTAGCATGAGGGATCTCTTTCAATTGCTCACAATGCTAGCAATCAGTCTTCCTGCGTCTGTAGGGTGTGGATCGTTTGTTTGTTGACTTTAAATGCAGAAAAGTTGAAATAACATAAATGGGTCTAATAACCTGAGGCTTCTCTAGGATGGAGGTAAAGACACAACTAAATTTCCACAAAATTCCATCCACAAGCTGAGGTTTCCAGTGGAGTGAAAAGGCTGTCAGGTTTGTTTAAAAATATCATATTGCCTTTCATTCATGGAAAGCCTGGGGTCACTGCATGAATTAAACTAAAACTGCAGCACTTGAGCCATGTATAGCTTTGAAGAAGTTCAAATTCCCCTCCCAATCTAGAACTACAAGACATGATCAAGTCTGCGCTGATAGAGAGGCTGCTAGGAACTAAACGGGGGCTTTGAGCCCTTGTGCATAATGCAGATGACTTTGCTGGGTCATCTTGGACACAACTGCACATCTACTCCAGGTATCCTCTCTGAACTGTTAACAACTCCTTCCAAGCTAAGTGGTTTGTATCTCCTGACTCTTGACTTAATGATGATGAAGAATACAGCCTATAGTGTCAGAATGTTTGTGCTGAGACTGTCTTTTCTTTGATCTTAATAGGAATCTGATCTTTTTTTCCCCTTGCTGAATCTGGTACTGCAATTACAAAGACCTTTGTTAATCACAAAAGAGTTTCTTAATGGGAGAAAAAGGCACAATATAAAGTACAAGGGAAATGTGGGTCTCGTAAAATTTCCAAGATAACATTCAAGAAGGCTTAGAAAAGCTCCTCGGAAGGTAGGTGTGTCCCTTTATGGCACAGATGGAGAATTCAGTGATTGTCACCCACTTGTAAATCATGGGGGCACAACTGAACTCATTATGGGACTCAATTGTTCACGAGTTTGGTTGGTGGGTGTTTGACCTTTTTTCCCTGTCCAGTTCAGTAGTTCAAGTCTATCAATTCTATCCAAAGCCCAATAACTTTAGTGACACAACAGAAATAAAATGGGACCTTTCATCTATTTTATTTTGGGGTTTGGCTTGAAGTTTTTATTTGGTTGTGTTGTGGGTTTTTTTGAAACTCATGGTAGAAATCTCCATCACAATGGTTATTCATGACAATGCTCACCATTGACCAAGCCTACCAAGAAAAAAAAGAGAGGAAAAAAAAGAGATATCTTTGTTGCATTGACACTTCGGTATCTCTCCAATTTAAGGGTTTCTTCACAAAAGACTAGGTAGAGGTAGGACAGCATAGACAACCTAAGACAATTAGTATCTAAGTTATTGTGTACAGTAATCTAATGCTATAGGAAAGTCTTACAGTCAATAGTCACTGCTGAAGGAAAGAATGCAATTGTGAAAGTTATCAACTCTCATATGCAAGAATACAAAACGTGTACCAGACTCTACTATTCAGGTACACAGTTTTATTATTAATACTAACACCATCTTTCTATCCTGTTCTGATATTAAGTTTTATTTGAAAATACTGTACATTTTACTTTTAATTGTTTTACAGTTAAAATTGTAAGGTGTGTTCTTTTTTGTTCAAGAATTTTAAAAGCAACTAATTTAAATATGCAAAATTATCTTGAGTTGTTCATACGTGAACTTAAAAGCCATGCAACACAGGAAAATTAAGTAATTATGCCTCCAAGTTATTTACTGCAATTAAGCTCATTTATCATATGCAAATTAGTGCAAACTGGTCTCATTAGTTACTAAATTACTCAATATGAGCTGAACAATGTAGCACTCCAGTTTGTAATGAAAAATCCCTGTAGAGGCAAGCAGTATCAATTAAGCTAATTTGCATATGCAAATATATTCACTAACTTTCCCTTTTCTCTATATTTAGTTCTACATTTCCTGATCTTCCTGATTATATGAAGAATATGGGGTTACTGACCCTTTTCCACACCTTCTCAATAGCAGTGGAGTTACAGAAAAAAATCCAGGGGCCCTGAAACAATTATAAACTTATTGCTAATTTTTATGACAAGTTTCAGCCAAATTTTTGAATAGCAGGTATCAGAAGTAACATTTTTTTTCTGATTTAAGAAAAAAATATAATATATATACATAAAAATATAAACCTGAAGATACCTTTACTGAAGTCTACTCTCATTACAACACCGCTTTCCAGAAGAAGAATACTGTAGAAGATAACAATGCACACAACTCATCCAATCAAAAAATTTGTAAAAAATTCATTAACATTGCAATTATCTATTTTTCTCCTCTATCACAAGCAATTCTACTGTTCATCATGCAGGTGATTTTACTTGGAAAACATTTAAAAGGCTTTTTGCCCTGTTTCTGATATGATGGTTTTCTGGCATTCCTGTGTTGTGGTGTCTTTCTTTCCACAAGCACAAAGTGGATAGTGTCTTTGGCTTCAAACCTACTGTGGGAATCTCTTCAGCATAAGCAGCCATTGGCTGTGGCTTGAGTATTCTTTGACACGACTAACTGACACTCCTTGCTTTTAGAATCAAGATATAAAATATCACAAGATGCATGACCATTTGTTTTTACTACTATAAATAAACTACATCCACTTTTTTAAACATAATGTACTATGTTTCTCATCTGTCTGTCAATAAATTTTGAAGTAGCAAAATATCAGAAAGATTAGAGAGGTTTCTTAATTTCTGAGCTTACACTAAACCCAGTCTTCAAAATATTAATAGGAAAAGGGATTAAACAAACTATTAATTCAACTTCCTCTGACAGCAGATGCTGAAGTCAAATACAGGTATTCCCAAGGTATAATCAAGGTTGCTTACTTCACTTGCAGACAATACTTATCACAATACTTTGAAAATAATTTCTAGGAGTAGCAGACTGTATTCCACCATAGAATATGTCTGATTCTGTTTTAAAAATGATTTTATCTTCTGGAGATCATCTTTCTACCTGTAAGACCACAAGGCAGTACTTTTAAGTTCATTCAGATCTGTTAACAGTGGTGCATTTGAATGCATGACCTACACTTCCTTTCCAAGTGTTGATTACTCTGCTAAAGTAAGACAAGATTTTAATGTATCATGATAAACTTGTCACTGTTATTAATTCATTTTGTCCTTATCCATCATCAACAGTCTATTCTCTCTTAAACACCAGAGTGGAATTTTCTATTATCAATTGAGAGATGAACGAGAGTAATTTGGTAAAACCACCACCCTCTTTGAAAAGACACCTCAACATTCAATACAATTCTGATGGTAGTTTTGACTGAAAATCCTCAGTTACAGGTACAAGTGCAATATGGTTTTTTTCACTAGTACTACGATAAAGTCATATCCTGAAAACATCTTAGTTTATCACATATAAGTTAAAAAAAAAACCAAAATCAAAACCAAAAGGAGAATCTAGCTTAACCAAGTAATATAATGCAATAAATTAAAAACTCAACTGTCAAATAGTTTTCAAAGTGACCATCCTAGGTTTTTTCATTTTCATTCCTAAAGCTTCATACCTAAAACTTAAGGAGTGTATATAAATAAGTCTCAATGAGGTTTTATCTGGATATTTGTTCTCATTCATATTGTAAAAAACACACCCATAGGATATATAGTACAAGTTTACATACTCAAAACAACACACTGGCAAACGACATAAACGGAAATATCACCAAACTGCTATTTCTTCATTTTCTGCACATTTGAGAGAGCATAACAGTGTTTCTGCCTAGTATGGAAATACATTACTGTATATGCTGGAGCAGATATCTTTGATATGGTAATTATAATACAAGTATATGTTTACAGAATAAAAAATTTTACCAAGACCTCTGCCAAGGGTGACCAACTAAGTAAATCACTTCATTAATGATTTTTGTTCCAAAGAGAAATTCATTCTACTATATAATTTCATGTTTTCCTAACACTATCTTTGTTGCTATTCTGCATTTGGTTACTTTATAAAGATGTGAAAAATCTGGCATTATCCATAGTGCTTTTGAATGCCACAGCTGAGTTAGTACAGAGAGATAGCTCTCAATCATTTCAAATTAAGTGGAATATTTCTCATTATAATATCCTAATTTACCTCTTTCATACCTCTCAAAAGATAATACACCAAGCAATGTATTTGCATTGAGAAGCTGTGTACATGGCTAAATAAAAGCAGTTATTCAGTGCTGCACTTAGAAGACTATGTGGTTTTTATTTCTGTAGTGCTGGGTTTTTGCCTTGCTAACAAAACACATCACATTCTCTGCTCCACGTTTGATTACCACAACCTAAGAAAGGTTTTAGTAACCCCGATGAAACAAAGAATGCATAAGAATGTTTCCGCCAGGTCACTGTTTTTCAGTTTAATCTTCCTGGAATATAATGACTTCTACAGTGTGACTAAATTCTTTACAAATATCAGATTCGTTTTTATCTCATAGGTAAGGAGACCTAAGAGACAACTGGAACATCAGGGAGGAAGGTACCACTCAGAAACCAAGAGGGGGAATAAAACCCCTAAATCTGTATGTTACACATAGGCAAACCAAATCACCAACACAAAATCCTGCATTGTGCACACATACACACAAATACATAGAGGCATTCTGTAAGGGAACACCTACTGTACAGTTCTAAACAACAAAATATCGTGATTCAGCTAAATAACACTTGCCCTCCCTCTCTTTAAACATTCTCCCAATTACTGGTTTTCTAAAAAGAAGGAAATATAAGCTTTTTAAAAAAAATAAATCTCATTAATATAAGTGCTGACAACAATACTATTCAAATTATTGGCAGAAATATGACTAGCTACTTATTTTGATTTTTCTTGGAAAAGCCATTTTTTTACCTGTAAAATATGACTTCCCAAATGTGATTCAAATACTTCAATGGCAAGGGCACTGGGACTTCTCCTGCGCTGGGCACCTATAACTGAATAAAAAACAGTTATGTTGCAAGATCTGCACGTTCATTTGTAATGCACTCCTGATCATATCATTTGACATTAACTATTTATATGTTTCATGTTTTATACACCAGTGTTAATTTCAAATTTGCCTTGCATATAGTATATAAAATCTAAAAGCACCATTGTTTAAATGTCCAAGAACTCTGGAAATTATTTTTTTTATTCAAATATATCCCAAGTCCCTGCAGAAGTTTTGTTTTTTTTTGTACATGGTGATGACAGTATGCAGAGTTTAGTGAATAAAACTGTTGAAAAAAGGCTACATGTAATGTAAATGTTTTGAAATGTGGGGATAAGAACTATTTATTGCTCAGGTATTAGGAAGATATGGGAGATTTATCTGAATGTGTTATTTATCTTATTTGAAACTGAACATTAAAAAAATCAACATTTGTAAAAACATCTGAGATATCAAAGTTAATGCTAAGCACAGGGAAGTATTGTAGCAACCCAGATATCCATGCTGCAATAGGTTCTTGAAACTTCAGCTTCTATATTTAAATTATACAGTTCAAAAATATATAGTGAGTAATAGGCAGTTAAGTTTAAAAGGCAGCAGTGACTAAAAAAAAGGCCGAGAAACCATAAAACTAATATTTCGTTAAACTGTCTATGCCAGGGGCACAAAGCCAGCAGCCGAGTCTGAGTATAACCAAACACAGGTAGGCATCTACTGCAAGCTGAGGTTCTTCTTAGGTCTTGGCTGTCTTTGCCACATTGCCAGAGAAAGCTAGAGCACAGAGAAGGCGGCAAAGGGCTGCAGAAACCTTTACTTCCTTTACTGTCTTAGTGCCAAAGTCGGACATATCCATAGCAGAGAGAAGAAGTGAAGTTCATTCAACACTCTTTTAAAGCGTGTACAAAACCATTTACATCCAAGTACCCTGATGGTCTAATGCCTCTGGAACTAGTGCGTCTTTACATATTGCTCTCTTTATAATGCACGATAAGAAAAACGAAATACCAAGGACTCACTAAAACAAGCAGAATGGATGACTGCCATTACTGAAGAGGCTAATTTAACAGCAATGAAAACAAAATACAGAGCAACAATTTCTTAGTCTTCTATGATACTGGCTGCCAAACACGGTATCAGTAAGAAAAGATGAATGCCAAGTAATGATAGTCATATTGACCTTAAAATGTAATATCATTCCTTATTGATGCTTCATGTAATTTCCTTGCAGGAAATTCTAAGCTATTTATACTGGCCAAACAGGTGGCTTCATTGCTAATAGGTGCAGGCAATAGCTCATAATTACAAATGGTGACTGCTGCAGAGCCGGTACTTTCAAAGTCCTCCTCTTTTCTCTGAAGATATTCAAGGACGCAGATGCTTACAACTTGAGAAAAGTCTTCTTCAAGACTTGGGCTTTACATTGAAACTGAAGTTGGTATTAGACCAACCACTGTACTTGGTGTTTAACTTCAGTTAATATTGTGACTGACCGGACATCAGCATAATATTACTCCTTTATAAGTTTTAGATAGTCAGTCTTTTATTTTTCTGTATCAGCCTTCTGATTCTAAATAATTTTGCTTCTTTTTGCATTGTCTTATCTATAGCTGTTGTGAAAAATGGTTATTTCATGAAAAAATAGGCACACATAACATTTTCTAGCAACTTAGACTTTCCTTTTTGCTTTTTTAGCTTTCCTTTTTGCAGACAGACTTAAATATGATCGTTCTCTGCCTTCAGATATGTCATCAAATGTTTGCTTAAACTGGTGTTGTACCTCTGTTTCTGAGAGAAACTTCAGCTTTAGTTGGGACTAAAAACATATAGCACTGTAAAGATTATCAGTATTAACATTGTGATTGCTATCAGTTTACACTGTGCTTTGTACAGTCATTTTATTTAAAATCTACAAGAAACAAAACGGAAATTCACAGTTCTGACCTGTTAGAGAAAAGACCCTCAAAACTCACAAAACCTCCCTGAAATCCTTTAGGTCATTTCATTCTTCCGTCTAGACTGTGTTATATCTTCCACACATTATCTGAACACATCACCATTTGGAATGTGTCTTCCAATTAATTTTCTGCTTCCTACTCCATATCCTTCCTCTACAATCCCCAGGCATTTTAAAGTCTATCCATTACATATTGAATATCACTTCCAGTTCTATGATGTTAATTGCTAATTGCAGGTTTTTTAGCATGTGAGTGTCATAACTTGAATAAAGTGCCATAAAACAATACAAGACTGTTCCAGTTTAAGATAAGGGAAAACCAAATTTCTTTTTAGTAATTTTACTTTTCAGTTAAGTCTCTTCTAAGTAACTGTACTTTCTGAAATTAACAGCATTTTTTCAGTGTCTGCTTCTAGAACTGATAATGCTCAATGTTTATAGATACTGCTGGAGAATGGTGGGCAGAAAGGCTCTTGCCTGTACTTATTGCTATAGAAATGAAGGTCGCTGCTTGGTTCTGCTAAACTTCCTGTGTGTTGGAAAGAAAAGGGAGGAAAGGGGATCACACCTGTGGGGAGGAGTGAACTGGACAGGTGACCCAAAATTGACCACATTATTTCATCCCATAAGCATAATACTCAGTATAAATCTAAGGGATCATGAGGGTCAAGTTCTTCTTTGTCCATGGTTGGGGTCCTAGGAGGACTCCGACCATTCTTCTGCTTTTGATCCTGATCCGTGCATTCCCAAATCTGTGTATTCCTGAATCCAGCTCCTGTCTGCCGCTGAGTTCAAGAGTCCATTCCAGGATTTTGCCAGGATCTGCTCTGAAGCATCAGTGCTGATGTGAGCATTATTGGGAGGGAGCGCTATTGGTTTTGTATATATTTGTAAATTATTTTTTTTTTCCATCATTATTGTTTCATGGAAGTTGCTTAGTTCAGTTTCCAGCCCATAAGCCTCCCTCCCTTATTCTCTTTTATTTCCCTTTCTGGGAAGGGAGAAGGGTTCATATAGAGCTTCTGTCATTTGTTTAATAGCTAGCCCAATGTTAAACCTTGACACTTTCAAAAACAATATCTGTAACTTCACATTACATTTACAGGTAAGTCACCAATACCTCATACTTGGGACACTCTCAGTTCGATAGCTCAAATAAAAACACTTCAAGGTCAGTGACTTAACTAGAAAACATGAGAGGGCTGAATCTTAGCTCTAAATTTGTCAATTAAATCCTCTATCGATGCCTGCATCCTAGTGGCTGGTATACATGTAGACAAATATCTTATAGTACTTTCACACCATTCAGTTCATTGACATTTTTATAGCAGTAGAATTCTTTGAGTTATGTGTCTTGCACTCACTCAGGTGATGTGGGGTTGTAGTGACAGTTACTAATTTTGCAACCAGCATAAATATGTTAAACATATAAACATATGCTTCTGTTAGCGATACCGTGACTCTTTTTTGGTAACTGAAGAGATGTTAAATATGAACTTTCTGTATTTTATTAATTTTCCTATCATTCTTCACATGATTATACAAGAACATAGAGATATGAGGAATGATACAAGAATATAGAGATAAATCTAGAGTAAGGGGAAAAAACCTTTTTAAACTTCATTTTCTGACTTTGTTGCTTCATTATTTTACTTACTTATCTTTCAAGTTTTCTTGGTACCTATCTGCATGAGCAGAAATACACCATTTGGGATATACAAGTGCATACCATATTGATACCTTTTAAAAACACAGCAATCTCACAGTTCAGCCACAGCAAAAAGCCTCTTATTTGTACTGAACGAATTGTTGGCATGAAAGACTGAAAGGGAATAAAAAGCAGGGCACAACATTATTTTATTCTAAAATTTCAAAACATGAACTATAAATACTAAATTTGCTTCCATCACACAAGCAACAGGCGGTCAACTCTCAATCTCTCAGCCCATGGATGGACCTGTCATCAGCCACAACTCAGCTGCTCACAGAAATCTTGGAAAGCAAGGGATTTAGGATTTATCTCACAACATCTGTAAATCAAAGTAGCTCAACAGCCTTCACAGAACTAAGTATCTGGATGCACATCTTTAATAAAAATGTGGATTTAGTTTTAAATGCAGACTGTACAGAAACAAAATACTGCATGCATGAAATTAACTACTTCTTTTGAATAAGAGGAAGTAGGGGAAATCAGGAAGTGGAGAAGGCTGAGTGAAGTATGTGTACCAAACTGCAACAGGAGTCACAAAAGAAACAAGCTCAAACCCAGGTTACATCCTTCTTCCAAGCTTCTCCTGTTTCAGTGATATAAGCAAATGTCTCTAAATAAACTTTTTCTCATGTTCTTAGATTTTATATTGTCAACATTTAATTGACTAAGTTTAAGGTTTGAATGCACAATTGTTGTGGTTAATCAAAGTTGACTGAACCAATATTAAGCATTAAATATTGACTAAATAGTGACAAGAAGATAGAAAGATTGTATTCACACACACACGTGGTAGAGTGTGTGTGAGCAGAGGAACCTGTCAACAAAAATCTTTTACTTTCCATGGCATTGGACCATGACTTTTACTATGCAGACTGATGCATCTATTCCTGGCATAGGATTATTCCATAACAAGCTATTAACAAGAAAAAAATTCTAACTGCTCACTAATTCCTCTTTAAATTTCCTCCCTCAATGACTAATCTGGCTATGCCTGAAGTGAAGGAAGCACTACATCCCTTTCAGTATTACTTGGGGGCAGTCTAAGCATGCTTAATGAAATCTGAAGAGCATTCACAATTGTGCTAGGAAGAGTGGGAAACTATGGAAAAGAAAAATGTAAACTGCCTAACAAAGATTTCCATGCATCCTGAGGAGAGAGGTCTTCCTCTTAAACTCACTTCTAAGCTACTGGAGCACAGAATGACCAAAGACTGATGTTCACTGGAACTCTCTACTAGTGAAGACAGAGTTCTAATTAAGCAGAAGCATAGAACTGAATAGAATTGGCTAATATTTCTCCCCATTATCATATCAGGTAAGAAAGCAGGAGTTACCTGAATTGTCTCAGATGACTTGTATGTGCAAAGCAGTTCACAGCATGTGTGACTGTAATATTTTAAGTATTCTTTTCCAGAGTTTAACATTTTTGTTTCAAAGCAGAAAACAAGGTCTATAGAAATTACAGTACAATTTCTAATACATTTGCCTTGGTGTAAAGTAGATTCTACATGAAAATTTATCTTTTGTTATGTCTAGGGACAACCTCAAATGCTCATGAAGAGCAATGCAGGTGAAAGCAATAATCAGGGTGGTTTTACAGGAAGAGGTGAGATGTCATCTTAAAACCTTGGGGCTTTCCTACAAGACATCAAGCAATTTGAAAATGCTTAAAAGCTGTGCTTTAGAAAAGACAGGGACACCGACTGAGAGGCTAAACTGAACAAGAGAAGATGTAATGTCAGGGAAGGACAAAGTGAAACCAACATAAAGCTCAGGAAGAAAGGCCAGTATTTATGTATACTAAAATCCACAAAAGTGTGGGTTTTTTTATTAATTCTTTTTTCTTCAGATGTAATACCTTGTGATGGATATGTTTTTTCCATCGATTGTTCTTTGCTATCCCATTTATGACTGATTTTAAAATGAGTTTTGAAAGAAATCTCCAGCAAGAGTGAAATTCTCTGCCTAACACATAATTCGAGGGCATCAGGCATAGATGATATGTATTCAGATCCTGATCTGAAGGGAGATTAATGATAGACAACCAGCATGATGTAAGCAGAGCTGTTGCCCTCTGATTTGGAAAGGGTATCCAATCCAAAGAAATTAAATATTGTCACCAGTCCACCTCACCATAAGCCATCATATGATCCAAAATTTAGGTCTCTTATCCACCTTCACAGATGGGAAAAAGAAATAAATCTCAGATGGAGTTGCAACATATGCAGAAACGTATTTTATCTTGGTTTAGTAAAGCTATGGGAATCATTAATGCTGTGCCATTACCATCTAAGTATCACAGCAATAAAGTATCAGAATAAATTTGTCACAAAGGACTACATGTAAGATGCATAATGCAATATATGATAATCAACTTACAAAGCTAACAATGGCATTTCAAATCTATTTTTTGTGTACACGAATGCCTATTATTCTAGATGTCCATCTTCTGGTCACCAGTACAGAGCATGATGTATCCATTGCTGGGGAATCTGAGAAAGTAAACTAAAACTTTCCACAGAATAACTAAGTAGTTATCAAGAATGTACTGGTTAATTAAATAAAATGTTATGTAACACAATAACAGGTCCTTTTTATTATTTCTAGAAGTTCATCTATGATGCTTCATCAGAATCTCCAGGGATTAAAAGAATTTTTATTAAATTTTGCTTTTCAAATTCAAGTTGCTTACTCTTTTTAAACTTTTTAAAATAGCTTTTTTTGTTGTCAAAAAAGCAGGAAGTACTGTGTTTACTGGGCTGGAATCAACGGATTTGAAGACACATAGTATGTCCTCCCCCCTAAAAAAAACACATTCAAAGTGAGTGGTAAAAAGAAACTACATTAAGTGGCTGTCTTAGTGTAAGTTTTCGCCTATTTTATGACCCCGTTCCTTTTCCCTTCCCAATTATTTTCATCTGGTTTACAAGTCTCTTCCTTCCCACAGGATTTGTTCTTTGGGGGGTGGGGTGGGATGGGTGGGAGGAGGAGACAAGATTTCCTAGCACCCAAATGTCTCTTTCTTCTTTTCTAAACTTCTTAAAATTAAAAACCCCAAGAATGAAATTAAACACACTTGAAAAATGAGCGTATTTGAGATTTTTATGTTCTCTACTTGATAACTCAACTACCACGGTTTCTTACTCAGCATGGACTTGTACATTTTAAGAGTTTATTTCAGATATTTTTCTTTTCACTGTGAAAGATGAAGGCTTTGCTGTGTAAGAATTTCCAGTCACCTAAGCAAAGAGAGTTCTCCATCTGTGGCTGGGGGAGGGAGCACTGGCCTTTCTCCCACACTGTAGTAGTTACTATAGGAACTATTGTGCCTCCTTCAAAAGGGTTACAGACAGGGTGATTAAAATTCTTCATGGGAGAACCCCCACTCTTCTCCTTGACAATGAAATTCTTCAGGGAGAGGGCTAAGCCTCCATTTCAAGAATGGCAGCACCTGAGGGAGTGATGTGGCAGAGAGAATCACCACTGCTTTAAATTGAAGCACAGGGGAAAAAATTCAAGGGCCTGCACTCCTGCATTAATTTTCTTCCCCTCCCGTGAAATAGAGGAACATTGGCCAAAACTCCTGAGAAACAGGAGAAGGAATAACTTCATACAGTCTCTACCATATAGAGTAAAATGCAGAAAGTAAAGAGTGCACAATTTCCATTAAAATCAGTAACAGGCAAAGCAAAGGAACTACCCCACCCATAAAACAAGTAAGGGTAAATATTAACATTCTCCCTGGCCATTAGCTTCTCTGTAAGGCAGCAAAATGCACTTTGACGTGAAGGGGAGGGATCACTGATTGTGATACTACTGAATTAGAGCTACCTCACAAAATCAAACTCACTTTATACTGGTTGTTTTATAAGTATTTACAACGTTGAATTTTGCTCCCAGAAATCTAGGAGGAGGAAGAATTTATACAGACTCTAAGGATAACTATTGTGATGTTCATTTCTATTGCACTCTTACAAATAGAGACAATAAGTAGGTAACTCCACCTATTTTTCAACCATATGTCAATATTATTAGCAGCAGTCTCGAAGAAGAGAGAAAAATCTCCTTACAATTCAGTCCAGAGAGCATGAATCACAAGGAAGGGGCAATGTGAAAAGAAGCATAGAAATGTTTTGAAAACTGTCAAAAACTTAGATGGGATAGCTGATAAAGTACTGGTAGAGACAGCTGCAAGTAGAAGATGCTTTAGGTATTACTGTAGCTTTAATGAAATTCGGTTCAAAAACTAGAGCAAGATACAAGCTTCCCAGGAAATCCAACTGCTGTAAAAGAGATGGGGAAAAAAGTCTACAGAAGTATGGGGGAGAAAGAGGGAAAGTAGAGACAGTTGTTTGAGGCAAAGGAGAGGGACAAAGGTGGGGTGAACTGGGGACTTAAAAACCTAGAAATTCAGCAGTGTTTTAGATAAATACGGACTCTGCAAGATTTGGCTCTACCAGTGGAAAAATGCATAAACATGATAGCATGAAAAAATTCCTTAAAATTCAGTTTCCCCCCCCAAGTAAGTAATGACTATGGATTACTTACTCAGATATAACAATAAGACACTTACTGGAGTAATAGTTCTATTGTCTTATTTTTAAAATAGTATTAAAATTCCTCTGGGAAGAAACCTCCTGTCACCCATTTCCAGCATCGGTGCTACAGAAATGGTTAGTGTCACTGATTCTGTTCTCAGGAGGAGGACAGGGTATTAACATCAAGTCAGAACAGTGTTATATAGTGTCAGACTATACTTGCTGGTAAAACTAAGAGGCCTACATCTGTTGTCTTGCTTTTTTTCCAGTCTGATCCCAAAGGTTCATGTTATGACATTTGTAACATCTGCTACAAATGCGGAGGTAAGTCAGGCACAACCTTATTACTTCCAATCTAACACTCCATCCATCCACAGGGCTTTCATATGCCACTAGTATGTCAAGGGGACCAAAAGCTGTTTGATCTACATGAAGCGAGGTAGAGTATATTTCTGAAAGTCAAGGAGAATTCTTGCTTTATTTTGTCTCCCCTTTTTTGTTGCCTTAAATTTTGGCAGTGTTATTTCAGAATCTTCTGTGAACAAAACAGGCAAGCTGCTCCTTCTTAGAGCCAATACAATTGCCTTTTTATGCCTTAGACAGTGGTGTGTTGAAAATGTGCAAGCTGTGATTCACATCCTCCCTGCTTTTACTAACACTGAAACATATCCAGCTTCCCCTAACTAGACCTTCCCATACAGAGGTCTCCTTTCCTGCATAGCCCTCTTTTCCTTACTTACTTCTCCCTCTATTTTTGTGGGCTCACTGTATCATTTTACAGACAAACTAAATTTTTCAGTGCTCAGGGGAAAAATGCAACTCCTGACAGGCAAAATTTACTTATTTCATCTGTGGTAATAAAAAAGGTAAATTAATAAGGAAAACAAATAAGTAGATGCTTTCCAACTAGTGTTCTTCCTATTAGTTTCTAATCACTGTTGGTTCACAGATGTGAACTTTTATTGATATAGCCATAGTAACTGAAGATTTAAGTACTTAATTGTTAGTGGTGTATGATACTGTATACTACAAGGGCTATGCTACCACTGTGAAGTGTGATGCTAAGCTTAGGCATTTCATGACTGTCTGCACAGGAAGCCAACCATTCACTTCGTGAGAGCAACTACCACCTGAATTTTCTTGGTACATACATAGAACCTCTTCTGACAGCAAGTGGAACATAATTTTGGAAACTAACAGCTTTAGATGTTACTGAACTAAGTAATAATGTTCAACACTCAGTATCAGACACGCAAAAAAAGACAAATTTCACATTGATATTTTAATTAATAACAAGGACTAAAGAAGACTGCATGGAAGCAAAGGAGAAAAAAAACCCCTGTACCTGATGATGTAGGATGTAGGTTTTGGTCACTTGCTATTCTAGCCTACGCACTTTTTTTCTGATGCTACCACAGGCTAAGTATAAGGAAGCCCCCCAGCCAAGAACAACACCGGAAAATAACAGACCCCTTATGTTCAGTGAACACTAAACATTTAAAAATACATCAAACATTGTTATTGACAAATGTAGTAGGAGTCACATTCACCACTGGAATACAATATCCAGCTATGATATAACAGACAATTACTGAGTAATGCATAATTATCCTACCAAATTAGGTGACATAGTGAAATGAATCCAACTGCACAACTGCTTAGAACTGTTTCTGGTTCTAAGGTGAATTTAGGGCTTTACTGCTTTTACAAACTTGGTTTGATGACCAGTGCATGTAGGTGGCAGATTTGTTTACATGCTAAATGGCTTTTTTCCTTTTTGTGATGCAGTCAGAAAAAGATTTAATGAAGACTCATAAATGAAGTGAGATTGTGTGTAAGTCTGCAATCAATCCACATTTTCAGGGAAGAAATCTATATTCATTGCCAAACTGAACTGTGTAATTAACTGAGGATTCTGGTAAGAACCAACTGTGTCACTAGTCAATTATTTTTACTTGTCTACCAGCTGCTGCTTCTCTCTGTTCATAGGGGAGACTGTGAGAAAATTCAACTACTGAGAATTTGGTTATTCCAAATAACTAAAGAAACTTAAGGAAATTACCAAAAACAGTTGTAGTAGACCTGCAACAAATGCTCAAAATCTACTGCAACTGGTTCTTAATTTCTCACTAGGAAAAATAAGATAGAAATTTTCACCAAGAGCTAAAATACTATTTGAGAACTGCTGAGGACTGAAAAATGACCATGCATAAGCTACAGCAGAAATCCCCAAGTCCTAATGAGACTGTCTTTAAGGGAAATGGTCATACACATCAGAATACAGGTCCAGATGGGAAATGGAACTGCTTGTTTTAAAAACACTGCTGCTTCTAAAAAAAAAAAAAACAACCAAAAAAAAAAAAAAGCACCCCTCTAGTAATGGGAAAGACTTTGCATCATTTTGGATCTTGGATTGAGTTCTTAATATTAAAAAAAATATGCAGGAGTCTGTTTCAGCAGGCTTCAAGGAAACAGAATCTACTGGAAATCCCAATGAACAGTAGGAATAATAGTTAAAACTTTACTGGAAAAAGTGATATGGTCATTAAATCTTGGCTGAGGTTAAAGGAATTAATAAAGTTCATGATGAATGTGTTTGAAAAAAAATTAGAAATAAGAAAAAGTATTTTCTGTTATTATTATTATTGGCTTCAGGAAATGACTAGAGCTTCCCCTTTTATATGCAATAGAATCTTTTTTAATTGTCATGTGAGACAAGTCCAGTTTCCTTCACCTTTTGAGAGTGCCTACCTGGGAATCACAGAGAAGTATGATCAGAAGACAGCAAAAATAGTTAAGGAAGTGAGAATTTACTAATGAGGACACAGGAAGCAAATTCTCTACAGCCAAAGAGAACACTGTGTGTAGGCACAATATTCACTTCAGCAGAGTTGTATTCATTAGCATCAGGAATTAATTTAGCTCAAGATTCTTTCTGCAGTGAGGGAAAACAGTCCTTTTATTGGATTATGTCATAACTAAGATTCACACTTACTACCTGAGAAAGTCAACCCTGTCCTTCTGTAAGACAAGAAGCATGGCAATCACAGTTCAAAAGATACATTGAACACCTTAACCATCAAAGTTCAGGGGGATATTTTAGTCAGATTTTTTGGTATTCTTTGGCAAATGAACTTAAAGACATCAGAATTCATTCCCCACACAGTACTTGAATCAGACATGGACACAGATGGTTACCTTGACTTTGGGGGCAAAGTTTTGCTTTGCAAGATAACACTCTCAAGTCTTTAAATCAGCTCTTTCTCACTTTCTACGAGCACTGATGAATATATCTCCTTTTTTTCTTCTTTTTTTTCCTAAAGAGCTTTACAATTATACTGATAATGAGTATTTAGATAGTTTCTCAACAATTATGTTTTATTACACACCCACCAAATCTAAGGTAATACATGTTTGCCTTTACTATAAAAAGAAATAATGTGCTTGATATAACAGCTCAGTAGTCTGTGAGCTGGGATTTTACTGAAATAATGTCCTTGAAATTCTGTTCATATTTTGTTGCATTCCAACATTGTCTTTTAATTCTTAAACATATTATTTCTCTTCCTGCCTCAGTTCAACTGAATAACTAGATTTTCACAATGATGTAATTTATTACTGAAGCTCCTTATTTAAACAGAAAAGACTTTTTTTTCCAGAGTATAATGCAGTATGATACTTAAACTAAAATATAAAGAGAGAGCTGACAGAAGACTGCTCAAACTCCACACAGAACACACTTTTTTTTTTCCCTCTCCTGTCACCCACAACCTTTATACATCCTGCAGAAAAACTAATGAGTAACGCCTGACACTGTTTATCTATTTTTCTTATTTCTTTCAGTAACCTCCTGGAAAACAGTTTGTATTCTGACATTTCTCATTATGAATGTGCTACCTTAAGGGCATTTTGGATTATTTTGAATTGTCTGCTGTACATCAAACAACATCTTATTTTCTTAATAATAGCTGAAAATCTGAGAAATTTACTTGTAAAAAACACATTTCCACTCAACAGTGTTGCAGGAGGATAAGTCAGAAATGCAGTAAGTTATTTTCTGTGAACACTGACAAGTCTTTCAATGCAAAGGCTTTACTTTACAAATGCAGTATTCTTGCAGGGTATATTCTACTTCTCTCCACAAATAAGATGGAAAACACATATAAGAAATTGCTATAGAGCAAAACTGCCCCAACTTTTCCAGAAGTATCACTGAAAAATTCTGTTCTATCAAACTTCTCTGACAATAATTCTCACATAATAGTGACTCTATAGAAGTAATCTACTTCTACAGGAGAGGAGGAATTTGAGGAATGAAAAGGCACTCACATGGCTGGCGGAAGAGAAGACCCACTGCTGTGACAGCTCATGGACAGAGATGTCTTCTGAAGAGAAAGGCTTATTTTGGCAAGTGATGACTTCAGAAAAAAGAAGTATTTGTGACTTCTTTACTGATAATAGGAAAACTGGATGGCAGAGAATAGACTGAAAATCAAAACACGTGTAATAAAGGAAAAAAAACTTTGAAAAATGGAAACTGAAAGCAAGAATTAGAGGTAATCTAAACAGAATTTTAAAGCTGTGCCTTGTTTACAACCCTCTCAAAAGCTGCATGCAGCAAAGAAGTGGTCTTCACTGCAGTATTAGCTCAAGGTGCAGCTCCCATGTTACATCTCACCCCTGTTCTCAAACAGAAACCTCCAGCTTCACTGAGGTGATGTTTTAAGTTCACTAGTTAGTTGACATTTCAGGTGGTCACTTGAGTATTGCTGACACTGGAGCTAACAAGGTGAGAGGGACTCAAGTGCACTCTAAGCTGTATATAGAATACACCTGTGTATATTTTATTATTACTTATGTATTACTTTTATTATTAACTAATCAGTTTGTTCTGTGGGGTTCAAACATCCTTTTGAACCATCAGCACACTATACCATAAACAGGTTAATGTGGCCACTGATGAAGGTCTAGCTACGCTCAAGAAGGCTATGAAACTTTCCCAAGAAGCAAGATAAAATTTCTGTTCATCTCTGTGTTACTAGGGCTGGGCTGCTTCCAGTCCCTGAGCTAGTTTATACTGCTGTGTAAACATATGCTGACTAAAGAAACATCCTTAATTAATCTTTAATTTCATTAATTTGTTAAAAGTTAATGAAGGAAAACCCATTTTACAAAAATCCTGGAAAGGACTAAGCACACCCTTTTTCTATCTCATAATTTTTTTTTACACTACCTCAGCTCATCTTTTCTTTCCACACTTTCCTTCCTTTCCTTCTTTTTTCTAATTCACGCTAGCTTATTTGAATTGGCACTTTCAACCACACATAAGTTCCTTAGAAGAGAGAAGGTCATTAGGATCAGAGGGTCTAAAGCGGTGTTGTGGGAAGTGAAATGGATCACTTTCACAGGGATGTGAAGCTCCAGAAGGCAACACAGAGAAGCTACTATTCACTCCACAAAAGTTTCAAGGACTTATCCAAATGGAGGTAGCCTCGTATCTCATTCTGTTATTGATGGTGGAATTCCAAAGAGTTGTGACCTATCCTTGTTTTCAGGGTAATCACCTAAAAAATAAGAATTTCTTTGCACTGGGGCAAGTGATATATTTAAGCACTTCCTCAAACAGAGTTGTCTAGGAAGGAAAGGGAAGTTACATTATTCCATGCATCATCAGAAAGCTGCAAATCAAATGTCACAATACAATTCACAATGTCAGCTTTTAAATCGTATTTCCTTAGAGTCCGTATTACAAATACAGGGGATGAATAGCAATTAATGCAGACAAAATTTCTCCACCAATTTTTTAGTTCAGTTACTATATTGTATTGTACTCCATTGCCAGTAATTACTGTTTGTGTTCGACGTATTTTTGTCCTTGGGTAAACACCTGACAAAATTCTCAGGGACATCCAAAATCATTTAATTTCATTAATCAGAAAATAGTACCAAGTGTTTTTATGACACCTATAGCAGCAAAAAGTCCAAACATCACCATCTCCTTATGGCAAAGGGGCAACATACCATCTTATGAGCTCCAGCTCTCTTTAAAAGTGTGATACTGAATCCACAAACCAGACATAAATCGAGCTTGTGGACAAAGTCATCCATCAACTTTTCACAGGATGGTTTGGGATGGAAGGCACCGTTGAAAATCCTTTTCTCCAAACCTCCTGCCACAGGCAGGACCAATCTTCACTAGATCAGGTTGCTAAAAGGCCTATCTAACTTGACTTTGAACACTTCCAATGATGGAGCATCCACAACTTCTCTGGGAAACCTGTTCTCTCACTACCATTATTTTTTAAAAAATTTCTTCCTTATGCCCAATCTAAATCTTCCCTCTTTCACTCTAACAACATTGTCCCTTGTCCTGTTATGGATTTATGCATGCTGGCCACCATAACAATGTCTGATCATAGGATCTGTGAGAGACAGGATCTCACAAAATAAAGTCCAAGTAAGTGTTGCCAATTCCTCTTTTATTAATTCTAAGATTACAGCTTGTACTGGGTGCTAAACTAGACTATTCAGAGCAAATAGTACAGTTAATCAAACTTACTCTGTAACAGTCCTGTCACTACAGGTCCTGGTAAAAAAAAAAAAAATCTTCCTTTGTGTTACTTATAAGGCTTCTTTATATATAGAAAGGCCACAATAAGGTCCCCTAGGAGCCTTCTCTTACCCAGGCTAAACAACCTCAAATTTCTTAGCCATTCTTCATAGTATAGGTGTTCCCACTCTCTAATAATTTTTGTGACCCTCCTCTAGACCCACTGCATGGGTCCATGTCTTTCTTGCACTGGGGACCCCAGAATTGGATGCATTACTGCAGGTGGAGTCTCATGAGAGTCAGAGTAGAGGAGGAAAATCACCTATGTTGATCGGCTGGCCATACTCCTTTTTTCGCAGCCTAGTATGCAATTGCTGGCTCATTCAATTTTTCATTCACCAGCATTCCACAAGTCCTTCTCCACAGGGCTGTTCTCAATCAATCCATTCCCCAGTCTGTACTGGGGATTTCCCTAACTCAGTTGCAGGACTTTGCATTTGGCCATGTCGAACTTCATGAGGTTCACATGGGCTCATTCATCTGTATTCGTCCTTATTTCTTCCTTAAGAACCACGTGAAGGATGGGAAGTAGCACCATTTCAAGTAATACTGCAGAGGCAACATGCTTAATTTGAACATTCTTGCTAGTAATATCAATAGGCAGGAGACCAAATACTAGCACTTGCTGCTCATAAGCTTTTGCATCTGTTGACTAACTGGTTTGAGACTGTTCTCTTGCTTCTAGCTCATTTGATGCTATCTCCTGTACAACATTCCTACTCCAAATCATATTGCATTAAACTTACTGAAAACTGCTGTGTCTAGGATCAAGCCTTTTTGGCAACTCCTGGATTTATTAATTGCTTCTGAATTTTGTCCTTCAGTTTACTGAAATAAAAATATTTAGGTTTATGATTTTTACAAACTTCAGACGATGTTTGGAGTTGACTTAACAAATTTTCTATAGTCACTTACTTCCAAAAAGTAAATAAATAATAGGGAACTATTTTCCAAAGCTGTGAGTGAAGTGGATCTTTAGTAATGTTCTCAGTATGTCATGCCTTGATCAAAAAAATATTTAGATGTTTCATTTACATTTAAGCATGTTGGTAAACTTACCACCATATTTTAAATACTGATGCTAATAGGGCAAGGAGTATATTTAAAACAGTGTGCAGGGTAGATGCCTATTCATGTTCAAGTAAGATCTCTAAACCTCTCCTTTCTCCAAATTGTTCATCCAATGAAGCATGTTCCTAGAAATAAAAATGGATATGGGCTTTCATGACTTTTTAAGCACTTTTGGTCCAAAACCATTTTATAAAGGAGTTATTCAATAAAGTTGAGTTTTGATTCTATGTTTTATATTGTTGTACTGAACATAATCGTGTGTTCAATAACTTGTCATAATATAAAATTATCTAAACTAATAAATGATTCATAGCTCTAAAAATATCCAGTTATGGATTAAGTTTAGTTGAGAGAACAAGCTTTATTTGCATTTAAAGTTATAACAATTTTGACAGCATTTAATGTTTCTCAACATGCAGAAATTTATTGCTCCATTCCTTGTCAAATAATAGTTTTCTTAGTTAATAAAAAGAGAGCTGCCAATTCAGTTTAAAACTCCACACAAAACTCCATGGAGCCCCTTCGAATAACTCATCTGAGTGATTCCACGACTGAAATGCACTAGCCCAGATACTCCCAACCACAGAATGGTATAGATGTAAAAGTCTAGATAAACAGAGGAGGACCCTGGAAACGTCCCCCAAAGCCTTCTGTCCACCCGATTCTGCAAGCATGATTGACTGTGTCATGTTTATTGTTAGCCCATCTGGACAACAGGTGCAGTACCTAATGGCCACAGTGTATTTCATTATTGACTAGTAGATATTTCTGCATGACACAATGGGCTGCAGACTGACCCTCGGTAACAGACTTCCTACCCATTTCTACATTCAAAATCTCAAAACTAAGAAAACAGTTTTCAGATTTCAACCTGTCTAGAAGTTTGGTACAGAGCTTCCACATGCAACTCACTTCTGTCAAATACTTAGCTTGGCAAGCTTGTATGGAGTCTGTTAAAGGAAAGTAAGGGTGCATGAATGTCAAGCTTGGGGGCCTCTAATGACTTCATGCTTAAAGCTTAATTACAAAACTTAGATTAATTGCTGCACTAAAACCACAGAAGATCCTCCACCCAATTTGTGCCAATGTATCTAAAGCTCAGTGATTCTGATCCCAGGGAGACTCTTCCACTTAGTCCTCAGAGAATTACTTTTGGACCCATTTCTAATGAGTATATAAAGGATTACTTGGATGTTTTGGTAAAGCTACCCAACAAATTAGTCAATCTGAAATTTTATTAGCTGCAAAGCATTACATTGGTCATATAGCTAAAGAACACTGAGGGAATTGAAGGTGTATTAGTCATTTATTTAGGCAGATACCACAGATCAGTACTCAGTACAGGCTGTTAGTTGTAACGTTAAGCTAATTGGCTAATAGTTGCAGCAGTTTTTATAAGGTTTTTGTACTGAGAGGTGTGACCCCTTCTTGAACCAATTTATGTAAACCCAGAGGGAGCCCTAAATTTATTCCAGTTTCATGAATGCATGGTCTGGGTTAACAAACCAAAAGCAGAAAGAATACGCATAAAAACCAGTGTCAACCAAACACCTAAAATATACATGCTGTTGGCTTGAAAACTTTCTGTTTAACAAATTACTTGAGATAATAAATGTAAAAATTTGGCATTAAAAATGTTCCTATCTAATCCAGTGCATATTGTGGGGTTGTATTGTATTTCTTCTCAACCATACCTTTGGCTATTTATCTAGTTGCAAACTTTTATAGATGTGAAATATTTGAAGAAGTCCATTGCAAATGGCCTGAGGTAATTTCAAACTTACCAGACCCTGTCCCACCAGAGCTCATTACAGTGAATTTTATAACAAAGTACCCTGTACTTAATTTTCGGAGCTTAGCCAAGCGTACTAGAAATGCAGCTGCATTAAGTGCAATTAATGGTATAATAAAAGCTGTGGAGGTCTGTTTAAGACTCAAGAACCAGCAGTAAACAGGGGCTCCATGCTCTCTAACAGTCAGTGATGTGTCGAAGTGCCAGAAGTGTGAGACTTCCTCTGCTGGGGAAGGAAAAAAGTGAAGCAGCATGTCCTGCTGGGAAAAAAAAAAATAAATAAATATTTCTGTCCTTCAACAAGCCCACAAAAATAGAATGGAAAAGGATAAAAAAATATTCCCTCCAGTTATGCCACTAGCATCCCCTTTTCTCTTTGAGCAGGAGTCCAAAACAATAAACTCGTATTCCCACCAGTGAGGAAAACAGGCAAATTCAATTCCATAAAAAGTGAAACTAATAGTAAGTGACTCATATAATACACAGAATGATCTGGTTTCATAACTAACAAAATTTACTGTCAAATGACAGAAAGGAAAAAGAAATATAATTTTTGTGACAGAAAGTAACAGAAGCTTCTATTTTTAAAATAAAACAACCCACAACACAACTGGGCTATTGACTATAAAAACTCCACAACTGTTAAACATGGAATTGATAACTAAACAATCTCTCCTGGTAATGAAATTACCAAATGAAACTAAAAAAGAAAAAATGTGTTAAAAGGCCGAAGACAACCGACCTCTCCTGACTAATTTCTGATAGAAGAGAACTGAACTCTCCTGAAGAAATCAGTGACTAAATTCTTCTATATGGGCATAATCTCTTATTTTGTTTCTAATCTTGAACCTTATTTTCATGTATTTATCTCAACTATTCACTCTGGCAGAAAAAGACCTCTGTACTCGTACTGAGTTAATTCATATGAGTGGTCCTTCTGATTCACAGAAAGTAAGTGGCTTACAACCTAGCTTTATGGTAAAATTTGAAAGCTCAAAAGCGCTCAATTATCCATGGCCTGCAAATGTAAAATAAGTTTACTTTGCACACGGTGAATGTAAAAAAAACCTTTACATAAATGCTGAAGGTAGAAGAAAATTCTGATTTTCTACTCTGAACAAGAATAACAGATTTATAAATTGTGAACTTAAAACAATTTCCAATCTTCAGCGTGTAAGAGTGTCAAATAAAAAAGCAACAAGACTTAGAACTTCAACATAGCTTCTCCCAATGGATAAATTAATTAGACCAGCTTTTGTTTTACGCTTCCATTTTCTATTAAAAATACACCCTAAGCATATTCTGCCTATTTTTAAAGTTGATTTCAGGCTTTAAAGGACATGAATAACAACAAAAAACCATTCCTGTCATTTGTGGACTACACGGCCAGCAATATCCAACTCTGGCTGAAAATCCCATATATAGACTTAGAAAAAAGAAACAGTACATAGAAAGCCAAATAAAAATTTCTTTCCCCTTAGATCTAACCACTGACTCAAAAATACATAGAAAAAATTAAACACATGCATTTTACCTGCTCACAAAGTGTATCAATACATCTATTTCTGATGTACCTGTTATCCAGTACTATATTCTGAGTTAGGAAAGATTTTTCAAATGTCATTGAGTGTTTTCTCTTGCCCATTTCCTCTGTTTGCTGAACCTCACACAAAGGGGCTGGGCCTGCACCAAGACTATTTTGCTGTTGATTTCAGATCTATTTATTTACAGTATTCTGATGCATCTATCATTTTACTATCACAGTAACAGAATTCTACAACAATCACTTCAATATCACAAGAAATTAATGTTGTTTATATAGGCTTAAGTAGACCACAGAGAAAAAATCATCATGTTTTTTTCATGAGATTACTTAATCACCATTTGTGTCTCCTATTACTCTTTAAGACCACACAATAGATAAAGTATCATTTTATAATGTATTAACACATTCTATGATGTAATTTTAAAAATGTTAACTACAGCTCAGTAAAACACTACAATTACTGCTGAAATAACCACAGTGGTATGGACAGTGCTGACATAATAATACAGTCTAAGAAACATATGAGTTAGTAGTACAAATTTCAGTAAAGATTAATTACTAAAACTAAGACAATAGCTCCAGTAACTTAAATATTTCTAAGGGAAGGAATTACTACCTCTGTCATTAAACCAAGAAATGTTTTAATAGACCACATCTTGCTATTGCCAGGAAAGTCATAACAACCAACAATAGTGATCCTCTGGCAAGTGATTTTTTGTAAGCAAATTACTGAAGAAAATATTAAAAAATCAAAGAAAAATCTCTCTGCAATCTCAATTCCACTCTGGAGATGCCATGCTGCATTGGAAATGACCAAAAACCGTGGGGAAACCAAAACAATCTCAAGATGGAAGGTACAGAATTTGAAGAATATTACAGATAATGACAAAACTACAGTCATAAAAGCTACCAGGAAGTTCAAATAGCCCAGTTTCCCTAGTCATTTTGGGAAACCTGAACAGCTAAGTGTTACAGAGCACTAGCAGGGATAACAGTATGATTAATTTACCAAGGAAAACTAAACAGGTATTTAGAAACAGAAAATATGAAAGACACAACTTCATTTTTTTCTGAGAAGGAAGGGAAAGAGATAACAGTTATTTTAAGTAAGAAGATGGGGAGGATTCCTACGCCTTGACAGGAAAGCACCAAGTGTGACATTCCTAAGATGAAATAAACTAGATGCTGAAGGAACTGGGGATTGGTGACATGTGTATCAATAACTCTTTAGTTCCCTCTGCAATGAGGCAAGAAAAATCAACCAGTCTTAAAAGTGAAAAAAAAGTGAAAAAAAAGTGAAACTCTCTAACCTACTGGTATCTCATTGTCATGTTGGAACTTATCTATGAAATAATGAAGGAAAAAGCATGCTGGAATTGGTTGTGGTGACTCTGCACATTCTTTTCCTTGTAAAGGGTAGCTAGCCATGACAAATTGTCAACCTAACATCCTTTTGTAAGAAGTAAACCAAAATAACCTGGGACAAGAAGTAAATATTTTCAGACTGGCTGAATGAAAAGCTGCCAAGGGGCTAAGAAGCAAATTGAAAATCTATGTCAGCAGATGTGGATTTACCAGAAGTGGAATGCGGTCTCTCCACTTCTTCTCTCATAGCTTTGCCTTCTCCCCATTAGGATTGTTTTGAAAAGTCTGTGTATTCCTGGGCATGGCTGGGGAGGTTTCTGCCTCTTCAAAGAACAGCTGGATCCAAACCTGGTTGACAAGCTGAATGATTCTGTAAATTTTCACATAAGCTCACCAACAAAAAAAATAAAGAAAAATAAATAAAACCACAAACTTATATGCCAAGTCACTTAACACTTCTTCAAGGAAGGTATGGATTTGATAACTCTGCGGGATAGCTCACTAGCAGCAGAGATCTTATTTATCCAACTGCAACACAAAATAAATGTACAGATATTGGCATGGAAACAAAAATTTCAAGAATGAAACTAAAAATAAAAATCCAGGCAGAAGAACAAAAACCAGAATGAGTGAAAATATGTTTCAGGCTTAACATGGATAACAACATCTCAATATTCTTAATGCAGTGATCATCACTACACTGAGCACTGGGAACCAGGTCAGGGCAAAGAATAAAATAAAACTGTATTAATCACAATCTCCAAAGGCAGGCCATAAAAGACATATCACACACTCTGAAAAATAATTCATTAAACTATATCCCAGCTGGAAGTAGAGAAAAACAAACAGAATAAAAAGACACTAAGCAGCAGGGAGAAATAAACTTTATGGAACTGTCACAGCATAAAAAATAGAGGGGGAAAAAAAAAAACAACAGGAAGAAAGAAACAATAAACATGTCTGGTTTATTGATAAAATAGCCACGTTAGGGCAGACATGAGAATTAAACTTAAAGCAAAACACGAGATATGGAGATAAACACCAAGCTCGAAGTATCAAAATCATCCTATTGCAGTTCAGGATGTTCAGTACTTGCAAATTGTGGTTTGGCAGTACCTCACAATAAGAGCAAAATCACTAAATGCTAATAATTCATGGAGTATCAGGCACATATCTTCAGAGTTATGTACTGCAAGATGAACTGAAAACAAAAATGTTCACATTTCACGATTGCTTGTTAAAGCAAAAGTATGCATAGTCCCTATATGGGAAAGAAAGAATGCTTTCTCTGCTAGCTTGTCTCCAGGTTTGATTTAGTGACGAAAAGTAGTACTTTGCATAAACACTTCCAAGAGCCCTTTTGTAATGTTACATACCTCTTTTTTTCTTTTTGAGGAACAGATGGGTGAAGGGAACACTATGGTAATGCCTTCCATTGAATAACAGCATTAAAAATAAGGAGGAATACCACACAATGTATTCTGTTCAAAGAATTAGTACTAGCCACTTTGAGTCTTTGGTAGCTAAGTTTTAAAAAAAAAGATCGCCCTGCAGTTTTGGCTTCCTCAGTATTCCCATAGCCCAAAAGCTTGATTTACAATAATGTTTGGCAGCCCCAGACTGTACAGGCTTCATGAGGAGCTGTGTTTCCTCAGAACCGCTGAAAATATGGCCCAAATTGCTTGGGCAAAGAGGCACCCAAAGTCACTGACAACTTTGGAAAATTTCAACCCACTCATGTACCAAGTTCTTCTGCAACTGAAGGTCTTTATAAGCAGAGATGCGAGTATGTGCCTATGCGTGTGTATATATATATATAAAAGGAAGATACAAATTGCAGAGCATTGTAAATGCAAATGACGTCAGTCTTTCTATTTGATCCTCAGTTAATTAAAATTGGTTTTGTGCTTTACATTCAGTGAATACAACAGAAGGCGGATGAATTTTTCAGATGAGGCAGAGGGAATGTAGGTGCCCAGCTTCCAGTAAAACAGAGAAAGCTGAGGTCCCAGATTGCTTCAGATTCTTTAATGTCACTGTTAGAAAGTATTCAATCAATTATGTCTGAACATAATTCATCCACCAGTCATTGACATATGACAAAACAGACCTTAAACTATGAGTTATTGACTTTACTGAATGAAAGCATGTTTTTTCAATTAAAAAAGTGCTGTATATCCCGGATACAGTTTTATGAAGGCTCAGTAAGGATCCATGGTAAATGTTCTCACAGAAGACATTAAGCATTTGCAAATGCCCAATTCTTTGATGATAATTCTTTCTCTCCCTCTTTCCCCCCTTTGACACCCTGACTCCCTATTCCATGTTATGGGCTAACGATCTGCAAATTTTATCTTTATAAAGCAAAACTGTTTTTCAGCTAGAGGAATGAATAAAATTATATTTGACACATCAAAATTTCTTTCCTCCACCCTCCTTTTTATAACTGAAAAAGAGTCAAACTAATTTAAACCAAATCTGATTTCAAAATCCTGCTGAGCTGAAACTTTTAAATACCAAATTTCAGCCTGGAGTGAATTTTTATGGCTACATTATAAACACCTGAAAAACAGCAGGTGCCACAGCAATATACAGTTTGTGGTTTGTTTGGGTTTTTTTTATTATTTCCTTAGTTTCAAAAGTAGATTCTAGCCAAAGTGAGGTTTGCTTTCTAATTTTAACTTGCTACAGATATTACAGTTTCAACTACATGCTTACAAGCCAGAATTCGTTTGAAACAAACACATAGCTACATATTTTATAGTTTATAAAATTATCCAACTGATACATTTACAATTTGATTACGATAAGAAAACACTTCCATTAGAAATTCTATGAATGTTGATCAGAAAATGAAACCTTGCCAGAGAAAGTTGCTTAAACGTCTTTCAGTTGTGTGTGTGTGTGGTGCTTCAATACACTTCCTTAGAACACTCAGTTCCATAATAATTTCAAGATTCACTCAAGTTGTTTTAAAACAACAGTGCAAGTATTCTTTCAAAAAGTCACAAAAATATGTGTATTCTTTAGCTAAACATATGCGTTCTTAATCCTCCCGGCTTGAGAGTTTTAACTGTTTGGAAGTGCTCAGGAAAATTAAGTCAAATGTGAGAATACGAAGTGGATTTTTCTAATTGCATTCAACTCTGCTTTCTGGATGATCTCATTCTGAATTGAAATAGTTTTGATACCTTTATACTGAATACACTTGAGATGCAACATTAAAAAAATAAAATAAAATTAATAACAAGGGTTCAGACATATATATGAATCAGTGCCTTTAGAGTAAAATAAGTAGGAACTTCACTTGCTGTTTGGTAGCTTATATGCATACATTTACTGCAAAACCACACAATAGTTTCTCTTCATTCATCTACCAGTGGTAGAACTGTACAACTGGACTATTCCTGTGAAGCCTCTGATGCTATACAAATTTACACTCTCCCTTATTTAAAAGTAGCTTCTGTGCACCTCTGTGTACTCTGGTGTACCTTTGCTACTATGTTGTATACTTAATTTTGATAGTTTTTCTTGACTGAACTGAGAAATTCCACACTTGATTTTGAACAACTAAAAGACTATATTAAAAAACCACACTGGTATCAAGGTCTGATTTTTTTTAAAGTCTTCACACAGTTTTCTGCTTGCAACTTCCATTTCCAGATGCAGAGACAGTTCACATGCAAATGATCATTGCTACAAGTGAAAATATTTGAATGAAAACTTGCATGTGCAAATTAACTAACTTTGCATTACATTTTTTGCATATATTGGTGTAGATGGTCATCTTTAGTCTCTAGTCTAACAACATTCATAAGTACAAGCTTTTCTTGAAACAGAGCAGGCTTTAGATGGAACTATCAATTTACAACTTAAGCATGTGTTTCAGTGGCCTCCTACTAATTCACATTAGTAAAATTTCAATATACATAAAGGGACTTCGGAGCACCTTAAAAAGTATATTTGGGGCACTTAAATCCAAGATTCTTGATCCTTGAGAGCTTAATTTAGCTGCCATTAAACCACTTGAAGCATCCAGGTACCTCACTTTTTGTTATTCTATTTTTCCACATTCACTGGTGCAGCTCAGGCACAAAATCTAACAAAATTTAACACAAAATCTGCAGCTTCCTGCTATAATGGCAGAACTCAGTCATAATGCTCAGGTTGTGCCTTCTGAGCTAGGTACTGGCAATACAGCTGGCTTTTTAAAAAATTTAAAATAAAATAATATATTTTAAAAACACTAACAAAATGATGATTTGTTAAGCTATAGAAGCAGTCCTCAAAGGAAAGATTAGAGCCATGGTTTGTTCTAGCAGATCATCAAAATTACCAGAGGGCAACATCTAAAGCAGAAAGCATTCCCTCAAATTTAAGGTCAATCTGTAGGCTGGGGGAGGTGGAGAGAGCACCTTCTTTCAGAGCCATCTCAGGCCTCCCAGTAAGTACACCAAGCAGTAGCTAAAGAGGCCGGTGGAGAGATTGCTCATTTGTCTCCAAACTTGCATTCAAAGGAACATGCAAAACCTTTCCAAACCTCCACTTCTGTCAGGAGAAGGCAGTGGCCTCTGCGGGAGACGTTGCCTGGATGTACAACATGATTACTGTCATTGGAGCGTCCTTCAGCTCTAGCACCACCCAACACACTAGCAGCTGTGGACATCATTTTGAGAGCTCAGGCCCATGCTGGATGAGGCAGATGCTAAAATGGCTGCTGAAGTTATTGCCTTCACCTGTACAACTGACAGTTGAGGCATTTGCTAGGCAGCTCCTCAACTCCCACACTTCACAGCCTCATCTTTTAAAGTGAATGGGCAAAATTTTAGCCTGCGAGTGTCAGACTAGAAACCACAGCTTTATGCATGATGTGCTCAGTTGTTCGAGCAACAGGAGGAAAATGTACTGCTGGAAACCTTGGCCTTAACATGGACATGGGCATTAGCATCCCTCTCACTAGTGTGAGCCATGGAGACATATTTTACACTCTCACTTCTAAGATACATTGAGTATGGTGAAAAAACCACCATCAACATGAGCATAAGGATTATTGTCATTGTTCAGGCAAATCCAACTAGGTCGTATAATGAACATGTGAATACAGAAAGAGTGGCAGTCTACACAAAATGGACAGGTTAAGAAAGGCCTTCCTATTACCTTTCTCTCCCTAAATTTGTCTTTGATGTGCCATGGGAAGGCTGAAGAGAAAGAGTGATTGCCACTGGGCATTTTGACAAAAAATAGCCTTTGGCTACTGAAGATTAGGGTAGGAGTATGTAAACGAGAAGATTCTGCTAGCTAAACATTATCACATGTTCATTTTTATTTAAAATATGCAATTTCTTTTTTATTAATTCCATTTCCTTCAAGTACATGCATAAGTTACAAGCTGCAGACATTGATTTCAGGCACTAATATTAAGGGGAGAATAATAACTAAATACTAAATCTTTTATCAATGAGATTGCTATTTGAAGGGACACAAAGGTACTACAGAATATAAAAAAATCATTAGTACATGCAAAAATACAGTTTTTCATGGAAGGTAATTTTTAAGTATTACTCCAGAGTTACAATTTGTCAGCTCAAAACCATCATTACGCTGAATCATTCAGTTGCTCTAAGGCTTAAGAGCTCCTCTTGGGTGCTTAAACGTGTGTTTACCTTTAGGTATACACTTAAGCTTACTTCACTGGCAAAGAGTTAGCTACAAGGTGTTGTACTAAGCACAAGCAAAATATTTGGCTAACCAGGAGGGGATTAAGTATTCAATATTCTGCTGAATCAGGATCCCTCTAGTATCTGCAGCTATGGCAGTGGGGGTTGGTGGTACAGTAAATCCAAGTTTAGCAGTTCCACCAACATGCTGCAGCCACATGACAGAAGGTGTTACACTGGTTTAGACTCCCCCTGCAGATTCACCTCTGTTGACAAATCTTTTGAAGACTTCACTTTAAACCCTCAGATTTTATTCAGGAATGTCCTCTCTTCCTCCAGACAGCATGAAGCTCGTATAAAGGGATAAAGCTGGCATTAACCCTCTGAACAGCCTTTGACTAATCCAACAAAAATGTGACTGTGCATCCATGCCTAAATTAATTCAAATGTATGGTGTTCTGCTGATATTAATATTAATAATTAAGTATCCCTATTTTTAGAACAACAGCCTAAACCTATTTTCTCTGCAAAATAGCTGCTTCAGATTCAAGTGCAAAATTAAAGGACAGAGCACTAGCCTGGTGCTAAGGACTTTTTTTGTTTGGTAAACACACTACTGGCCTAGTGGGAAGCCTCCAATATTTTTTTTTCACTTCTCTCTGCCTCAGTTTCCACATCTTTAATACAGAGAATATGCCTGACCCGCTTTGTATAGCTTTTCTAGATGGCTTATAATTTAATCTGAGTTAATATCTTACCTGGCTAGTAATTAAAAAACAATTATAAGTTTCCAACCAAGTTAGGTATCTGCAAGAAATAAAGGTTATCTCTTGACAACAAAAGACAGTGAATTGTTTTATAATGTTTCTAGTTAATATTAGAACAGGAGTAATTTTTTTAACTCACCTTTGGGTTGTGCTCCTAACAAATTTTTTTTTTTTTTTCTGCCAAGAACTGCCTGACCTGTTGTGCTCACTACTCTTACAATCACATCAAGAAAGTAATTCAAAAAGCTGCAACAATTAGGACTACAGGATATCCATATGCATTGTCAGTCTACTGGAAAAAAAAAAAAAAAACAACACAAAAAAACCACACACAAAAAAAACAGAGACCATCCTCAAATATGCCCTACACATTAAAAAGCACACATTGATAATGTTACTAATTATGTTCTATAACCCCATTAGTAATAATCATTCAATAATACTTTTCTATAAGCCTACAGAGAACTCGTAGCTCACAAGGGCTCAGGCGAGATGGTTTACCATAGAATAAATTTGAATTAGAAAGGAGGTTCTGGAAATTCTCCTAAGAGAAGGAGACCTACTATGCTGACCATGAAAACCTACCCGTGCAGTGCTAAAGCACACAAAACTCAAAACAGAAAGAAAGGACAGTTTACTGTGAAATTATGAACTATTTTCTCTTTTTTCTTCTCCGATTCTGCAATGACTTCCACAGTTGTTGCAAAGCAGATGGTGTTATTACACAGAGTACTACCCTACATTTTTGCATGGTTTTCATCTAGGAATTTCATAAATCACTACAAAATTAGTTGTACATAATTAGTATATTTCATACATGAATAAACTAAGGTAGAGAGAGAGGTCTAAGGCTAATTCTGAAAGATCACAAGTCCCTGAAACTTCCCCTGTCTGGAGTTAAACAAAGTCTTGCTGAGAGACAGCAGCATTGCCAGTATCTTCTGCTCTTCTGCTCCTAGCTCTTACACTCATGTCAAAGCTCGCAGTCTGTGTTACTCAGTGTCTAGTGATATCCAACAAGATCCCACACTCAAAGACAGCCATTTCAGTCCAAGACCCCTCCTGAGCCTTTATATTAAACAATCATGTTATGCTGATTTTCTCAAAGGAAAATCAAAACCATGGCTTAGCTCTCGCCATCTGTACTAGACCAGGACTGGCAAAGTAGTAAAGATATGAATGACTTATTTAACAGGGGAGGAGAAATGAAAGAAAGCAAACAGGTTAATTGCTCAATTAATATAAAGTGCTTTAAGTATATATAGATGAGCTAAACTGAAATGTCCTTCTTCACATTAGAATTATATTAAAAACATATCATAGAAACATAGAATCATAGAATATTTTGGGTTAGAAGGGACCTTGAAAGATTATCTAGTTCCAACACCCATGCATGGGCAGAGACACCTCCCACTACACCAGGTTGCTCAAAGGCACATCCCATATGGCCTTGAACACTGCCAGGGATGAGGCATCCACAACCTCCTTGGGCAACCTGTTGCAGTGTCTCACCACTCTGACAGTGAAGAATTTCTTCCTAATGTCTAACTTAAATCTTCCCTCTTCCAGTTTAAAACCATTACCTCTTGTCCTATCATGACATGCCCCATCTCCAGTGAGATGACAGTAAGGAACATAAGCATTAAGACATAAAGTGGGAAACCTTACTTAATGGTAAGGATAACACAGCTACCTAAGAGCAGAAAATTTGAAAAAGAGCTTCTAACTTTGAGAGGTCAGTATCTGTCCTGTTTATGCACTCAGGAAAAGAACACCACATTCAGTCTTATAAGCTAATTCAAACTAATTGTCTGCTTTTTTTTTTCTTTCTCTCATTATCCAAATAACTCATTTTCAGTAGAAAAAAATGTGAACTGTGTAACCTGTCCAAGAAGAGACAGGGGCTAACAAGTGATTTACGTCACTAAGCTGCTTAAAACTCCTTCATCTGTTGCATTTTTGTGTGATTTATTCTCAGTTGCATCAATGAAAATGGTCTGAAAGTCATGGCATTTTAATAAATCTATATTAATTAGAACTGACACAGCATTAAGGTCTTACACCACATTCAGAGCAGTATATGCTTCTGGAACCCTGACAACTTTTTCTTTTCTTTCACGTAATGAGAGTTCTCCAAAACTATTTGTTTGAATCGTAACAACCAAGTTCACAGCAACATGACAGTCAAGAAAGTGTCCTGAAGTGCAATGCAGCAGGACTCATGGAAGGAAAACAGGGAAAAAAGAAACGTAATTAATGTGTTCAGTGATAAACAATCCACTTCTCATCATTTTTGTATTTGCTTTCTATAGACCATAGTCAATCCTTTCAGTGTTTATCAGCAAAAAGTAAATGTTAAGCTTTTTACTCTTGTCTATCACCTTCCAGCAGCTATTGTTGGTGTAAATGCTACAAAAACAATACTGTTTCAGAGCCACATCTTGATAAGGTTGCTATGTGACATCATATATGCCATACACTTACCTTTATGATACGTGCATCACTGGAGGCAGTTCTGAATCAGTATATACATTATTTCATTTATCCAGTGTTTAAGGAGATCAGGCTCATTGATCAACTACTTTGTCTAAAGACACTGCTGCCTTTCCCCTAACTCATTTTGGAAGTATGACCAATTGAGTTCAATGATTTCTACAAACTTAATTTCTGCTGACATATGAGAAGCAATGAATTTTCTTGACTTTTTATGAGTATTCCTAAAACTGTTCTGGCTTTACTGCTTTTATGTCTAAATAATACAACAGGCATCTTCACATAGTTAAAGGGACTATGGGAAAATGTGGGCCCTCTCCAGAAGGAAAAGAGACCTGGTCAGGTGGGACATGGAGAAGGCTGAGATACTCATTGACTTTTTTGCTTGTCTTCACCGGCAAGGACTCTGGCCCCAGCACCCAATTTGCCAATGGGAAAAGCAGGGAGTGAGAGAAGGAAGATCTGTCCACTGCAGAAGAGTAAGTTCAAGACCATCTAAAGAACCTGAAGGTACACAAGTCCATGGGACCTGATGAGATCCATCCACAGCTTCTGAGCAAACTGGCGGGTGAAGTTGCAAAGCTGCTTTCCATCATATTTGAAAAGTCATGGCACTCTGGTGGGAAAAGGGGAAACATAAGCCTCATTTTCAAAAAGGGGAAAAAAGGAAGACCCAGGAAACTACAGGCCAGTCAGTCTCATATCTGTGCCCTGCAAGATCATGGAGTATATCCTCCTGAAGGCTCTGCTAAGGCACATGGAAAATGTCAAGGTGGTTGGTGGCAACCACCAGCATGGCTTGACCAAGGGCAAATTATGCCTGATAGATTTGGTAGCCTTTTACAATGGGGTGACAGTGTCAGTAGACGAGAGAGCAACTGATGTCATCTACCTGAACTTGTGCAAAGCGTTTGACACTGTCTCACAAAACATCCTGCTCTCTAAATTTGTAAGACATGGAGTTGATGGATGAATGTGGGTGAATAACAAATTAGCTGCATGGTCACACTCAAAGAGCAGTGGTCAATGGCTTGATGTCCAATGGAGATCAGTGATGAGTAAAGAACTCAGTGATGAGTTCTTCAGGGGTAAATACTGGGACTGGTGCTGTTTAACATCTTTGTCGAGGATACGGACAGTGTGATTGAGTGCAAACTCAGCAAGTTTGAAAACAACATCAAGCCGTGTAGTGCAGAAGACATGCTGGAGGGAACTTGACAGGCTGGAGAAGTGTGCCTGTGCACACCACATGAAATTCAGCATGGCCAAGTGCAAGGTCCTGCACATGGCTCAGGACATTCCAAGTGCAAATACAGGCTGGGCGGAGGATGGGTTGAGAGCAGCCTGTATTTTATGTACATTAAAAGTAGCATGACCAGAAGGTCAAGGGAGGTGATTCTCCCCCTCTACTCTACTCTTGAGGTGAGACCGCACCTGGAGTTCTGTGTCCAGTTCTGGAACCCCCAACACAAGCAGGCCATGGACTTGTTGGAGTGAGTCCAGAGGAGGGCCACGAAGGTGATCAGATGATCTGTGAAGACAGGCTGAGAGAGTTGGGGTTATTCAGCCTGGAGCAGACAAGGCTCTGTGGATACCTTACATCAGCTTTTCAGTACCTGAAGGGGCCTGCAGGAAAGCTTGGGAGGGACTATTTATAAGAACATATAGCAACAGGACAAGGGGTACTGGTTTTAAACTGGAAGAGGGTAAATTTGGGTTAGACATTAGGAATAATTTCTTCACTGTGAGAGTGGTGAGACACTGGAACAGGTTGCCCAAGGAAGCTGTGGATGTCTCATCCCTGGCAGTGTTCAAGGCCATGTGGAATGTGGCTTTGAGCAACCTGGTGTAGTGGGAGGTGTCTCTGCCCATGCATGGGTGTTGGAACTAGATAATCTTTCAAGGTCCCTTCCAACCCAAAACATTCTATGAATCTATGAAGTTGATTTATGTAGCTACATTAGTCTAAGAATAAAAGGAAAGCAAAGTTTGTAGGAAGATGATACTGAACCTGAAAGCATGCTAACTTTTTTCTTTCCTGACTTTATCAGCTGTTGTCAACATAAAGTAACATTGATACTATTACAGTGGCCTTCCAGCTATTTAAGGAAAACTGTGAAATGTTTCAGGGACTCTACTACTTCTTTTACAATTTGCCCACTTGTGTTGCTTTCTGATTTAAGCTGGAATTAATGTGGATTGCCTGAGGGCTTGTACACTATTCATTCTGCATGCATTTCTAAATCCCCTGTGAACTTCATGAATTTATGCCACAGCTATGATGACAATTACTTCTTTGAAAGCCAAAAATTTCTCCTCAATCTGTCTTTTTCTCCTTTCTTCCTTTTGGGGTGTTTGAAACATCTAAGGGGCAAGAAAGATGAATGCAAAAAGGCAAGTTATGCAGTGTGGCATCTTGTCCCTGAGGAAAGATTTCCTTCAGAAGTGATAGAATGCATTCTGTTAGAGATGGTGCCCAACTCAACCTGTTATCTTGGCGTCTAAGCCCTAATGGAACAGTTTGACCAACTAGTGAGCAGGCACAATGCCATCCAAGCATATGGGCATGAGTATACACAGCCAAGTGACCATGTAGGAGAATCAAATATGTTTGCTGAGGGCAGGAGTCCCAGTCTGAAACATCCAAACAGCTGTCTATCCTGAGGTTTACATGCCTGTGGTGAAAGGGATGTGACATAGCTAATCCAGATTTTGGTTAGATTAATTTTAAAACACAAAAATGAGCTTCCTTGGCACAAAAGGCATTTGGGTGCCTTGCTGTATACCAGTATCATCAAAACAATATTCCAGGTGAATTCCTGCAGGACGTTTGGGAACTAAATTATGTTGTGAAATATCTAACACTCTTTGCTGCTTTACCTGCAGACAGTGTTACAGGAACATTCTTTTGAAAGAGTTAACTAATTTGTCTTCTATCTTCAAATGTTACATCCAGAAAAGTATTCTAAGGCTGCAATTCCATATTACTAAGGGAAGTAATTTCTTTATCAGGGCTAAAGTAGTACAAAATATCACACTTATAGCCCTATTTTCCCACCACGCTTTGAAGCATTAACTTTTTAAATTGGAAAAGCAACTCGTTATACAAATTAGACAAAAAAAGGATCATTCCAGTCAACAAACTATTTAATAATCAATTAAAAAATTAACATAAATGCTACTGAAATGCACAGCGTTACTGAATTCACCTTCTGAAACTCTGTATGTTGAAAATTTCTTCATATTTTAATACGGCTTTGCAATACTCAAGTGATTACAGATGTACAAAGAAATTTCTTTCATTGTTTATAGCACAGTGCAACATCTTCGAAAGTGCATTATGTTTACTGTTGATTGCAAGCAGTAAAATGTTCAAAAGTGATTAAATAATTCAGTAGCCTGAATCCAATTTTCCAAAGTAAATCCTCTATTAAGTGCAGATTCACAAAAAATACCTACTCTCACTGGAATCAAGTATGTTATAGGGATCTAAATACATTTGCAGATCCGAGATGAAGCTGAAGCCTCATTGAGCGAAGATAAACAGGGTTATATACTATGAAGAGATTTTTTTAGATATTCTATCCTAAACCTCAGACAACTCTTGTGCGAAGGGCGAAAGGATATATAGCCTTCATTATAGAAAGAAGTGAGTTTATATGCAAGACTTTGCTTACCTGAAATTCAAGCAGTTACAAATAGTGGAAGCAGTTTTTATGTTCCAGTAAGCAACACAGCCACAGAAACAAAAACCAGTAGATATAAGGCTGCTTATTACAAACTCTTAGAACTTTAGAGCTTGAAAATTATCAGCATGGTTGTTGTGGTTTGGGCTTGACACTACAATAAAGAAACAGGCATGTGGCCGCTCACTTAACCCCCCCCACACACACTGGGATGTGAAGGCCAAAGGCCAACTAGAAGTTCATGGGTCGAGACAAAGGACAAGGAGGGTTTGCTCACCATTTACGATCCCAGGCAAAACAGACTTAACTTGGGGAAAAATAATAATTTAATTTAACACTTATCAAATGCACACAGGACACATACAACACATAGAGCAATGCTTACATACCTTACTCCTACTCCTCCCTTCTTCCCGGGCCCAAATTACTTTGTTCCTGGTTTCTCTCCCTCCCTTCCTCCCAGCGGCACAGGGGGCAGGGGATGGGGTTTAGAGTCAGTTCACAGTCTGGTGGTTCCTGCTGCTCCTTCCTCCTCAGGAAGAAGGATTCCTTACAGTCCTCCCCTGCTTCCCCAAGGGGCCCTTGCTGCTCCTTCCTCCTCAGGAAGAAGGATTCCTTACAGTCCTCCCCTGCTTCCCCAAGGGGCCCCTCCCACGGGAGAGAGTCCTCCACAAACCACTCCTTCATGAGCCCTTCCCACGAGGTGAGGAGCAAGCTGCTCTAGCATGGTCTTCCCACAGAGTCATGGGGTGCTTCGGGAACAGTCACAGGGTCCTCCACAGCTCCATAATCCAAGTCTATTGGCAGCAAGTCCACATTCCCCCCTCCTCGTGCCTTCAGAGAATGTTCCACCACGTTCCTCCATGAATGCAGGGTAACAGCCTGCCGTCTCCCCATGGGCTGCAGGGAAACTTCTGCTTGGGCACCTTTTCCCCCTTCTTCCTCACCAACCTCGGGATCTTCACCCCGGTATTGCTCTCACCTCTCCAGCACAGGTCTTTCGCAGCTGCTTGCTCTCTCCTCAGGTCTTATATCAGTTATTTCATATGTTAATCGCAGAGGCCCATCTATTGTCTTTCTAACGACCCGGCATTGGCTACCTGAGCTGGGGGAGCTTTTAGTAGCTTCTTACAGAAGACACTCCTGGAGGACCTGTCCTGCTACACAAACCATGCCAGAACCAAACAAGCACAATGATTTAGAGCAAAAATTGGTATGTCTGGTTAAAACTAAGATCTCAGTGTGGTTATTATACAGGCTTGAATCTGAATTATTATAATGCAGTAAAAAAAAATCCCCAATGCCCAACCCACACACTTTCCAGCACAGAGCGAGGCACCTTTACCACCACATCATTTTGAGGAACTGGTAGTATTCCAGGTTCTTACTGTGGTCTGTTAAATCATTTACATATAAATGGAATTTTTGTTTTCTCACCATATGCCCTTTAAAAATACATATCCAGCAAAGCACCTTTTTCTTTCTCTTTGGAGCAAATACAACTAATTTCACTTCATACAGTGAGTAAAATCTCTCTTTATCTTTTTCTAGGAGCACCAATAAAATAACAAAACTCAACCAAAGTTAAATTTTCTTCTAACTTTAGCCACAAAAAGTCACAGTAAATACCTTATTCTGGATGTGTTTCTGCTGTATCAAAACTTGGCAACATACATTGAAATCACCAAACATGAGTACTGAAGTTTAGATTAAGAACCAAAATTCCTCAAGACTAAACCAGGTAGCATCCAACTGTTCTTATCCCTGTTTAAGAAGTAAGACAGAGTAGTGCAGAGCAGAAAGAAGCTCTATGCAATTCAGATTGATAACATTTATAGAAAACTCAACTGCTTGGAAGAACTGTGGTCATATTTTAATGTAGGCTAAAACAAAATTTTAAATTGTATACAGAATTAGATATCAGAGGTGGTTCAGATATTTAGCTACAGTAAAGATTCATGCCTTCTAAATGTGTATCCACTGCAATGGTAAGTAAAAAAAAAATATCTAAATTTATGCAAAAAGCTACACGAATAATTTTCTTGCTTCAATCTTCAATTGGCACAAGCCCTTATCATATAATAATAAAAAGCTATTTCAGTTCAGATAAAAAAAATTCTCACTTCTGTCTTGGGAGAATCTTTACTCATGCTATGCAACTGTTCTGAGTTTAGGTAGTATCTGCTTCTCCTGTTGACATTATTGGACTACATATAAATAGCTGAACACAGGGAGCAAGGATTCCCTGTGTTAATTTCATGCCCAAGCTAAAAAATTACATTCCTATCCTTGCTCTGTGTCTCAATGACTCTGAAACTGTATCATACAAAGCAAAGCATCTCCAAAAGAAGGATTTCCTTTAAGCTGATATGCAGGCCACTCACCAGAGAGGAGAAAATCACATGTAAATTCACTGGCTAGCTGTTGCAGACCGATCACTGTTGCAAAATTATTTGCAAAATGTTTTCAGGGTACTAAACTGGACCTTTTCAGAGGACATACACAAAAAATGCTCTCACAAAGATCTTCTCAGCTCTTTCTGATCCATATTGCTTATCACATACACAATTCTGCAAAAAAAGTGGGCATAAAATAACAATTGGTGTTATAAACATCCTTATAAACTCCTGCAAACACACAGTGGAGATTTCACCAGACACTGAGTATCAATAACAGTTATGTGGTAGGACTGAAGAGCACTTGGATTTTTTTAATTGCTCTTCAGTTAGTAAGCCTAGCAGTTATCTCTCATTAACTGATATAAAAATGAAAGTAAATACAGGAGAACACTGAGTCCTCAACAGACGTATTTTATGTTTTCACTAAAGTTAACACTCGTTAGACCGTTCACTAGATCACATACTTAAACTCATAGATTTAAACCTGTTCAGAACTTCTGCAATCCTCTTTGTCTTGCATACACCTTCACCAATTATTCTTACACAATAAATAATGTATATATGAAGTCCTTCATGTTTTACACCACTTCTTCCAAGGGAGGCATAAACAAGCACAGTGATAATGGGGCATGGGGAGATCCTCCGTCTTTTTCACTTAGGACTCAGCAAATATGAAACTATCTGTCCAAGTATTAAATTATTCTATACTGAATATTAGGGATACTAATATATCTTTAATTGTACTATTCCATACTAGTATTAGAGGTTTGTGTTTTGCTGAGTCCTAAGTGAAAATGAATCAGAAAGCAAAAAAAATTAAAAGGCTGCTCCTCGTGTTTGTGAAATCGTATAATATGAATAAAGAGAAAAGGCTCTGAGGTGAGTTTTAGAAAAATACGAAGACAACACAAAGTGAATCTGCTTTCCACCAAACTCTGAGAAGCAGAAGGAACGGACAAAGGTAAGTTAAATGATGGAAGAGCCAAAGGTGCATCTGGAGTATGGGGGATAGCTGCAACACAGAAAGACTTGCGTTCTGTTGCTTTTAAGTGGGTAGGGCATTCTAGATTGAAGTTGGGGGACAGAAGGCCACTGAAGAGGAAGGAAGAGACCAGCTTCCAGAAAAAATAGACCAAGCACAGCCCTGGTCTTCAGATTTTCTGATGTTTTGACAGTGGTCACTTAAGAATTTCACAAACCCTAGAAGAGAAAAAGAAAATTGAGCATATTGTGGAACACAGCTAGCAGTTCCTTAGGAGGCTTTCCTGTAGGCAGAGAAACAATCCCATACTCCACCAGCTTTCAATCCTATGCAAGGTACTTTTCACTTTTCACCTAGGGAGCTCTTTATAGTATGTGCTTTGACTAGTTATTTGAGTATGCCTCTCAAACTCTTGCAGTTAGAGGAATGCACAGAACACTCAGTTGACAGCTGATGGAAGAAAGAGAATCCTGGAGATAGCCACTCCCCATATGGGTTTGCTCCAGTGTAGATCAACACTACCTGATTTGCTGACCTTTTGGTTGCCCACATTTATCTACTGAGCTTTCACCTGAGATAAGAGGCAATATTCATCTTTAGTGTTTCTATGCTTCTTTCAATGAAAGTTTCTTTCAATGAAAAAAAATCTGCATTAACAGATATTGCTTTTTCAGTCATGCCTTTATTTAGTATCATTATCCTAGGGATTGCAGATGTATAGTATAAAATGAAAATCAGTGTATAATAAGGACATAAATTCCAGAAGCAGAACAGAATTTTAAGATTTTTAGAGTCCTTGGAAAGAACTTAAAATTCTCTATGACAAATGGTTACATAAGAAGCATAACCTGGTTGTTCTGGGAATACACTTAAAGGTATTAAAAAGTTTATTCCATGTTTCTGGAATATGGTGTCTGTTACAGTAGACTTCTCACCTGTTCTCCTGTATAACTGAAAAAAGATGGTAGTGATAGACACTTCATTATTTTTATTTTATTTTGGCAACAGCAACATGCCAATTTCCAACATGACAGACAAGAAAATCAGTTTTGTCCAGTGTACCTGCATTCTGTTCTCTGCCATTGGGGCAAATCTGCAACAGAGTTCAACATGCCATGAAGGGCCTTGGAAATTGATACCTTTTAACACTATTTTCTAAATCTGTAACTTGACAACATTTAATCAAGTAATTTTTGAATAGGACTAATTAGTATTGAAAATTACTTTTTAGTCTGGATCATGAGCAATGTAAAAAAGCAATGCCTACATAGTAAAAAAAAAATTTAAAAATTCATAAACCTACATAGAGATAACTACATTTTTAAAACTCTGAAAGAATTAAAACATTAGAAGAATTTCAAAGAGATAATTTTCATTGTCATGTACTACAAATACGAAACCTGAGGTGCAACCCAGCTGAACCACACAAAGAACTTCTCAGAACAGATAGGAAAGCTGCTCAGGACCATGCCTCAGACCAAACTACAAGATGATCTTTCTTTAACCCTCAAAAATGGTACTATATTTAGTCATGTGAGAAATAATTTTTAAGAATGACAGATCCAGAATTTCTGGACTGCATGAACTAGTATTCTGTGAAATCTCAAATTGTTGAAAGTAGTTTCTCACAAATACTGTGGGACCTGAAGGTGTGTTGACCCTGAAAAAAAATAATTACACGTTACAATTCAGTCACAGGTATTTCCTTCCTCCTGTCCTTCCTTGTGTCAAGGTGGAAGGGCTTGGTAGAGGAGAAAGAGCAATTTGTTAAAGCTTTTCTTGGTAAAAAAAACAGAAACCAATTTTCTGCCTACATTCCTCATCCACTGTCATTAATTTCTGCCTCAACTTCCCCTTCAACAGAAACTGATTTCTCCTTTCCACCTTAAACAACACATACAATAGCACGCCCTACCTCCTGATCCCTCTTACTTCCTTTTTTTTCTTTATTCCCTTGCCTGTTCTCCGCCAAGCCTACATCTTCTTTACACAGTGTGCCATGCAGTGTGAGCCTGCCACAGGGTCTGGAAGTGTTAGCCAATCCTCTTCACCTTAGCACTTGCTACGATAGGCTGCACAGCACTGTGCTCCCACCACAGCGGTAACCAGTGACTTTCTGCATCCTCTCTCTACTCCACCCAGTCCCAGACTTGTACACTTTCCTTTTACACTGGACACAATGCAAAATTTTATATGGGCTTATGCATTACTGAATTCCTTCTCCAGAACAGAATTCTCTAAGATCATAGAATCATTTAATCACAGAATGGTTTAGGTTGGAAGGGACCTTAAAGATCATCGAGTTCCAACCACACTGCACGGGCAGGGACACCTCCCACTACACCAGGTTGCTCAAAGCCATATCCAACCTTGAACACTGCCAGGGATGAGGGATCCAGAACTTCCCTGGGCAACCTGTGCCAGTGTCTCACCACCCTCATAGTGAAGCATTTTTTCCTAATGTCTGACCTAAATCTTTCCTCTTCCAGTTTAAAACCATTACCCCTCATCGTGTCACTACAAGCCCTTGTAAAAAGTCCCTCCCCAGCTTTCCTGTAGGTCCCTTCAGGTACTGGAAAGCTGCTATAAGGTATCCATGGAGCCTTCTCTGCCAGGCTGAATAACCCCAACTCTCTCAGCCTGTCTTCACAAAAGACGTGCTCCAGCCCTCTGATCATCTTCGTGGCCCTCCTCTGGACTCACTCCAACAAGTCCATGGCCTGCTTGTGTTGGGGGTTCCAGAACTGGACACAGAACTCCAGGTGCGGTCTCACCTGAAGAGTAGAGTAGAGGGGGAGAATCACCTCCCTTGACCTTCTGGTCATGCTACTTTTAATGTAGCCCAAGACGCAGTTGGCTTTCTGGGCTGCAAGGGCACATTGCCTGGTTGCGTTGAGCTTCGCATCAACCAACACCCCCACGTCCTTCTCCTCCAGGCTGCTCTCAACCCATCCTCTGCCCAGCCTGTATTTGCACTTGGAATGCCCTGAGCCATGTGCAGGACCTTGCACTTGGCCATGCTGAATTTCATGCAGTATGCACCGGCCCAGCTCTCCAGCCTGTCAAGCTCCTTCTGGATAGCATCCCTTCCTTCCAGCATGTCTTCTGCGCTACACAGCTTCATGTTGTTCGCAAACTTGCTGAGTTTGCACTCAATCGCACTGTCCGTGTCGCTGACAAAGATACTGAACAGCGCCTGTCCCAGTACTGACCCCTGAGGAACACTGCTCATCACTGATCTACATTGGACATCAAGCCATTGACCAAACTCTTTGAGTGTGACTGTCCAGCCAGATTATTAATTGCTTTTCACCAGTTACAGAAGAAAGAAAAATATCACCTCTTGCACAGATGTTTTATCTGTAAGCTTCATCATGAATCCTTCTGCTCCTTTACTCCACAGTAGCTCATCTTTGCTCATCTCTCCTTTTCTTTGCCCTCTTTCACATTTCTACTATTCAATTCTGCTATGCAATTTTAGAATTGTTGTATCTCCTCCAACCAATGTAACACCATAGCATAATATTAAAACACACATGTGACTTGTTGCTAGTGTAGGCCTACTGACTGGGATTATTCTATTCTGCATGTCTGCCTGCTTTGTCAGTTGTCTTTGGGGGTCTATGTGTGGGTCTATGTGTATTTCCATCCTCGTCCAGTCCATGGCTTTACTCAATTCTAAGATCCTAGCAATAAGATGAAAAGATATTTTCAAGCATGCAAATTATTCAACTTGTACTGTCTTAAAACTATTCTTTACATAGGAAATGGATCAGACTGTTCTGTGCATCATGAAGTACTTGTGGCATCTTATGAATGCATAAATATTCTCATTATGTGAATGACCCACCTTGGGAAAGTAGCTCCACCTGCTCTTCAATACATCACCTGATGTCCGCAAGTCTAAGTCTTGAGACAAAAACAAGCACTGTGAGTCTGTATAAAGAAATTACTCTTCTGACAGACAGCAACTGTGCCAGCTTTTAAAGATTTGATTTTTTTTTGTTTTTTTTAGATCCCTAAGATGGCAAAGACTGATCTTTCATGGCTAATTCTTACATGGCTTTCAGCTACTATGGTATTTAGACATCAAATCCTTAGCAAGTATTCACAGAGATTATCAAAACATAAGTCAGAGAAAAATAATAGTTTGCTGATAAATTGCCATTTCAGATTATGGCATTAGGTACACTGCAGAAACTCAGGGAAACACAGTGAAGCTATCAACTGCAAGCACAACTATAAAAAAGAACCTCATAATTAACAATATTCGTCTATGATTGAAAATTTTGTTTCTGCTGTCACTCAATTACTGATAACCATGGAAATCAGAATCTCTAATATTTCATTAAGTTCTTTATCTGTATGAAATATTATAACATAACTCAATTTTTACATGGCAAGAAGAAATTAAAAAAACCCCACAGATAAATCTGAAGAGTCTCACACTAATAAAACAGGGTAGCTTTGAAAACATTGCCTATTCGGACCATCAGATGATACTATTTAGGGTATATAATACTGAAAGGGCAATCTGATAATCACACTAGAAGCAATTTCAAACCATACTACTGCTGAAAAGTCAATTTAACTTTCCAGCTTTATAAGACTTTGTTATTGCTATTGTTAATTATTTCTCATTTAATGGGAAATTGGCAACAAGGTCCCCAACTGTCATTTTAAATCTGCAGTAATATCATGTGAAGCTTTTCGTCCTTATTCCCAAGTCCTGGATTATCAGAGCTAAATGGCAGCTCCAGCATTACAAAAGCTCAGGGGCAGGTACTGTTACACAAATTGCCAATTCAATTAACAGTGTGTAAATGCTCCACTGGCAGGCTGAGGGAAGGACAGCCATTTTGGCAAGTGTCATTCCTAATTTATCAAACTGTCAAACCTTCCACTCAGGTGCCTGCGGTCACTGTCTGCCTCTTAATGCTAAGTTGTAAAGCTGCAGGAACCATTCTTGTAGCTTGACAAGGCACAATACTCAAAACTGATTTTAAAATCAAATGTACAGTTGTCTTAATTATTCTCAGTATAAGTGATGTTTTAATTACAAAATCAGAGTGGGAATATTCAATCAAGATCCAAGATTACATGTACATACAAGGAGGCGGGAGGATCAAAGCACGATTCCTAGCCTGTTCTCAGAGGTAGCTATTCAGTTTTTCTCAATTCAATACAATTTGCGATTACTCAAACCAGGCTCAAACCCGGACACTCCCTCCCCCAGCTACTGTCATTTATGGTCTTTAGTCTGACTCTGCTCTTGGTTCTTACCAATCCACTGTGTCTGTGTTAATGCCTTTCAGGGGAAAACCCCTGTGGCAGGACCCCACATCAACAGATTGCTTTCATCTCCACAGGCCTTGCTCTTCTTCCTCCCTCAGACATGCCCAGTATCTTCATTTAGAAATTTTTAAGAAGTCTTTACAGAAGTAAAAACAGGTTATGAGCCTCTTCCATAGAAGAGAAAAGCTAAATAATTTCACATTTGAAGGCTTTCCCTCATTCTTTTTTCCCTGAGCTTTTTTCCTGTGCCGACAGAACCAGCGTACAGAAACTACTGCATATGCAGATCAGAGCCCCGACAGTGAATACACGTACTGTGCAGTACACTGGTGCCTGCAGGATCGCGCCTGAACAGTGCCCCCATTATGCACTTTGGAAGGGGGGTGTTACATCAGTGCATCTGTAAATGTTTGCTTTTGGGTTGAATACTTGCTGAGTGTGAGCTTCAGAGTGTTTCACTTAAATCAAGTTTAAATTGATTTGACCATTTTATAGCAAAGAAAATGGAAGTAGAATATAAAATACAGAAAATCGTCCTTTCAGTGTCTTCTGTGACTCCTGTTAGTAAAAATGAACAACAGCACCAAAGAAAGCTCAGAATGGATAAGATCAATGTGTTCTATAATCCATCTGCGGACATCATGGGCCAGCAGGAGATGCTCCAGGGAAAGAGAAAAAAGCCAAGATTAAGTAGTCATGTGGCAGACAACATCAGCTATAGCTTTCTATTTACAATAAATAAGTACTTAAGTGAAAACCTGTACATATGTGCATCTCCCAAGGCGATTCTTTTTCCCCGTTAGCTCATTTGGTGTAGGTATTATTATCACAGCATTGGAAATCTGAATACTTTTATGTAAGACAGTTGTAGCCTTTTAGTCAATACTGTCATGTCACTGCAAATTCCTAAGGCTAACCACGCATTTTGTGAAGGATGTAATGTATCCGAATAGTAATGCAATTCAAATATTGCATTACTATTCAAACATTTCAAATATTCAAACATGTCAGAATGCAGATTATTTTATTTTATTTTTTTTTTAGAATTAAGAAATCATTCTTACAATGCCATCAACACGAATGGTAAAAAGCACTCAATTTCGTATTCACAATATTGTTTTTGCATCCACATGATGCTAAGTGTGAATGAACAAACTGCTCTGGAGCACAGGACTAACAGGAGTGAAACATTGCTATATTGAAATAAGAAGAAGGAATTTCATACTTTGGTACAAACCAACTATATGAACTGAACTTGACTTCTAAAGCTTTTAGGGATTGGCCCTAAATCACACCAAAATTGTTTATAAAGCCTTGCTAAGTATCTAGGACTCTGGACTTCATCCAACGCCCTGTGAAAGCATTGGGACCATCTTAAATCCTTTAATTGTCCTATGCTGACATATCTATGAAAAGATAGATATCTAACTGGTTCCAATGCATGTACATCAAGAAAAAGCAGCAAGCATTTGAGAGTCATGAGGTAGATTGCTTCCGCTATTTAAATCACTCTGCATAATTTCACAAGAGCATACAATTAGACCAGTTTTTTAGAGTAAATTGGGGGACTAAAAATAGAGAACAGGATTCCAACAAAGCTTCAGAAACACATGGATGCTTTGAAAATCCTAACAGGCACTAACTTCTGACACTCTCATGTGTGAAAATAACGGCACAGATCTGACTTTCCTCCATAGCAAGTTGTCTCCAGCTAATACTGTTACTGTTACACTATTTACCTTTCTCTTGGTGCTTTTGTGTAAATCTAACTCATTTGGCATAACGCTTAATTCAGCCTGATAGCATGCATACTTCTTTTGAACTTCAAAGTGTGAGAAAGAAGAGGCAGGAAAAAAAAAACCTTAAATCAGCAAAAGAAAACAGCTGCTTCTAGGTCTATACATTGTAAACTTTATTACCTCTGTAGATTCTGAAGAAGAGTTCAGGAAATTATATGTTATAGTTAAGGGCGAAAGGATGCAGAACTGCACAAGAAGTATCCAGTATGACCTAAAGAAATACTCAAGTGAATACAATATTATTAGATCACAGATTATAAAGCTACTGAGTTCTATAGTGAAATCCAAGATAGCTATTTTCATCTTGCAAGAACTGAAAAATATCTGAATGCAGAAGGCCTTTTTATTAGAAAGAGAAAAAAAGTTGACCTTTTAAAACAACAGAAACATTTTTCTAGTCCTCTGAAAATCCTAACTCCGTAGGCCTAAATAAACAGCTTATGAAGCTTAAGCAATTCCAAATAGTTTATTAAAACTAAGTGAAAAAAACTGTTAATAAGTAGTTTTGTATCTATGAGATTATTCCAATTGAATTTTACTTTTAGAACATCAATTTAGGCAGTGCTGTGATTCAATAAACCAGTATGCTAGAGCACTAGCTTGAACTCTGCAAGTAGTTGAATATCAATCCAATTCAAGGGAATTCAAATGATAGATTTTTTTCTGGATCTGAGGTTCTTCAATCAAGAATATTTTGTAAAAGATGAGAATGAGTACTTTGACTTTGAAAGATATATCTGATAGAGATAATAATTCATACATACTTAATCTGATCTTTGCACATTACAAGACTTTACTCCTGCATCAAGATCAGCCTTTGTAAGAAAACAATTCACTGTACTTAAAAGCATCTCAGCCACTGTGCAATGATATAAACTTCCACATACAGAAATGCCAGTTAAGGGTGTGCAAACTGTAGGTACTGTGAGACTCCAAATGCAATATAATGCCACTTTGGAAACAGAAGTTCAACAATTGTTATTCAAGGACCAATCCTAATGAATTCTGGCCTGGTAGTAGCTTCACAGTGGTAGTTGCCACAAAGCATGCTAAGATAAGGTAACAGTATGCTCACAACTTCTGTGTGAGAGCAATAAATTTAACTAGATATTTCAATGCACATTTTCTTTAAAGACTGCCGGTCCTCCTGGTACACCCTCAGGAAGTATTGTGCCAAAATGAATATGAATAGGTGCACAATAGGCTCTAAGACACTGAACTTGATTCCTGCAGGTTCTCTGAAAATGTGCCTTGAGTTTGTGGCAACTTTGGGACTGGCATGGTAGAACAGAACATGTACCTCAGTATCCTGGATCCTGTCCTTTGGCAACTCAAGATCATTCAGATATAAAATTTCCAGAGCAGCGAATGGTGAGTAATTCTCCAGACACAATGCTCCACATTATCCTAGAGTCTAAAAGTTATGAATTGGCTTAGGCTTTAAATCACCTACATTAAAATTCCTCCCTTGCAATTTTGGAAATAATTAGTGATACTTCTGTATTGATTCATAGTAATAGGCTTTTAGCGTGAGAAAATTTTACTACATTTTTTGATAGAAGTGCAAAAAAAAAATCTGTGTCTGTGCTACTCAGCGTACGTGTTGAATGCTGGAACTAAATGAAAATCTTACTGAATGTTTCTCAATTTTTCCTGCAGAGCAATCATTCAGAGGGCTAAGCACACAATGTTTTTGGGAAAATTATGGGGAAAACAAAGCCACTAGACAATAAGATGCAGTGTTCCTCAGTGCTCTCTTCTTCTTTTCCCCTATACATATGCAGCTGTCATCACTTCAAAACTGCTGAAAAAGGAGACCTCGCCATCCTGCCCACATCTGGGCTCTGCTTCTACCTCCTACCTTGTGCCAGCTCAAGCACATGCATTTCTGTCCAGTGAGACATACTTGGGAATTAAGGGGGCAGGAATTATTTCGCTGGCTAAGTTTTCAGCTGGGCTGATTAGCTGGTCTGCTAACCATGCCATCACACCCTCTTGTCACAACAAAGAAGGAAAAAATGTGTTAACAGGAACAATGTGGAGAACGAGATCACCCTTCTAACTGCAGCTGCAGTCAGTGGGATTTGGGTCTTTAGCTAAGAGCTCCCAGTGTCAATGTCTGGGAGCTGCCTGGAGATCTCAGAAGTCTTTCCATCAGAAACAAGAAGATAGTAAATATTGCAGTATTTTTCACTGGTAGGCAAAAATAGAGGACTTTGGAATGGTTTTCATTATTTTTAGCTCCACATTTCAGAGACATATGAAGAGCTTACTGAATCAAATCCAGAAGCAATCTCTCTCCAAGGTACGTGACTCTTACTAGAACAAGATTCCATATTCCTGCTGCTTAAACTTTATAACCAAATCCCCCAGTTTGTCATACTTAGATGAGTGGAAGACTTCTCCAGTCTCACCACTATCTGCTCTGCTTTTTCAGGTCCTATATATCCTATGTCCATCTACAGCTCTTTCTTTATCCGGTCTCCAGTGACAGTTATATAAGGAAAAGCTATAAAATCCTACTGTGACTTCTAAAATACACAGAACTGTGTGAAATCTGTGTGATATCTGTGTGATGTCTACAGGCATCTAATTTATTCTCAGGTGGGGTGGGGAAGCTATGTCCATGAAACTGTTCTCTACTCATTTCCTCTTTCGCATTTTGAAATCAGAAGTCTGGCCAAGGACTAGGATCAACCTGGACCTAGACTCACTCTTTTTTGTTCAAAGGTATGCTCATTTTCAAACAGAGCTATGGTTATTTCTCTGCCAAAAGAAGAACAGCAACAATAAACTATTTGGGTGAAATAATTTGTGACACTACTGAAAAGGTATCTAACTGTTCTAACCTCCTCTTGGCTTTGATGATAACCAAAATTAATAATAATGACGCAAGATTTGGCTGGGCTTTGCCTCCAATTTTAATATAGCAAAGTGGCAGCATTTGCCCATATGGAGCATAAGAGAAGCCAGTACATAAAACACTGTTAACACTTCTTGCTCTTTCTGCACCATCTCAGCTTCCAATCCAAAAGACATCACATCTCCATTCCTGCATCATGACAAATCTTAAGTAGGCAGAAAAGAGAAAGGCACTAAAAAGTGTTGCCAAGCATCAACCCAACTAAAGGTATAGCAGGTTTCTCCTAATCTTTGCTTTCCTGTAACCCATCAGCAGTTTTTCTATGTAATCCCAGCGCATGATTCTTTGAAGTTGCTCTGAAATCGCACCTCAGTATCTTCAATGTCTCAAACACAAGTGCATTTCAAAAAAGGAACTAGCACTCCAAATGCATTTAAAATGTATCCAGGTGATTTGTAGGAAAGTAAAAATGGCAATCTCATGGTTGGTTCAAACATCTGATCAACTACACACTTTACAACAGAGTTGTAGATTAGATGAAAAGCATGGACACCCCAAAATAATTGGCTTAGAGCAAACCAGGTAAAATCTTGTCTCATCAGACACAAGTTTCAAGCAGTGCCATCGTGGCTGCCTGCGTGTCTCACCAACTCATTCCTTTCATTGGCTTCAGTATAAATTTTCTTTGAGCAGGGGTGTTTTGCATCCAATTCACATTCACTCTGATCTCACGATCTCCACTACACCCAAAATATAGCCTTGAGTGAGTGCCTCAGTCACCTCTCAGAAGCATGGTCCCTCCCCTACTTTTTCACATTGCTGTGAGACATTTGCAATGATTTTTAGCAGGTGCTGCAAGATCCTCATAGTCAATGAGCCTGACTGGCCAGCACAGAAGAAACAGGCTAATCTTTGTACCTTCTGCCTCCTTTCTGCTTCTGTAAGCAACATCTCTGCACCAGTCCTGTACTTCAGAAAAAATCTTTAAACTACATTTAGCTGTGGCAAGGAAAGGAAAGGTTATTTTTTTTCATACTGGCCTGAATATACTAATGCTAGTCACAACCTAGCCATGAAAGAACAAATTACAGTAACAGATGTCCATATATCACTAAGGTGACTTCCCTCCCTATTTTTATTTTTTATCAAAAATGGTGAGTCTGAAAAGTCAAAACAAAATTAAAAAAAAAAACCCTGCAGCATCTGTCTCAGTAGAGTTCAAGCTGGCTGACAGTTCCTTGCACTGAGAAGCTGAGAATGATGCTATAATTAAAATTTCATGAACAAGACAAAAATCTATTTTGTTTGAGAGAACTGTTAAGAAAGTATACCGAGAAAAAATGAATATGGTAATTTTAGTTTATCCCTGGCCCTGAGTTTAATGATTAAACTTAAGAATCCCAAACAAAATTATTGTTAGCAACAACTGATAACTTAATTAATTATGAGTATCATCTCTGTTAGGCACGGAAGTGGGTCTTAACCATTCCAAGTGAACGTGCAGCTACTGGCACACCACTCTTGAGTTCTCATTTGGTTGATGACTGAGGATTAATTCTTCCCATCCTTATCACAGAGTTTTAACTTGACCCAATTCATTTTCAGCCTAGAAAGGAATACACAGGAACAAGTGAATAATTGTTCTCAAGACAAAGGAAAAAGGTAGTAATAGCATGGTCAGAGGCATCTTACTGACACGTGCATTACTTTCCTTTTCATTTTTTATTGTTGGGTTTTTTTATAACATGCATTGCTTTTCACTGAATTTCAGTCAGCTCCATGGGAAACAACACCATCCGTCTTACTTCATCTTTTAACAAGGACTTGATGAGGTGACACAGGACTGATTCTTAAAAACACATTACCTGTTATGCGAGGCATTGTGTGACAGGGAGAACTATCTTCATGACAGGCACCTGACAGCAGATTTGTTGATTTCATGGTCACTTCATTTAGAGTAACAACAGGGTGAAATATGCCATCTGATAATCTGTTTGAATGTTGACTGTGAAAAGCACTTAACATTTCTGCCAGCTACTACTACTACTACAGAATCTGTTCTTCAATATGTGCAGTTTTACCAGCCTCTTTAATAATTATAAGTCAGAAACTCTTATCCTAGATTAAAAGGGGGGCAGGGGGGGAAATAACTTGAAAAAAGTCACCTTAGAAGTCTGACATTGCATTCTGAAAATAAGAAGATTCAAAATATAGAGCATGTCACACAGTGAGACTATTGTCTGCAAGACGACTGGCTGTTTGAGGACAACTGCTGCACCTGAATTGCAGAGGTGATTTTAGGACAGATCTGTTGACTTTCTTGATCAGTTTTCTTCCATGTGAAAGTTTAGTCCAGATACTTAAGATCAAACTACTCCCTGCTTAATTTTCACTAACAGGTAGTGATAGCAAAATGATAAGAAAAGGATGACTTGTTTCAGGAAGGGATTACACTGAATTCTGATACTGCAATTCAGGATTAAATTTTAGTTAAGAAGCTGGTAGTATATATACACAAAACTACGTATCAGCGTGACTGGAGTTCCAAAAACTATATACCTTCATTAGTTCCTTTGATGCGGAGCTTGTAACACAAGGAACAAGAATAATACAAAACTTAAAACCCACTTCGTAGAGGCTGAATGGCCAAAACTGTTGTTTGTTTTCAAACAAGTTTGGGATAGGTACAGGTATCTCCAAAGTAATCTGGAAGTACTGAAAGTTAGGTCAAAATTTGTCCTTAACAGAGCCACCGTCCTATAAACTTGCGTGGCATGCACAAATTATAAACCGTTAATTCAAGTAGGGCTAAATGAGACAAATTCTAGCAAATCAGTGCTGTACCCATATCGTAATTAACATGTACTCACATATTGAACTATCTTGTTGATTTATGCTAACCTCCATGAAACCTGATGAAGAAATACCTTGAATCAATATGATTTAAGCATTTTAAAACCACATTAAATATGAACCAGAAGCAGGCTGGTTAAAATTTACACATTCTCTGAAAGATTTTTGACACATTCAGTCCTTGTGAAAGCTGAGGGGATGACGGCCCTAGTCAAATACAGTTGAGTGAGCAGACTGCGAGCATCCCACATTCCACCTCCAGTGCAGTTCAACCGTGACGTGGAGGGACCTGCCTTCTCTTTTACTTCCCTCCCCACACACACTTTTATTTACTGTCTCGTAAATATTTTAGTAATTAATTCCTGCTGTTGCTTGTTGGCCTTTTTAGTACTCTTAATATTTTGCTACACAGTTTAAGTTAAATTTACCTAGTCTTTCTATTTAGAAATAAAAATTCTGACAAGTTTACAGATAGTCTGAGACTATAGCAAGCATCTTATTCCTAATCTATGAAGATGTTATTGGAATAATTGTATGTGGATTTTTATCTTTAAATCTTCTTTACTCAGGAAATAACCTCAGGAGCTCAGGTTCCCATCTCCTGGGATCACATCAATGGCAGCAGAAGCATGTATTTGAAAACTGCAGCATGGATTACGAATATTGCTTTTACAATCAGAACATTCTGCTTGTTCTTTTATGGCACTGCTGACTCCAGTGTTTCCTCAAAAACTTTGGCTTCCTTAGAATAAAAACCTAAAGTTATTTTGTTAAAATAGCTACTGTAAACTTGAAATCCAGTCAATTATAAACAAAACAAAAAGCAAACCAAAAACAAACCAAAAACAAACCAAAAAAGCACTGTCAGGTGTTAAATCAACCCCTGAGCCCCACTTGCCAATTTCTCTGGTTCTAAAACCATATGCTCCTATTTTAAGAATGGCTTTTCTCTTTCCCGTCTACGTGCAAAAGCTTTGCAGAAACAAACAAAAAGTGAGGCACAGTGAAAGCTATCTGAACAGAAATAGCTTTCAAAAGTGCCTAGGAGAAAAGTAAAGGAACCAGGGAGACAACATAAAAAGGAAAAAAATGGCTTATTTCTTAATCTTTCTCAGTTAGAGTGCTCTCTGTAATTATATAAAACTCCACTGGAGAAAAAAACATTTATGGAGGAAAATCCAGTGCAGAGGTCTATTGTGCCCCTTTAAACAGACATCAGTTTTGAAGCATGGAATAAAAACCTCTGTGTCCCTGATCTTGGGGTACATTGTGGCCGCATCACACACTCATTCCGGGCATGAAGCCAGCGTCACTGGCCAAGTAAGGTCACTCACGTGCACGGGGATGTTCCAGTGGCACAGAGCCAGCCTCTGCTCCTCCTGTCACATCACTCCCCTTCCTCTGCGTCCTTTGAGGAAACCCAGACAGATCTGCCCCAAACTGCCCCAGATCCTCGCTCGATGCAATAACTGGGTATTTTTGAGAGCCACGGCAGCATTGCCATGCATGTACACCTCCCAGCCCCAGAACTGTGCTGCTTCTCAGCTGCTGTGGAAAGTCTATACTAAATTAACTTGACTGACCAATTGGAATTGCAGTTCTTGTTGAACTCAGTAGGAAAATATGCAAACTATGTTTACAGCTTTCTTTTTTCACTAAAAGCCATGTACCCAACAGGCTTCACAACACTGACAAGGAAAACCAGCCTCCTTGTTGAAATACCTCTAGCTCTCTGCATTGCCTTCCCTGGTGTTAAACTCCTAGTATGAAGTCTCCTTCTATCAGGAGGAACAACATTTGGCTTTATATTACCAAGTTGTAGAATTCATCACTTTCATCTTTCTGCCATCTGCAGGATATTGAAAATGAAATGAAAACAGAAAAGGATTTTTAACATGAGGGGAACACCTGATGTATGAAGTTATTCAAGCCCCAGGAATGTGTGGTATTGCACATTCTCACTGTCACAGCCTTTGTTGAAAAGGATTTCCCTGACCTTTTCTCTAACCAGCAAACAAATAAGCCCTATCTCTCAGCAGGAGAGAGCCACTGCTCCATTAGATCATTAAGCAGTTCTATTCAGACTATCCCAGTCTCCTGTCCTTGGCCCTGAAGAAAGAGCTGGCACTGGTCCAATCACTCAGATAGAAGGAAGGCAAATGTGCTTTCGTACGGTACAGCTTGAAATGTCACAGCAGGATGAAAGTCGTGGAACAGACAGCAGTGAGGAAAAGATGTGGTGCTACATGAGGGGTAGTGTTCCAACAAGGAAAGGCTGGTGTTTCAGTCTGCCAAACAACGTAATGACTCATCCAGGCAGAAAAATATTACCACCATGGGAATATTTGGAACGTCTCAGTCTGAGAGTAATTAGGGACTAAACTACACCGGCATGCTTCAGTGATGAAATGAGAAAATAAGCAATACCTCTGTCAAGTTCTGATTGGCGAGTATTAAATGAATATGGGCTTCTATCATATCTGACCACAAACTAGTAACTTGCAGCAGATTGTCAGAACAGAGAAATATTTCCACTCTCTCATAAAATAAGCACAAAAAAACCTGGTGAAGTGAAAAATGTTACACTTGGCAGTAAGAGTTTTAAGGAAAATCATTACCATGATTATATAATTTAATCCTTGTAACAGGCATTTGCACATAGCGTTTTCAACCTCTAATTACTCTGTCTGCAATGGAATAAAAAAGGGTAAGAAGAAGATGGGCAAAAGCAGCAAATGCTGACAGTTCCATTTTATTAATAACTACTGTATACAAATCACTAAATGAAAAGCACAAATGTTTAATGGATATAGGTAATGGAATTATTGTGCTACTTATCGGTTGTAAAAATGTAAATACTTTGGCAAGAAGGACAAATGTTAATTTTTATTCTTTTGTATTTCCAACTTGTGCACAATTTGTATTCATTAAGCAATGCGAAAGGCCTTTTTTTCTTTATAATTGTAAAGTGACATTATAATTAAATTGTATAACCTCAGCAGCATCTGCAATTTAAAGGATCACTTACAAGCTGGCTGGACAAAGTGCACCACATTAAGCCACAAAACTGAGTTACACATCAATAACCCTTCCTTCCAGTGGCTGGGTCAGAACCTCAGCAGCATGGAAAAAAAAAAAAAAAAAAAAAAAAAAGATTATTTAGAGTAAAAAGGTTTAGAAGGTCAGAAGCAAAACCGCTTACAAGATCAAAATTCTCAGGATTCTTTAAGACTGCATATCCGTGCCACCTGTTTGACTTCTGTCGGCAGGATGGACACTTGTAGTTCAGCTGAACTAAACGTAGCTCCCCAGATTAAAAGGAAGGGCGAACACGGATTACCTCTCTGCACAATACAAACAACCCCCATTAGACTGGCTTAATAAACTCTAATAGATGTATAGCTTAATACAATATTCAGCTATTGACATAAACATAAATATAAATTTCAAAGAAAATAACCTACTTTAGTAAAACTACCTGTGCAATAAAAATTAATGAACTCCAAATGATTCTGCACATCTCCACCAAATTGCATTTTCAGGCTCACATCTTCAGGACATGCTGGGTGGTTTGATGCATTCCCACAATTCATCTTCCTGCTAAGCCAATTTTAATTTAAATGCAATTAAAGGCTCAAAATGAACATTATGTATTAGATAAAGCCTTGAATCTGCAGACTATCATAAATATGATTTTCAGAAAAATTAATTACAAGCCATTAGGGTACAAGTCATCTTACTGCAAATGTTGAGTTAAACTGCAGAATCAGTTTGTTCCTTCCATTAAATGTTAAATACTGATTTTAAGCTTTGCTCCAAGTTAATAGCAGAAGGTCAGCATAGAATAAAATACGTTTCTGAAATAATCGTCAGAGATTCTGGAGATTTACCCGTTCCCATTAATTGAAAAAAATGTATTCTCTCTAAATGCTTTGAAACAATGAGCTTTTGATCCACTTTTGGTCAACTTAAAATAATAATGAAAATCTGAAGATTCTCCTTGTGCTCTGAATATAACAGGTTTCTGCAGAAGACAGAGCTGGTGCATAACTGCTTCAAATGAAAAATCATGATATGTTGTGTGGTGTTTCTACCCGTACCACCACAAACCACACAAGAGATATCTGCACAAGGCACACTGTAGACCTGATAGAGGAACCTTCAAACAAGTCAGCTAAGAGCTTCTTTTTGTTGTCACTTGCTGTGAAGTGAAGGCTGAGGACTCAGTAAAATCCCAGCATTCAAGCAGCAGCTGTGGAAAACACTACGATTCCTGACTTTGAGATATATTGATGTTACAACTTCAACTTCTTAGATGTTCCTGAAGATGACTTACAAAGGTGCCTGTAACTCCTAGCAACCATGATGCAGAATTTATGCAGCCTAACTGGTACTATACAATTATAGAACTAGTTTTGTATACCTATACATATATAGGTCTATAGAACACATACAAGTTTCAAAACCAGAATATAATATACTGCAAAAAAAGTTCATTTAGCACTGTACAGAGAAAAAGATATGAGCATATCCCTCAGAACTAAAAGCAGTTTTCCCAAATTCACAACTTCCAAATCTCAGTGCTAGCTGTGTTCCTTAACACCCTCCCATAGCTACTAAATTCTTCCCGCCAACATTACCCACAATAGATTCAAAGGAAAAACGTGCTTAATTCCAGTCTCTCAAACTGACATATTTTATACACAATATGTCAAAACTATGCATTTTTTATTAACTTCTGTTCTATCATTAAACAGAAAAGCAACGACACGGTTGGTGAAATTCAGCCATTAATCTCATAATAATTGCTTATAAATGTTCATGCTACACTGAAGATCTGAATGCATCACATGCAGTTGAGGGGGTCAAGGTAACTTTAAAAAAATAAATCTTTATTAAATCACAGCTTTCTTTTCTGACATTATTCAATTTAGGCATGAACGCTGAAACTCACACCTTCATCTTCTGCACACTTGATTCAACTTAATTTTATCTGCTTGAATATCAAACGTTTCAATATCAACCTCTATATCCAGGCCCTCCTCCAGCTGCTAACTACTCCAGCCCTCCAGGGGACTGCATGTGTTTGCTTCAATCCATTTATTGTCTTTTGCTTGTCTACCTCTATCCCTAGACACTAATATACTCACTTCTGCATATTAGTAGATAACCTCTGTGCAGTGGGAGTTTAATGAAATATCTGGCCATCAACCTGCATGCATGTTATTTTGGCAATTGAACTTCTTAATTTAAGGACATTAGTATGAGATTCTCTAATTTCAAGGAAGGTAGAAAGCTGTTACATTCTGCAGATATTATTAAAATGGTTTGTATGCTTGTGGATTCTTAAACAGTTATACTTTGAAGAGAGCAAAACTTCTATGAAATAAAATTATATACCTTGACAGCTTAAAAAAATCAGATGATGATTAAGTCAAATGAACACAGAAAACAACTATTTCCCCAATGAGCTTGTTGCAGAGTTTTGCTTTTCACTGGCATACAGTTTTACTACAGCTGATGAGGTATGATACATTTACAGACACCCAACAGGATCCTTTTCATGATGTAGGGTTCTGACAGAGAGACACACTTAAAAATTACACCCACCCACAGATGGAAAAAGCCTAAAAGCTCTTACTTGAAGCTACCACACTGTGCCATCACTCTACGGGGCTTAAGAAATAAGCCACAAACTTTATTCACGAAGATGAAGCTGATGTGCACCTAGTACCCTAGACCAACTGCAAAGACTCACAACATATTTCTGATGGGATATCTTGTAATTTTCAAATTTTTAGGTACACCATCCTGAATTCCTAACTAGTATTCAAAGTTTTATTCCTGAATCTTTTCTCAGACATGACTTTCAAAACAAGAGATTCAGAAGGTTGATCAGAGTCCACTAACACCATTGGGGGTTTTCCCATTGACTTCAGTGTATTAGGCATCAACTTGTTAGTAAGGCCAACTGAATACATCATCTAAAATATGGAAGAGATCCATACCACGCACTCCTCTTTACCTTTTCAATTGTCTGGTATATTCCTGTATGTTAGCAAAGACCAGGTTAAAAATGAAAGAATCACAGAATCATAGAATGGTTAGGGTTGGAAGGGACCTTAAAGATTATCAGGTTCCAACCCTCCTGCTATGAGCAGGGACACCTCACACTAGACCAGGCTGCACAAAGCCTCATCCAACCTGGCCTTAACCACCTGCAGGGAGGGGGCATCAACAACCTCCCTAGGCAACCAATTCCAGTGCCTTACTACCCTCATGGTGAAGAATTTCTTCGTGATGTCTAACCTAAATCTACCCTCTTTCAGTTTAAAACCATTTTCCTCTCACCAAAACCTTGTTCTCTCACTACAAGCCCTTGTAAAAAGTCCCTCCCCAGCCTTCCTATAGGCCCCTTTCAGGTACTGGAAGGCTGCTATGAGGTCTCCCTGGAGCCTTCTCTTCTCCAGGCTGAACAGCTCCAACTCTCTCAACCTGTCCTTGTAGGAGAGGTGCTCCAGCACTTTGATCATCTACATGGCCCTTCTCTGGACCCAAAACGTTTAGAAGGTCACAAGCAAAACTGCTTACAAACTCTAAATGCCCAGGATTCCTCAGGACTCTGTGTGTTGACACCTGCAGTAACACATTAGGCTTCCTTCAGCAGGACAGACACTTATTGGGATGAACTAACTACAATTCCCTGAACTAAAAGGAAGGGCAAACACAAATTACCTTTCTGTACAACAGGAACAATCCTCACCAGGGTAGGTTAACAAACACTAACGGCACTCTCTCTGGGGACAGGGGCTTGTTCTTTCCACTGCAAGACTTGTAACTCAAAGCCTAGAAGTGTGGTATCTATCACTGATGATAGAATACACTGTAAGGCAAGTACAGGGGAAAAAAAGAGAGAAGATTACTGCATTCACCAGTGAGATGCCTCTAACTCTGCAAGATGAATGCATAGCAACGCTACAGAGGATGTAAGAGAACACTTCAAACCTAGTACAGTGAATAGAGATAGAATGAGCTGTTGTCCACATTTTCAAACACAATCCCCTTTCAGTCTCTCAAGCTTACTGCTGTTTGCCATTAGATTTTTCATTTCCAAATAACTCAGCAACTAAACAGGTGGAAAAAGTCAAACTCTGCCAAGCTTGGCTGCCCAGGAAGCTGTTGAAACCATGAGGTTCCTATTCAGAACAAGGTCTTTGTGACAGCATGACCTCATTCTGAATAGCTGTGTGTTCAGCAATGTGCATGTTAATGAATGCATTGTTCATTGTTATCACAGAATGTTATTCAGGGTTTCACACAAACATTAATAAACAAAAAGTATTTTTTACATTTACTTTACTGCAAATTAAAAACACAAGTTACTTCTATATTTGCCTCATCCTGGTTACTACTTCTTACCAGCTCTTAGGGGAGTGATGCAAGGCCAGTTCTCTGGCCATTCCTAACTTCCATGTTCATTTGCTGTTTTCAATATATTAATCAATTTCAACTTCCATTGTACCCTGAATTAAAAACCCAACCCTTTTTATGAACAGGCTCCTATGAAATTCCAGCACCACAATGCAGTTTAATTTGGTTTCAGACCCATCCCATTTTTCAGCAGTTCTCACTTACAAAATTATGTTCCTTCTCCTTAAACTTAATCATCCTTACCTTTCTTTAGAAGTCTGAGAGACACAATATTAGATATTATTGATGAACTTTGCTTAACAATTGGTCTTTAAAAAAACCCAGCACCTTACCCTAAGCTTAATAAGTTTGTGTTTGTCCATAAACACCACATGCACACGCACACACAAAATCAGCCTAGCTTTCTAAGAGGCCAAGATGTTCTTCAGAAATGCCCTACTACTCATGAAATTCGGTACTCATGAGATTAGTCACGGGACTGAAGTTTCCTAACTCTACTACAAGCAGCAGCAGCTCACCTCCAAATCAGTAAGAAGTTTTTCACCAGAATAATAGTCTTTTAACCTTTGCCTAAGATTTGAGCAAACTAGACAAACACTGCAAGCTTAAACAAAAGTATTTAGGAGGCAGTTCTGCCAGAATAATGAGAAGGTTTGGAATATTAGCATTTTTACTGGATATCGAGGACTTGAGTTAGCTGCAATAGTTTCTTAAAGTTTCTCACAGTACAAGAGTGTAAATTTCAGGCTCACTAAAATAAATAAAAAATGTCTTATTGCTAGGATTCAGTCAACAGGTTAAATAATGTGACTAATTTTTATTTGATTAAAATTTGTACAGAAAGGTCCCATTCATTATTGTAAACAAAACTTTTTTTGGTCATAAAATGTATGTATTATACTTCCTTACTAATCCTACATAAAGCTTGGGGTTGTGGAGTTAGCCTACTTCTTTTCAGGAACAGTGCAACTCATTAACTTTTCTTTATTGTTAAGAGAAAAGAATTGCCATTTGGGGAATACCAACCCACTGGTAGAGACCACTATTTCCCTTTCTCAATGCTATAAACATCCCATGGACTGTTCAGAGGAATATCCAAGAAAAAGATAAGAGACAATAGTCTCCAGCAAAGATTATCACTCAAAATAGATAATTCTGCGTAGAAATAGAAAATAGAATGCATTGCTGATGTTAATGACAACTACGAAGTACAGCATTTTGGAAAGAAAACATTGGAAAATAATATTACCGAACTCACATAACTTCTAGAGCAATACATCAAAGATGTCCTCACTCAGCAGTGGCTAAAATGGGACACCAGTGATCCATTCAGCCTCTACCTCAGAAGCTAGTTTTATCCTAGAGCTACTATCAGCACTAGGAATGCTATTAAAATCTTCAGGATGAGAATTCACATGAAATGCAGAGCTTTAAAACTAAGTCCTAATACCTGTCCAACATGAAGAATTAAACATCCAATGTTCATATAAAAATACAGGCACTAGAACAACAGAGCATATGACATGGTATTGGTCTCACTCAGAGTAAAAAAAATCCAGACTACTTCCAGGAAAATCTAGATTGTTATACATATGTATTAGAGCAAATGATACGTGAATCAGGATGGTTGAGGTGAAAACAGTACTTAGACACTAGATGCTGTGCATTTCTAGGTGACATCACAAGAATTACTCAGGTTGGAAGGGACATCTGGAGGTCAACTAGTCCAACCTCCTGCTCCAAGCAGGGTCAGCACTGAAGTCAGAGCAAGTTGACTACTCATAAAATTGTCATTAAATCCTGCAAGCCACACAACAATAATAGTTTGACACAATATCTTGAGGTAATCAAGGAAAAAAAGATTTTTGACACAAAGAAAAATTACCTAAATTCTTCTTAAATTACACTTGATGTGCCCAGAGAGTTAAAAGTTTTACGTCTTGCAGGTAATTTCCAGGCTCAATAGAAGAGTAAAAGAAAAGTAGTTCTGTTGTTTCAAAACAAAACCTTTTTAGCACTCACAGTAAGTTTCTCCTACAAGTCTTTCATCTCTTCCTTCCTAGTCTGCAGGTTTAATTTCTCTCTCTTTGATTGGTTAACTTATTCACCTCAGCACTTACATGACCCTATAGTAATAAAGAGTACCTCAACTGCAGATGAATTTACTCTCATAATTTTATTGAGGGATACAGAAATATTATTATCCACATTTGCAGACAGAGAACAAGACAAGGACGGATTAACGGATTTTTCCAAGGTCATTTAAGAACTTGGAACTAAGCTGTCCCTCTTCAATGCCAGTCTGATGTTTACGTCCTTAAGCTACTACTCTTCTTTCTAAAACAATTCTGTCCTCCCTTTTTTTCATTTGTATCAACAGCATCTTTATCTTTCTTTCCACCTTAAGAGTGTAATTTGCCCTTCTTGCTAGGTTCCTCAAATCTTTCCTCACCCATTTGTACAAGATCATCATCCTTGCTTGACATTTTTATTGTTTCACTTTCAGCTATCAAGAACTCCGTCTCCTTTTCTGTATTTCTCTAGCATAATTTTCCTTTATTGTAAGGTTCCTCATCCCATGCACAACACTAAATCACCTTTTGATTACAACATCCTTGGGATATGTTCTCAAAGGCTATACCATATATTATCCTGTCACATTAGTTTGTAATTCACAGTAGTACCCAAACTAGCTCTGCAGTGGTTCACACTGTGGTCCTAGTCTGAAAAGCCACCAGTGCTTCAGGCCAATAAACCTGGACCAAACTGGAAATGGGCTTATACTTGAGCTCTGCCCTTAAGAGACACTGTGAATATAACTGGCTCAAACCACTTGGCTCTGGGAACACAGAGTATTATATGGAGTGGCTGAGGAAACTGGGGTTGTTTAGTCTGGAGAAGAGGGGGCTGAGGGGAGACCTCATTGCTCTCTAACATTAGCTGAAAGGAGGTTGTAGAGAGGTGGGTGAAGGTCCCTTCTCCCAAGTAACAAGTGATGGGACAAGAGGAAATGGCCATAAGTTGCATGGTAAGAGGTTTAGATTGGGTATTAGGAAAAATTTCTTCACTGGAAGCATTGTCAGGCTCTAGAACAGGATGCCCGGGGGAGTGATTGAGTCACTATTCCTGAAGGTATTTAAAATATGTGTAGTTGTAGTGCTTAGGGACATGGTTTAGTAGTGGACTTGGAAGTGTGCTAGGGTAATGGTTGGACCTGATCATCTGCAAGGTCTTTTCCAACCAAAATGATTCTATGGTTCTATGACTTGGAGCTGATAGATCTTTCTTTTATTTTCAGATCACTTGATAGAAGACTTCTAGGATAACTCCACTTACTGTAGAGGACCTACCACTCCTGACTACTTCTGCTAGAGTGTCACACTCTCTTACACATCATGGCAACCTTTAGCAACATCAGTCAGAAAGAAAAGTCATGTCCTAAAGATCTATCATGTCAAAGACTACTGATGGGCTCCAAACAGTTATCCTGAAATATGTGCTGGAATAATTTTTGTGGAAAACGGCATGTTATCAACAATACACTTTCACAGCCCTTGGTCATGAGTTCCCCCTCAAGATTCATCAACCTAAGCAACAGACCTGTTGTTCCATTAAAAGAGAAAAATTTACCCTGGGAAAAAGCAAGCAGTAGGCAACACCCATTTCTGATTATTTACCACACTGCACACAGACACCACACTGGCCTGTTTGTCCACCACATAAGAACCATCAGGCTCTGGATAGAAACTCAACACTATTGAAAGAACAAAGAAATGAGTCCTAGCAAAAGCAAACAAGAGAAAAAAGTACTAATGGGATAGGTGAAACTCTTCATAGGACAAGATAAAATCCATCTCCTTTCACTGAAGTCTGTGTTACTAAGTAAAACATTTTGTAGTCTTCTGGACCCTGCCCCAAAATTACAACCCCAAGAAATAACAACTGTAAAAAGTAACTTTCTTCTTTTTCAACTGTCTAGGAGACTTTCTTATATCCTACACAGCTGATTCAATACCTTCAGTCTTCCACTGCTAGCACTATGACCAGATATATTTCAGAAACGTGTCCAGACACTCCTACTCAACCAGCAGTCTACACCTTATACATCCCTAATGAAGCCATTTCTCCTGCTTTCTTTCCAGTCAGTGGGTATTCTCAGTTCTATTGAATTAATTTTTAGTTTGTAAAGATGGAAGATATGGTTTCTCCAGCTCCCAGTGAGTGGCAATTGGTTACATACCCATATGGCTTTTACACCTCGGTCTGCTCACGTTCTCAGCCAAGTGCTAAACATGAAGGCTACCAATGACTCAGGTGAAATTCAGAGCCTAAGGAAGATGTTTCTGCCCTTGGAGAGCTGGAATAATTTCTTTCCCCTGCTTTTTACTATACATTTAAAAAAGCATTCTGTAGTAGGTTGTCATTGCTTATGGAAGTAAGCTCAATGGTTCCTCCTGGGATTACTACACAAATTACAGCTTGTCATATGAACATTTGTAAGAAAAGGCCTCCAAATGAAGGTTTGTAGGAGAAGGCCTTTGAACTATTTCTTGCATATTACACTGCTATGACAGCTCATTTTCATTTTGGTTTACATAATTCTTCACTTGAATTCCATAATAAAAACTTAACCATTTTATGTTGCACTTAAAAAAAAAAAAAGCTAGGATGTTACTACTACTTCTGTTTCCCACTCCACTAAGCAATCTGAGAAAGTACTTCAAGCTGTTAAAATATCAATACAACTGAACAAGACAAGTACTGATTCCATGGCTGTGCAACTCTTCTTTCAAGTCTCTCTTTTGTTCCTGAAAGTCTTATTACACATAATCAAATGAAATCAATGGTATTTGATTTTTAAGTGATACAAATATTGCTTACTGTGAGGTATTCTATTTAAAATAGAATCAAGTACAGCTAGAATAGTTCAAGTACTAGTATTATTATTCTTTTATATATAAAAAGGTCATCAATCTAGGTTTGTTAAAACAGGAGGAATTATTCAGACGTCTATAATTAAGTTATTTTTATAGTTAATGTCCAGTGCACATAGAAAGATACACATTTCCAATGGCTGAAAATCAATGCAAGTCTTCACACTGGGAAAGCTAAAACCAATCCAGTGGATGACCTGAAGTCTAACAAAATAACAGAGAAAGCAGGAAAAAGCAAGCAGTCTCGTGAAAAGACCAAAAATCGCAGCCTTTAAAAATCTTACAGAGCCAACTAGTTTGAAATATGCGGATTTCCTGGTGTCTGTAACAGGCTTACTTACGTATTTAAAGTTAAGCAGGTGTCTTCATCTTGGAAGAGTTGGATTCAAAAGTAAAAGGGATGCGCCATAAAACTTCATTTCTTATTTGGACCTTATTTGACTAAAAATTACTTTGAAGACCTCTTCAAAGATCCGAGTAAAGGCTTCTGCTCTCATTTCAGTATAACTCAGTATAGCAAGTTCCTTTACGAGATGCTTTTTATACAGAAGACAAAAATTAATGATGGAAGATTTCTGGACTACAAAGAAGAGAAAACCTGCGTTATCACAACTTTCTAGGCTAAACTGTTTTTTGAAAACCTATCCCACCTAGCACACAGTACAGAGCATGGGCAACAAGCAGCAGAGCATCTCCAAAGAGATGCAATAGAAGGGTTTGAACCTCTACTACTACTACCATCAATTTTTTAGTTTTTCAGACAGAAGTGCTGGGTGAATTCGAGTAGGAATATAATTTTATTGGCTAACCACTCAGGCTTGGTAGGTTTGACACTTATTTTTTTATAGAAGTCTTATATGCATTTTTAAATAAACACATTTTCATTGTGTTTAGGTTTGTAATGATAATTTTCCCTCATAATTACTAATGCCTTGTGGGACAGTGAAAATATTCTTCATGATACCGTTAGGAAGTCTATAAAGTTGTCTATTATAACCTCCCTAACTTAAGATATCTTGATATGCTGAACAGTCACTAAAACCACCTCACTGTATTTAAGAAATGGAAAAGAAAAGCCAGAAGTGAAGATATATATATACTACACACATTATTACACACAACAGAGACAATCACTGTCATCTGCATGATGGCTTTATAGAAGTTGGATACACTCTAGGGCTTCAGCCCTAGGTTTGCACAATACCAAAACCTACTTAAATAACTGGGTTGTTAAAGCTGGTTAAACATTTTGCTATCTTTGCTTCTTAGATATCTAGTAGAGACCCAGTAACATCAGTAGGTAGAGACTGCAGGGAAGTCCAATAAAATCTCAGGAGTTTTTGCCAAGTATAGTGAAAGGACATTAGCCAAATCAAAACAGGTTCTGCTCTCCTCATGACTGCACTGAAGCTCCTCTTCATCTTTTGCTGTTGTTTGGGGTTTTTTGGTTGGTTTTTTTGTTTTGTTTCGGATGGGTGTTTTTTAGAAAAACTCTCATCATACAGTGTATGCAACAGAGCTTCATTGATCACAAAATATTAAAATCAGATCTTGTGTTTTCAGAGACCTAATGAGAGCACTTCCACAAAATCTGGGTTTGCCATTACAGCTGCTAAAACTCCTCTTTGTGATGGACAGACACCCACTGAATTAGTATGATATTCTCTTATATTGCTGTGGCTTCCTCTTAAGACAACCCACACATGTAGTGACCTTGTCTGACTCCCGGTCAGAATCTGAATATGAAAACACTCAAAAGGATGTGGCTGTGATCCTAAAAATACCTCAGTGGTTTTTGATGGAGATCTGAAAAGACAATCGTCAAATTTTCTTCAGTTTAACAGCAGGTGCTGAGTATCTTCAGTGGCTAAAATGTATCCTTGGTCCTGCAGCACCATGTAGGTGGGTACCACCTTCTGCTGAACCATGGCTTTCAGTAGTAGGTTTCAAACACGTTGTATTTTATATCCTCTGTGCAATTGGCTACTGTGTCTGAGAACTTTAAAATTCTTTAAGTTTGAGGCATGCTATAGGCTGCTTATATTGAAATGTCAAGCTCCTAAAATAACAGGAAAAATCAAAATATTGTAATACTTCAAGCATTTCCTCAAAATATATCCCCCATATAATTTTGGTTTTTTGCATTTTAGAGTCTATTTGTAGTAATATCTATGTTTCCTACTTTCTGTTAAGTTACTGATCATTCTATGCTTGCAGTTTCCAACACTGAGAGGTCAGAACTGCTGCAACCAGGACTTAGTGATTGAGATGGTTTTCTTTATCTGTATGCACATACTTCTCCTCCACCCAATTCAAGAAAATAAATTACTATTCATTTCATTTGCTGAGAGAGCCATGAGAATTATGTCTGATAGTGCCATATGTGATGGTGAAAGCTTTAGGATATCAGATATTATTGGCAGAATTTTGGATAGATGCATTACACACAAATGAAAAAGCAGGCCATCACACACAAAATCTAATAAAGCTCATATATCACATCATTTTTTCATGTTTTCTTTATATGACATGTTTAACAGAAATACTATTTTTAAAATGTATTAGTTTCTTAGCCTTAAAACATTTAATAGGAGCTCTTCTGCACACCTTTCAAACTATAAAATCCCAGCACTTGTCCAACACACAAATCTCAGAGAAGGAAGGGGAAGGGGAAGGGGAAGGGGAAGGGGAAGGGGAAGGGGAAGGGAAGGGGAAGGGGAAGGGGAAGGGGAAGGGGAAGGGGAAGGGGAAGGGGAAGGGGAAGGGGAAGGGGAAGGGGAAGGGGAAGGGGAAGGGGAAGGGGAAGGGGAAGGGGAAGGGGAAGGGGAAGGGGAAGGGGAAGGGGAAGGGGAAGGGGAAGGCAAGAAAACCATATAAACTTATCTGAAAGCTACCAGAGTAACTTAATTTGTAAACACAGAAAATCCTTTGAAGTCCAGTGTTTCAAGGTTTTGCACAGCTACTCTGCATTCCTCCAGAAAGCTGAGTTTTCTCCTCAGCTGTAATAAAATTTCTAGTATTGAGATACAATGCTTTTATTCTGTCAAATAGCATGCATATTTGGCCCTCACCTAAGTAACTGATGGGAAGAATGGACTGTTTTACTGTAAGACAGATCTCAGAATGACTGAAAAAAAAGAATAAACTCTGTTATGTCTGTTCGTGGGCAGTACATAAATGTGAAGTCACAGGTTCCTCGTAACAGTAATTAAGACTTTTATCCTCAGCACTTCATACACTAACGATGTTGAAGTTTGATGTATTGTCATCACAGTGTGCTGAAGGTAAAAAGTGAGTGTTCTCAAGAGAAAACTTTAATCTGTTAATCTTGATTTACAAAACTATTCCAGGTTTTGATGTTACATTAGACAAATTGCCAACATATGACTATTTATCATGATTTAAGGCTTCTAATGCTCAAGCTGCCATTTCTTATTTCTGTATGATGTTTAAGACATTGATTTTTTAGGTGAAAACCCTCCAATATAGAATATGCTAGTTTATAAGTATCCTAATTAAGAATACGGTGTGTCTATATGCTCACATCTGGTAGCCAAGGTCTGCCACTATACGTGATCATGAAATTGCTATATTTTCCCTACTCCTCTTTCAATTTTTCCCCTGAAAAATCAGATACCACTATTTTCACCTATCTTTTCACCACTAGTCAGCTGTTCTTCACACCATTCAAGAATGTTCAGCCAGTTGTAAGAGTACATACAGCAAACATTTAAAAATCTCATACAGCAACTGGACTCAGCATCCAAACATGCTACTCCTCCTGTCCCTGGACCAGAAAATATATCTATGTATATATTTATATATATATTTTATATATATATAAAAAGATATATTTACACATATATAAATATAGTAAATATATATATATATATATATTTAGGCTTTTTGTGAGGAGATAAACACAGCCAATGAGCCTAGACTGTGAAGGGAGAAAGGAGGGGTCTGTTTGCTTCTGTTGCATTTTGGAGTTCATTTGAATAACCCACCACAATGTTACAGTGGGTTTTGCAGTGCTGTGTTGCATTGATTCTGGTCTCCCTATTCCCACCTAACCTGTAGGATGGCTCCTGCACTGATGCACTAAGCATCTGAAACACAGCGAGTCCCCTGCAATCGCAGAGGCCCAGGAATGTAAAGTAGCTCACAGAATCAGAGCTGTAATTATTGCAATTAATAAAATAACCATAAAAACAACTAATTAATCAATTAAAATATCAATTCTCCCTTAATGAGAGAGATAAGAGTTGGAATTCATTATGGTCATAACACTTACATTAAACACTTTTAGCACGTAATTTCTTGAAACGGATTTGGTTCTGATGGAAAATAGACACCAAATATTTCATGTTGATCTGGTGTCTAAAAACATTCCAATTGTGCTTAAGAAATGTGTCATCTTTCTACTCCTTTGTATCTTCTTATTCCACTCAATGACAAAATAATTGAAGTAGTTCGTGATTGATGCTCCATTCTTATTACAGTTATTTCTTGGCTGTGTAAATTCTTCCTGATCTGCCTTCTCATTCTTCCCTGGAGGTGTGCATGACTTCTCTCTTTCTTTAACTCAAAATCCTAACATATGGTTCCCATTAAAGCTTAAAAATTGTCTGCTTTTGTAACTGTAATGATTGTGACAAAGAGGGAGCAGAGTGCTAGCTTACTTGCCAGGCTACATGTCATTTTATTCAAACATTCATATGCACCTTTTTGAGAGACACAATACATTTCTCACTGTAAATTTTCAAAGTGTAATTTAATCTACTCCCTCTTCCTTTTTGTTTTTCTGTTAAAAATCTTAGGCGTGAATCAAAGCTTTATGACATGCCATCTACTGGGACCCAATATGCAATGGCTGGTGAGCGCGAAGTTTATGGGTAGGAACAGCCATGGGTTTTGCCTTCCTCTTCGAAGGCTATCACCTCTTACCCAGTTTTTCTTAATAAGAGAAAAATAAAAACGTGGTGGCCTCCCAGCAATGGCGAGTAGCAGGGTGGGAAGGGGTGCTCAGATGATACTAATGATTCATATAGTTTTCAGTAGTGTTCAGAGGAAAGGTAATCTGTTTGCCACTTAATAAACTTACCTTTTCCATTTTGTCGTTTTACTTGGCTCAGAAGTCTCTGAAGAGGTTTCATTCCACTTTTCAGTGGTGGGAGGAGTTACAACTGAGGTATTTTAAAAAACCCCAGTAAGCTTAGACAGAAAACAGAGTTAATAATTATAGCCTTTTGAGGACAGATTCAGTATAAATCTGTTCTTTATCTTTACCATAGTGTGTTTTGGGGATAAGTTATTTCACAAAGTATAGTCCTTATTTGTGTGTTATCCTTACATAAACACTATCAACATTCCCTAAGAGCTACAGTTAGTGTTTTCCCAGATGTATTTCCTAAGTGTAGTTTTACTTTCTTTCTCAGTCTTCCTATAAATTGAAAAAAGCTTACCAATTCACTTTCCCGTGTAAAACTCCTCAGGTGTCTTCCAAGCCAAAACAGGAATTAGTGAAGACATGCTCTTCTCAATGGCATGGCTGGCTGTTTGGCTCACCATTTGCCAAATATTACCAGATAATACTGCTTTGCCAATACTGATTTTAGCAATAAAAATACTTTAGTGCTAGTTACCATGCAGATAATCTCTTCCACATGGGAAAGTAACATTCCTTCTTTATTAATTTATTAAGGCTCATTAACAGCATGTTATTTGACTGGACCAGCAACATGCTCTGATGTGCTGCTTACCTAAACTGGCTCTTTTTTGAAGCTGGTAACAGTAAAACTACTACCTTCATGATGATGCTTTCAGTGGAATCCCATTCTCCCCTTATTATGCCTTCTCGGGGTTTCACTTGAGCAGGTGTTACTCAGCTGCAGGAGGCTACGTGTGGTGACAAAGACCTGAAACATGTCTCCAGCATGTATAACTAACACTGACACTGAATTGTTAAAACTGATTTGTCACCTCCAGTTCTACTACAAGGACTTTCAGTATAGAAAAAAATTCAACTCATTCAAAATTTCTTTACAACTTGTAATCCTGAGAATCAACAACTCCTGCGAATTCTCAACTGAGTAACTACATTGCAGATTTCTGGCTTAACAGTTTGAACCTCTTCTGGAATACTGTAATGGGATAATATCCCAAGAAAAAATACATCCCTCATGCATATTCAGGCTACCTCCTCCACTTCTCAGATTAAACAACTTCACTTCCTAGCTTTATTTTTGTCTTCACATGGTTGAAAATCCAAAATACTTCAGACAAATTCCAGCTGCTGTGTGCTCTGATCTACACTCCTGACACATTTCTGCCTCAGAAAGTTTGGGGCTTGGTGACTGTCATTTCTCCTACAGGAACAGATTGAAGGCTGGGGGAAGGATTCCTACTTCTTGTGCTAAGCTTTTCCTAGTCTGTCTGAATCACTTGCATGGGGCTGTATACCAGTTAGCATTACTACACCCACATTTACTTAGAATATATGCTTTATTTACTACAAACTATTGTTTACAGTTGCAAGGAAATAATTTTTCTTTATTAATGATAGAGTGTTGCAGTTAATTGCTTTGCAGAAAAGCTCTTTATATAAGTATTACATGTTTTCTCTGGGTTTGTGAATATTTTTATTTTAAAATATGCATCTATGCAACACAATCATGTTTGCACTCAAACGTTCTTCCCACATTTTAAAAGCGATGTCATTGTTATTCCTATGTCCTTTCTGAGAGAAGGCAAGTGATTTATAAATATTTTCCACTTCACTACACATTGCATAAATCACTGGACTGACCTGTACTTCAGTGGTTTGTCTGCTCAGCCTCGCTGTGGTTTGGGATCTGGCAAAGGGCTCCTTTCTCTCAGGTCCATTTTTTGGGCTTATCAGATGGAAAGTCTTGAGGCAGATTAACTCTGAGATTTCTTTCCAACTTTCTTTTACCGTTTTAAAGAAGTCAGCTCTTAACACTGTCATGTGACAGCAGTAAAGACTAATAGAAAACAGCTTTTTTCTAACTTTGAGGCAGGCATTTTATTGGAAGAAGCAAACCAGCATTATCCTTTAACGTTTTCGCTCTCTCTATGCACCCAACACACAGTCCTTCCTGTGTGGCCTCGTTAGATATTCAGAGAAAGATATTCAAAACAGTGCTTAATTCTCTTTGTTGAGGGTGAATGCAATGAGTCCAGAGCAATCACACACTCTTCCCTCCAACAGGAGAAACAAAATAGGGAGACTGAGAGTTGGGAAGCACTTGGGCACTTGTGCAGCAACAATTCTCTTGTTGATTCATCTTCTCACCCATAGATATTGGGAAGAGCAAGTGGTTGTTTCCCCTTTTGGGTGATGGTTTTATGGATGTGCAGGGGAGGCCACTGTACATGGCTTAGCTCTTTGGCATCATCATCCACTGCCAGTAGGTATTACAGCAAGGAGAGTTCATGAGTCTGAAAAGAGCTCTCTTGCTATTTTCATGTCTGCATCAATCGCACATTCACTTCCAAGGTCTTACACTGTATTCAGAGACAACGCTTTGTTGGAAGGCCACTCCGTTAAAACTCCTGCTAACAGCTCCTGAACTTAGCTACCATTTTCCCAAGCAGTCTGTTTCCTGCATAATCCTATCTAACAAATAGGTTTCTGCTTGCAACTAAAGTAAGCTTGAAATGCTGCTGCGTTTTCTCTCCAGATACAATTTGTAAACTTCACATTTAAAGTATGGTATTGCTGTAAGTCCTTTCTCTGATTTTTAAAAATTAGTCCTGCCTATCTAACATGAGAAGTCATTGTCTCAGATTCTCTGTGCTGCTTTGCTAAAGAATGATGGATTTTCACATATTGAACTCAAGTGAATTCAGTTTCCATTCTGCTTCTCTTATCTTACTGCAATCATTGGTTAGTTTCATGCATTCCCATGGATGGTGTACCCAGGTATGATGATTAATACAGTTGCTTGCTTCTGCTTTACTTTTTTTTTTAATTGGCATCTAATTGTTAATACTGCCTTTTCCAAAGACCAAATTCTCACCTTATTTTCCCAGCCTTCATTGTCTTTATTACTTTCTGCATCAAGACATAACTATGTTTCATTTATAGATTTCTCAGATTCATTTATCATCTTTTCTCCTCCAGCTTCTGTACCTACAACCTAAGATTCTTGATTATTAGACATCCATCTCACATACACTTCCCTTTAAACTTTCTCTGGTTTACAAATATACGTGTCATCACCTGAGAAAGACCATCTAACCTAGGTGGTTATTATACAATGCTCTGCGTTTTGAAAATCAACCTCTAGTGGGACAGAGAAATCTCCCTAGTGCTTCCAAAGTTGCTCCTTCCTCAGCACGTGAAACATCTTATGATCACTTCCTGCAGGCAAATAAAGATCATCACAGAAGGATATGCTACGAACACTCTTGAACAATCTATGCCCTCACAGACTTTTGAAACACCCAATTAATATTTTACTTCATGAGAAACTCCATTCATTTTAATAGGGTTACTTGTGCATTTTGACACATTCTAATAACAGTAAATGACTATATCTTGCTGACAACTCAGTAGTATTCAATTATTTGTAAGAGTTTTGCCAAAGGCAACTTTGAAAAGCAAGCTACTGTCAACAGACTTAACCTTGTCATCTAAGGGCTTGCATGCTTACAAAAAAATCGCAAAGGTCTGCAAATCATAATCTCCTAAAGTAGAAAGACACTAGATTTTGAAGCTTTACATTTTCTGCCTGTATTTCTGTGTTGTGCCATGCAAGCAGTCAGATTGCACTTTTCTGTTCCCGCGTGTATAAATCGGAATGTATTGTATCTGTTTTGGTTTGGTTTTTTGCTAGGAGCTTCCTCTAACTGTTAGCATGAAAGTGATATAAATGTAGCTGACAGCAGAGCTGGGAACCTGCTTTCCCAGATGTTATTGTCCAACCAGCCTTGGCCAGTTCCATCATAAAACACTCCCTTACAGTGACACAAGGACAGAATAAACTTGTGCCTCCCCTTCTATCTTCCTCCTGGACACCTCCAGTGTCACAGTACAAAGAGACTGCAACACTCCATTCCTTTTCATGATATGCTGAAAATATCTGGTAGGGAAAAAAGTGAAAAACAAGGATTCAAAATTCTGGATATTTGACCATTTCAATTCTAAAGGAAACCTCTGCTGCTCTTGAAAGCTGTACACAATATATTTATAGCAGACAGCAAAAATATTATTCTAAAATTCTGTTTCCCTGTGTTATTATAAAATGACAGTATTGTTTTTAGCCAATTTCCTTTAACCAGATTGACAGAATTACAGGTTGACATTACTGTGAAATTTTATGATGTATTATGTTAACTGTGCCAGTTTGATTAGCCTTGATTGACAGCTTGTAGCTGTGCAGAAAGTTAAATATCATGGGAATATAAGAGTGAATAGTGTGTTGACTCCTTCATTAGTATAAATATACAGGTAACTACAAATAACATAAAACATGTAACAGCAGAAGAAGTAGTAGTAAGATGACACATACCATTAAAATAATCAGGGTGTTATTACCATATTGATCACTTAGATTTTCTCTCACCTAAAACACGCCACGTTCGACAAACTTTTAAAATGAATGCTGACAAACAAGAAGTCTGAAAAAATTGAGATCTTTCATTTTGTAGGCATGCAGTTCCTAGATGTGTACTACCACGGCTAAGGAACTAAATTTAAAAATCTCAGCACACACAGTGGCTGCAGCTGAGCTATCATATCATAATAATGCTTCTCTCCTACAGAATCCTCATCTGTTATCTAAACAGAAATCAAGATTCCTTCAGACTGTACTAGCGGAGGCTAGGATTGTGCGTTCCTCCTCTAGCTTTGGAGTTTAAGTCAAGCCTACACTTCAACACAGGATATGATTCATAGACTCACAGAATCATAGAATGGTTTAGGTTGAAAGGCATGTCAAAGATCATCTACTTCCAACAAACCTGCATGGGCAGGGACACCTCCCACTACACAAAGTTGCTCAAAGTCCTGTCAAACCTGGCCTTGAATGCTGCCAGGGATCAGGTATCTACAACTTCTCTAGGCAACCTGTTCCAGTGTCTTACCACCCTCATAGTGAAGAATTTTTTCCTAATACCTAATCTAAATCTACCCGCTTCCGGTTTAAAACCAGTACCCCTTGTCCTATCACTACCCTCTCTGGTTAAAAGTCCCTCCCCAGCTTTCTTGTAAGCCCCCTTCAGGTACTGGAAGGCTGCTATAAGGTCTCCTCAGCACCTGCTCTTCTCCAGGCTGAATAGCCCCAACTCTCTCAGCCTATCTTTGTAGAAGAGGTGCTCCAGCCCTCTGATCATCTTTGTGCCCCTCCTCTGGACTCTATCCAACAGGCCCATGTCCTTCTTGTGTTGGGGGCTCCAGAACTGCACACAATACTCCAGGTGGGGTATCCTTAGAGTGGCATAGAGGGGGAGAATCACCTACCTTGACCTGCTGGTCGTGTTTCTTTTGATGCAGCCCAGGATATGGCTGGCTTTCTGGGCTGCAAGTGCACATTGCCACACTGAGCTTGGAGGTTGTAAAGAAACAAGGGAATTCAGGAAGGACTGCAGTGGGAACCCGGACTGCACAAAAATTTTTTTGAAATAGTCTCATAGGTGGTCAACATTTTTTTTTCATTTTATTAGTTGCATGTCTTAGAAATCAAGGGATAAAGAGTAGGAAGGACCTCCTTGTTCATTGAGTTTGGCAATCTGTTTGTACATATCATCTTGTATCTTTTCATAAGCAAATACGACTTTATGTTTTACTCCTTTTGATGTAGCTCTTTCAGGTCCCAATTACTTTAGCAGCTGAGTATCTTCCATTATATTTCCAGTATCTTCCATATAATTCCATTATATTATTACATGAAATGTATTTGTGGCCAGTTAATACCAAACTTTTCTGGAAACTGTAAGTTCCTCTGAATTAAAATGTTTTCCTGGGTTCCTGGCATTCTAAGCACCCCATGGAGAGCATAATATCACCTCCTAGCCTTCTTTTTGCTAGTTACATCTAATTTCCATCCAAATTTATCCCATCACCACAGTTGACTTTGTGCCCAGCCCAACATGGGCAACTCCTCCTAGGGGAACAGTGGGGTACTTTCACACCACAACTCTATAAACCCAAGTATAACCTTTCCATGCCTCATTTTCCTTCTGTGGCTGAACATAAATCACATATACGCTTGCACTGAACTTGTCAATACAACACCCTAAGACAGGGTACAAGAAACAGAATAGCCCCTGTCTGGGGCTATTGGTATCGGCCACTGATTTGTCAGTATTCCATGTAATTTCATTTAAATCATTCCCCTCCACAGCTCTATGAGCACCACCCAGTCTCCAGCAGAAACAGCACTCCAGCCTGTGACTTTTTCACATTGCATCGCAGTGGTGGCCTTTTAGGCTCTTTAAGATCAATTTATCTATTTTAGTCATTTCTATCTGGTGGAATTCCTTTCTTTAAGAGAATTTAGTACTATTAGTCTCCAGGTGCATAATTTCACTCTTTCTGCTATGCAATTTCATTCCATTTCTGTTACTGTAGTCCTCAAAATTATTCAGCCCTGACTGCTCCTTTCTTTTAGTTTTGTGTCACTGGTCAATTTTTTTTCAGAGCTTGAGAAGCTCCTCAAAATCTTCTCTCCTGTTAGGAAGCTCCCTTTCACTGCCAGCTCACATTATCATTTCATAATTCTTCAGCCAGGAGAAAAAAGTAAAACATCACCTAATACAGTCTGTTTTTAGATTTTATATCTCCTCATAAATTACCACCTAACCTTTCTAACTTCATTTTTAATTAATTAGGTCCATATATACAAACCCTTTTGGCCTTTGTAATAATATCTTGAGCTCAGGCATGTTGGAAGGGCAAATCATTTCATGCAATGTTTCAAAATAAATGCTTTTCCATCCATAGGCCTACAGGAATTGCTTCAAGGGGAAAAAATTACAAGAAAATAAAGAACACAAAGGCTTACTCTCCCACAGCAATGTTTGGTAATATTGTTAAGCCAAGTGAGACTGATGCCTCGGATTGGTAGAAGCAATTTTCTTTTTTTTTTTTTTCAAAATGCACTGCTAGCAAACTGATTAATTAATTCACCTATTAGGATTGTCTTTTTTAGAAAAGTATAATGTTTTTATGAGAAAAGAACAATGGTAATTTTTTTCAAGGACAGAGTTGCTGCACAATTCTTGCATTTTAACCTGCATCACTGATATAGTTAGCACAATAATTTTACTTATTAACATAGCTACCCTTTAAATAAGAAGATGCCCATTTGGTTGCAGTTGCCTTTAAGGCAACATTCTATCATTACACTGTTATTTTTACACAATTAGACAACAACATTTACAGGCTTACCTCCATCTTTTAGTTTAAAATGTAATCCATGTTTAGATATTATTTGGCATCAAATGAAACATTACTGATGTTCTGATGGAAATAGAAAGTGTATTTTCATTGCAACCTTCTTTCTGTATTTACTTGATTTCTCAATGGATGTGCCACCAATGGCTGATATCTTAGTAGTAGTCTCTTTCGTTTTCTCTCTTAGTTCTACAATCATAGCCAGAAAGTTGTAAAAAGCTGAGCTTATAAGCCACTGCACACAAAATTAAGATGAAAGAAAATTTTGAATCTAAGGCACACCCAAGTATCCTAATTAGCTTCTGCTGGAGTATCTCACATTCATGCCATTATGGTACATAGGAACATGAACTGATTCCGGAGGAACCACTCTTTCCACTCATAAGCAGACAACTGCCCTGGTTGAATAAGCTTGTAGACCACTGAGAGGTGATATTCCTTCATGCGTCCCTTTTGGACGCATGTCCTTATCTCTGAATGAAATTTTTAAAAGCTTTCTACCCTGGAGAGATGTCCATAGAATTTGGATTTCCTTTTACACTGCAAACTCTGCCTAGAATAAAGTACATGCAGCTCTAAATTTGGCACTATTTGGATGGAAGATAACAGAGGAAAAGGACAGCAGTGATGATAAAATACAAACAGAAATATGGCCTGCCTCAAAGAACCTCAGAAACTTTTATGTATTGGGAAATGTAGTGTCTATCATCTGTCACTTCCATGAACGTGAAGGCAACTAAAAATAGCAACAATTGAACGTGTCTGGAATTACATTCAGAAAATTATTAACAAAAGAAAGTTTGGTCTATTAAAAAAAAATTATAAATGTGTTAAACAACTGTGATAGCTGTTGTTCCAGGGTTTGGAGAACCAGGTGAACACCTATCTTATTTTCATAGCATGCACCTCAGCTTATTTGTGTGAAATCAGCCTGATCTGCAGCGTAGAACCAAACCAAAGGATATTGTACATGGAAAGGCAGAAGAAAATGAAACAAAGGCAAAAGCAAAACATCTAATCCTGGCACATCCTCCAGGTGCTACATTTGGCAGGTGTGAGATGCGACCTGGCACACAGCACACACAAGCCTCCAAATGCTCTGCCATTAAACCACAACCGTCTGGGACTGCGTGCTTAAGTACATGACTTAAAAGCAGCCTGGAAATCTCACCATATAACAGAATCCAACTCCAGAAGAACTAGACCAGCTGTGGGGATGGGAACCACTAACAGCGCTGCTTCAGAGAAGGTACACACCTAGGTACTGCACACAAGCTGAAACTAGTGAGCTGCTAATTCAGAGACTGACATGGTGCTGGCTGTAGAGGTCCCTGATCATCTTCTGATGGGGTTGGGAAGTATATGGAAATAGAGATCTCAAAAGTCCAAGGGACGCGTGCTGCGTGCAAAAGTTTTAGTTTCATAAAAAATATGAATGGAAGCTTACATGCCAGAAGGGCAAGGTGTAAACACATTTAAACCTCACACTAAAATATACCTAAGGGAAATAAAATGAGGACACTGGTCAATGAAACACCAATAATCTTTCCCAGCTTTATTTAAAGAATATTCAAAATATTTGGATTATATAAAGGTATTTACAACACACCTTACATGCATGAAACAGTTGTTTCACTGAAGAAAGTGTGTGACATTTTTCCCTTTGAAAGCTGGCTTGGATATATTAACACGTGTTCATCAAGGATTCAATACAATAGTTCAGAGGTTTTATGTAATACCCTTTAAAAAGTTCTAGAAAGGTTTTTTGTTGTTGGTTTTCTGCTTCGTTTTTTTTTTTTTCTTCTTTTGTTATTTTAATAAGTACTTGATCTTTCTTCTATCAAAGGGAAGAAAAAATGTCATACAACTGGTTTAGTATTTCATTACCTTATCACACCTATTTGGGTCCATTTACAGTTAAGCCTTTAATGAACATTTGAGTACAATTTGAGTAGAACTCGGACTTCTCTAGTTTGAGGGAGATTTTTCAGTTTTCCTTGTTTAAAACTTACAGTCTGGTTTTGATTAGGCCTCTACTGGATACTGTTAAACTACCATGCTTACAAGCTTTCAAAAATGATTTTGAATTTGAAACTTGTTATTAAGAAATTACCAGCTAAAATAATGACCAAATAATTATTGCGCTAAAAAATCTGGGGCATTTCCCATTACCTGTCATTTTAAGATGATTTATTGAAATACAGAGTTTTACTCTTCACCATCATGCCTACAAGAGCTGAAAATGTGGACTATCAGGATGGAAGTCAGATTTCTGTTTTTGGCAACATTATAGAGAAGGATTTTATCCAGAACAATTTCCCGCTGTTTTTTTACCTGCTTGGCTTTTCACACAAGAAATATTTAAGCATGTTATTCTAGGAATATATTTTAAGATATTTCAGAAATGCATAAGAACAAGCATGCCAAGTAGAATTCTAATTTGATTATTAAAATCTGGCTAAGTCTGAAAACATGAAAAACCAAACTAAGTCTACAGACACTAGTTATGACTTCATTTTTAGAACTGTGCTAAGTTTCAGAAGTTAGAATTGGCCAGTAGTCTCCAGTCACCCATTTTGCAAAATACTTCTCTCTACCTGTTACACCTTTTAAGAGTGTCTTTAAGTATTAAATATTTCAAAATATAACTTTGTTAGTTAATGCATAACTAGATCTCTTAAGAACAACTGGAAATTATACTCTCTGGGTTTTTTTAAAAATAACTTGTGCCATTCTTGGTGTACAGGTAAAATTCAAGTGAAGAATAGATGGCTTTACAAATGGTAGATTTGCAAAAATAACCCAGTGGTTTTCTTTGGTAGTTTATTTTGTAGACAAAGGAATTTTAGTAGATAAGGAAGGTGTTGGAGTCTTACTGCATCTCAGATAAAGCTTAATAAAAAAATATACATTTTGATGATACTGAATTCCCTTTCCAACGCCAAATTACTATTGCAGGTACTGGTACTTCTCATCATGGAAGATAAAGACATATTCAGGGTCAAGAGGGTTGTTATTTCATTGTGATGGGAGAATGAAGAGGTGTGCTCTGTGCAGATGTGTACAGTAGAACATGTAGATTACAAAGAAAAAATCTGAGATGTGCAGTCTATATATTCCCATTGCTTACATAAATGTTCTCCTAAATATGCCGTAGCTTTCACTTTTTAAACAGATGTGGTCAATATAGCTGGAAAAATAAAGCATATCTTTATATCATAAGCAATGTAAGGTATGTTACTCATAATAAATGCTCTCTCTGTTTATGTTTCCATGTAGGAAATCTTAAATGACTACAAAAACAAACACCCTTGTGCCTCTCTCCCCAAACCGCCCCCCCGAAAATGTCAGACTGAAACCACAATAAAAGCAAACCTTCAGCACAGTAGGATGGAGAGCACATATTGGTTATTTAGAATAAAACATGTTACTGCATGGCTGCAACTCTTTCCAACATAAACATCTTTACTTCTTGAATTAAAGTGGAAGACAAAATAAGACAAGTTAAATATGGCAGCTTACAGGTAAGACACCATGAGACAGAAGTCATAAACAAATTTGTTTCAAAACAAAACTAAGAAGATAGTTTCTAAAAAGCTACTGTGTTTCCTCATTCTATGCAATTAGTTACATGAGAAAACTGAGTTCAGTAGCGAACTGACCTGACTAATTAGGCTGTATACAAGACAAGGCACAGGGCAAAAACTATGGCCATAAACTCCCAGATTCACAGTGATAGGAGAGGCATTTCCCAGGAGCTATTCTAGCCTAGATCCTGAACACAGTGTTCAGCCTCTAACCTAGTACCAGTCTCATTGGGTACCAGTGCTCAAAGGTTGACAGAGAGGCAGATCACAGGCCCTGTCCGATGAGCACTGCCATGTACTTGCTAAAGGATCATGCTGTTTGTGTTTTATTTTATTTAGGAGACACATTCACGTTGTCTCAGCTGAATTCTACTGTTTCTGTCTACATATACACTATTGGCCAAATAGCCTCGCTTCTGCTGATGCAGAGTCAACTCTTCCTTTCAGCTTCCCTTACATTAACACCCTTGAAATGCAGCATCTGGAATCCCCCAGACAGACATTGCTCCCAAATTCCAGGGAAGGCATCACCCTCTGTCACCCCCCAGCTCTGAGGGAGTGAAGCTGCAGTAGAGGAAGGGAGAGAAAGAAGTTACCATTGTTCCACAGAAGAAGCCTTTGGAGGACACCAGTGCTAGGGCTGGGAGTGCAGTGGAGTCTCCACAAGGCCTCAAATGACAGTCATCATCGCCTCCAGAAGACAGGAGGATGTCTCTTTCATTACATCTAAGTGAAATGTCCAGCAGTAATGTTAGGCTTGGTATTGAAAACGTGCATTCCACAGCTACCCACTCTGCTGAACTGTTTAGCCAAACGGTATTGCCAGATTTAAATGAAGAGATGCATAATCACAGTTGAAAGCGGATTCCTTTATGCCTGACACTGCTTAGAACAATTATCATAGTAATATGAAACAGAGTGGAAGATTTAGTTAGAAAAACTAACCCCGTTTTTCTGGAAATTAATTTTATGGGTTCGTTAGCATTCGTGTAGAGAAAGTTCCAAGTAAAAACCCTCTCTACTTAGATGATCTAGAATTAGGAATGCCTCTTTAAGTATCATTTGGAATATTTCAAAGCAGACCCATTAGGCAATTTTACAAACTAGTATATCCAAGCTGCCTTTTATGGACTGTGATTCAATTTGTGTTCGTACTTGCATCGTTTTTATTCCAATAAATATTCTACCATAAACTCTGTGTAATTTAACCTGCAAGCATAGCAACATGCCTTAGCTCCCACGACAGACCTGAAAGCATTCAGTATTCATACTCCTGACCTACTACAGACTAACACGCTAGCAGACTAGTTAGAAGACAATTAGTGCAATTTCACATTTCCTAGCAGCCGAAAAATTTCATGTTATTTCAGTCACAGTGGATGGATGCCAAGTTCACTGGAAACAACCCTGCTGATTTACCCAGTCCATTTTAATACTTTAGAAATACTGTTAAAACATGGCTGTCCTAATTACACAGGGATCAGTGCACAGTGTCCCTCTCACCCAGGATTCTCCCAGAAGAGCTGCAATCACCTGCATTCCCCTTAATTTCACCATGCAATTCCAACTAATTTCATCCTAGTACAGTGCTGTCAGACAACTCCCATGTCTCTGCGGTTTTAATCGATTAGCTCAATGTCTCTATAATGCATCACCAGCTGCCAGGCACAGAACTGGACGCTTCGCAAGCATTTCAACGAAAAGACAGTTTAATTACTATAGCAGTATCTCAAAGGCGTAGGCAGAAGGACTTGGAAAGGAATTATTAATATATTTGGTGTCAACAAACCACTTTATAACTGAGCAAACAATGACAATCAAAAGTTAGCAAATAAGGAGAAAGTCACACTTTTAAATAGTCCTTTTTTAATGGACTGTAATGTATTCAGGCAAATGGACTGTCTTAAGTATTACTGTTTACACAATGCCAGTGTGCTTTACAGTATTCCTTTTGCGGCAATACAGATATTTAAAAATTGACATTGCTGTCCATAAATTACAATACAAGAAAGATGTCTTGGATTAGAAAGTAGTTGAGGTAAGCAAATTAGACAATAGACTGCCTTAAATTATTAAGTTACGGAACCTGAATGTAAACTTCAGTTAATTTCTTGCACCACTTCTGTGCTCTGCTGCTCACATGGGTGCAACGAAACGGTCTTGTGGCTCTCTGTCTGAAGTGAACACGTGCATAGGAAAAAAACAGACATTTTAAATAACAACACTTTCAAAAGAACAAAAATCAAGGTTGTAGATCAGTCAATGAGACAAATGACCACAGGAATTCAGGGCAAATCCTTTCCTCTACCTTTGTGAAAAGCTACAGAACGGTCAAAATACAGTAGGAAAACCTTGTTTCTGTTGCACAGGCAGAGACAAGGAAGCCAAAGTACAAGCCCCAAACAGTCTGATCAAGCAGCTCCTCTCTCACAGAACACACACAGAACCAAGCTTCACCAAGACTCAAAGAGTATGACTGCAAATCATAGAAGTATAACTGGATTTAAAGCCTCTTCCAGCTGACACAAATTTTCACTCATTTGTTCAAAGCTCTTCTTCAACGTAAGGCTTGCAGTAACTTCAGCTTGGCTGTGTCCTACAACTGGCTATTGATGGGTTGGCAGGTGCTGGGAAAAGGTTCAAGGTCACATGCTCCACTCTAGTGGGAAATGTCTATTTTTGATCTTGGTGACCTCTTCCAGCAGTCTGAAAGAATGGCATTGACAGAAGCTGCATAAAGACTTGGCCATTTTTCTTTACTACAAGGAAGGTCACTATGATTTATCACCTTTGTGATGGGAAGTAAAGAAAGGGATAGAGAAAAGAAAACTTACTGCACTTAAAGTTCTAAGAACCTCAGGGCAACGTTGCAGGTAAATGGGAAATAAAAATGTTACAAAGTGCTCAGGCCTTGCACAGTGCCACTGCAGTACATGGGAGCTTGAGAGACTGAATGTCATCACATTTCGTAGCTGGCTCATTTATGCCATTTAGAGCATGCTGTTTCTTTTCATTAACTTACTTTTTTTGGTGGAATCTCAACCGTCTGATTTTCCTTGGTGCTATAAAATAAATCTGAGTTATGGGAACACACAAAATCTGAGATCTAAAAGTAGAAAATCTGAGACTTCTAAAAGCAGAAAAATCTATGACACATTTCCACCGCCTAACTCACATATTCACTTTGCAACAAACCGTCTCACAGAAAGTTTTTGCAGAACTGCAGCAACCAATTTCCTGTCACTTATTCTTTTGCATCCTGTGGCATTCTGTTCTGAAGTGAAATGCACAGACTCCTCAGTTTTCACTCCTCTTCTGTAAATACGAGTATGCAACCTAGTTCGGTTACTAAAGTATTCACTTAGCAATCAGCACAGCAGCAAGGCAAAGTTACAAAGTAAATAGTAAGCTATAATACACTTTAGAACTCGGGTATAATCAGCTTAGATTTAACAAATTAACCACCTTCATGATTTATTTTTTTTTAAATCTGTGCAAGACTTCAGCTTTTCCTCACATCTAGAATAAGTACATTCCAGAATTTTATTTTTTTACCTTAAAAAAAATAGCAATCAACACACAGGGTACAGTACTAGCTTCCACCTTTGTCAAGTTTATAACGCATTTACAATTTATATTTAAAAGTAAACCCCACTGAATTATTTCTCCTACGAAGCGTTGATTTCTTCACAAATGTAACAAAGCTAATGTGCATGGAAGATACTGCTGTTCAGCCACAAAGTGATCAGCAATATTTGGGAACTACTGCAAGATGCCTCCAAAATAAACATGGTAACACTGTACAAAAAATCTACCTTAAACTCACAGTTGCTTTGATTCTTGTTCTTCATCAGCCCCATTACTGGTCAGGCCTCTAAAGAATGGGTAGTTTACATCTTTCAGTATTTAAATACCATCTGCAATTGTAGTCAGCACACATGCATGAGTTTGCTTCTTCATTCACTTATTTAAAAGCTTTTATTGAGAACCAAAAGTGATCACATATATTGCCAACTCAGTGATGCAGCAGGATTCATCATATTATCAGTAGACCCCTACTAATATACAACTATTATTTAATCTGGGGTTAGGTGAAGGGTTAATGTGACTCTTGCTACACTGACTTGCTTGCTTAAGAAGTGATAGCTAATTTCCTTGTCTAATTATGGGAAGCAACAGGAAGAGGCTTGAGGCTTGGTGTTTTGGGGTGTTTTTTTTCAGAGTAATAACACACATAGACAACAGCATATCCTTGTTGTTTTTTTAATGTTGCTTCATAATGAGTTGCAAACTTCTTCTTATTCATGATATCTACAAACAAATTCAGCCACTTCACCCTGGAGGATAATCCACTGGGTTTTCCAATGTCTGATTAACAAGTGTCTAGGGACCATTATTCCCAGGGCTATCAGTCTTTTGCTCTACCTTCCTTAATTTTCGTCCAAGGCAAATTTAATGACAGCAATTCTTTTCCCAGGAAGCTCTCAGTTTTAGGGAGCACGGCATACTGCAAAGCAATCTAACTTTTGAGCAACTGCTGTTATACATCCACATAATTTTCAAGAATGTAGTGGAAAAAAAACACAAACAAACAAAACAGACAAATAACACAGAAACCTGAGCTGGAACACCTATTTCTCACGTGAAAATCTGTCTCCAGGTGCTGTAACTGCACACAGGCATACTCTTTAAATATGAATTCTAGCTCAGATTCACTTAAAACTGATTTGACTTCAAAAGAAGGAAAAAGTATTTAATTCATTATCATCCATCCCTGAATTAGATAGATGAATGTGAAAATCTCTCTTACTAATTTTAATTGCACTATTCCCTCTCCACATGAAACTGTTAAATTGGTTTGGTGAAATAGTAGTGAATCACATCAAAGTAGTGGGATACATTTTATAATATATCTAAATAACTATCCCATTTTCCCAGCATGTTGCTGTGTATTTTAAGTATTAATATTATGACTCCAGTTTAGAAGAATATAGCTTTATTTTATTCAAATAAATTTTCCTAGTACTGTATGTTAGCACTGTTAAAAATCAGGCTAAATTCTAAGTGGCTATCAAGTAATAAAGGAGAAACATTTACTGCAGAAGCCAACACGAAAATGTGTTTGCCTAGTCATAAAACACTCATGAAAGGAGCTTGCAGATGCATCATTTTGATGCAATAATGGTCTTTCCCATCTAATCCCACTTTTTTTTCCTCCTTCAGCTGCAATGTTTATTACCTGAACCTAGAATGGGTTTACTTGTTTGCTTGTTATATTTTGCTGCAATTCTATCAGTTTAGACACTAACATTTATCAATAGATTTGCACCATTATTGTTTCCACTTATCACCAACTCCCACCCACAAGTGCAACACAGCCAGATGTTCACATGACCTTTGGCATTGGTTTTACAAGAATGCAAAAACTTAGATGACTGAAGACCTTGATAAATGTTCAAAGAGCAAACCTTGAAGAAATACCCATCAGATCACAAGAAAAGGTGTTCAGAAACAAGATTTTCAAAACACACCTATATTAGGCTCCTATAACAGCTAAGTATTTCAATGTTTAAAGACACTAACTCCCTGTATAAAGAAACTCCCACTATAAATAGTCTCAAGAGTGACTCAGTAATTTAGGAGAGCATGCAAGAGAACAGAAATTACAATTCTGCAAGGAGAATTTTATGTGTCTATTTATTAGCCCCATAATTTAAAGAGAAATTTTACACCAATATTTGTATCCAGATGCATTACCTTGGCCTAGATTTTCCATCTTGATGCAAAATTTCTCTTCAAATTTGAGACCATTTTGTGTACCTGGAATACTGTCTAAGGGGAACAGCTGTATTGTATTTTGATGTCTACACAAACAGAAATTTAGGCAGAGGAATAAGGCAATGCAAAACTGAGTGCCGAAGGAAGAAGAAGAGACTGCCAGACAGAGCTAGAAGTCCCTGCTTTTACAGGCATAGTGAGGTTATTTCTTCACTATCACTTGCTCACTGTTATAGTTACTATCCATGTTTTTTCCATCAAAGTTGACAGGTATTGTTTCGCATGTTGTCAACGTGTAATATGTCTACTGTGGAAAATTTACATTTATGCAAAACATGCCACATATTAACATGGTGAATCTGAAGGGATACAATGGTGGCAAAAATCTTTCTTATTCAGAGCTCTCTCAAATAGCCCAACAGAACACTGAATTATCATTCACTGTCATATGTGCCTTTGAATACATGCACCAGAAGCTGCTAAGAGCTAAGTAAGTTCCAGAGGGACTTCAACACTATTAAACCCCATAGCAGCAAGAGAGAATCTCCTTCCAGAAAACCTGTTCTTAATGTAAGCAAAAATAAATTAAATAAAAACTGTGAAAAGAACAGCAAGCTACGTAAGAGAGCATGTAGTAAGATCATTCCAGCACAGGAAAAACTATGAATACAAGTGTTTGGCAGGCTGCTATACAGATTTGGTCTTCTGCCAGTTTTCATAAACCCCAGATAATCCTTAGTCGCACCTGGATTTCCTCTCGTGTCTCCCATCATCCAGGCCGTAAGAAACAGGCTCTCTCTGCTTCCCCTGGCAGCACTGGGGATGGAGAGGCTCCTTTACCCAAGTGCTCGGGCAGCTGAGGGCAGTAGCTGCAGATGAATGGACCAGGAGACTCTGGAGAAGGGGGATGGAGGATGAGGTCATACTGCACAGTATAGTGAAGAATGCATGTGTTTAGAGATCCATACTGCTGTGGATGGATTATTTCTAGTTCTTATACTGACTCAGCATGCGAATACAGACATCACTGCTTTGTTCAAGTATAGTGCTGCTCTCACCTGAAGGTGTTGAGGAGAATGAAAACAGAGAATGGAACCTGAAAATGGCACAGAGCAGAATCTGAAGAAGCAGTAAAGGCAGAAATAAATTATTTTAATTATTTGAATTAATTTATTAAACCATTTGTCTGAAAGACCACATAGACCTATTTTAAATTCAGTAGTACAAAAATTAAATACCTAATCATAAATGGGGTGGTCTGTATGCAAAGACCACACACATAAGAAATTATTAAGAAGCCTTCATGAGCTTTTAAAGAGTCAAACAGCTCCTTGTTATTTCACATCACCTTGTATTTGTGAGTTAGGGTCCTTGGACGTATAGACATTGGACATCCAAGGATTCCTGAAAAATCTGGATTTGGTTAATTAAATGCATAATTTTCTTCAATTCTTGCTGAAAATCACCTATGTGCAGTTCAATAATTATTTTTTCCTTTGAGAGGCATTCTGTAGCAGGAGAGGTGATTGTTGCAATTTCTGGGTGTAAAATTTGTAAAAACAAAAAAGCGGAGAATGGTATTGTGTCCAAATAACACTGAAAATGTCCCTTCTACCAGCCTTTATTAGCCATCCTTGCAGTGTTCAAGATTTTTATTTTTTTAAATTATTATTTAAACTACATAGGGACAAGACCTACAGAACTGCCATTAGCATAATGGCAATAACACTGCCATTGCATAAACATATAAGGCAAAATTTAAGAAGTGACAGCCACCAGAAGTCAGCAAATACATCTTCAAAATAATGTGCCTACTGCTCTAGTGAGATGTCTTCTCCCCAATATCATAATCAATATTTTAAAGCTTGTTAAAGAATAGGTTTGTATGACTTTAGATTAACCACTATTATATCCACAGAAGTCCTTTAAAACTTGAAGATCATGCTTTAAGATAGAATTTTAACAAGAGACATCATCAATTCAATTCTGTGATTTAATTATAGAATGTATCCTCACTCAAAAATGTATAAATAAGTTGGACTACATGGGAATGTAAGAAAGACTGGAAGAAAGAAAGTGCTAATTTAATTATGCTAATGGTACTCTTGTAAGTACAAAAACAGATGACAGAATGAACAATAATGGATTTTTTTGTTTTTATCAAGAAATTTTGAATAAATATTTTTGCTCAAAAGCAGTGAGCAACTATAACATTGCTGGAAAGTGGTAGTTCTCAGAATATCCATTTTCCAGGTGGCTTCAACAAATCAATATAAAAATTAACACCTACGGTCTTATGAGTAACCTTGCTTCTGACCTTCCCTAGTGACTATTCCCAAAACAGAACTCATTTCCTGGTTACTGAAAAATAAGCTGATCCCAATGCTGCTCTTGAGCAAAAATATGCAATAGCTGGTATTCATGTCAGACTATGCAAGTTACTTTTAGACTGTATCTAGTGGGTATAAGCAATTGAGATTTTTAAGATCAGAAGTTGGTGCAGGAGACAAAAAGTTCTTTGATTGCATAGGTCTAATGCTTTAGCCACCATTCCACACAATTAATTAAATGACCGTATTGAACTTTAGAAGTATGGTAGATAATCTCTGTTTTGACCTGCTGCCACATTATAAAAAGCTAATAAAAACTGTTCATCCTCTCACATACATTTTCGTAATGATTAGTCTAATTAGCAACTTTAAACTGTTGAATATTGCAGGCCATAAACTAATGACATTTAAATAAGTTAAAGTGCATAGCCCGTTTTTCAGAAACCTTCAAGGTCAGCAAATAAGGTCCTTATGTTACAGCTATTAATTTCCTTTTATTTTGGTAAAATATATAGAGAAGCAGTTGTCTCTTTTTAGCATTAGCCCAGGTACTACATTTCAAGCATTGCATGTAAGCAAGTTTTGGCAGTCATTTTATACACACAGATAATTATGAATGTCAACTATGTAGGTAAACTGTATGTAAATAGCACTATTTTACATTTATATACATGCAACAAGGATACACAAAGATAGTGGGTGTTTTTTAAAAACTTCTTCAAAGTGCATGCATTTACAGACCCCCAAAAAGGCTGGTATGCTGATCTATTTTTTTTCCACCATTTGAGCTAGTCTAATAAAGGATATTGCTTGAAAACCTTGTCTTGTTTACATTTCTGTGGACATCACTCTACAAAGAGGAGAAATGAAGCACCCAGATGACATCTGCACTACTATATTGCTGCACAATGTTATTTTATTTAGATGTGCAGGTGAGTACTGTCCAAGCTGTCAACTGCACTTGGGCAAGCAACTATTTTACAAGTGCACTTGTGACACTGCGAGCTAAGACCATGATGAAGGCCAAGCAGCCATTCCCTAGAATATTCACCCTCTTAAAAATGAAATTAGAAGGGATATGACTTATGCCATTAGTGAAGATACCAAATGTAAATTTAAGCAAAATGCTCCTTTCTAATGCCATAATATTTGTACATAATTACTTAAAGATAGAATGATACAAATCTTGAAAGAAACAATTGTTAGGAAATACAGATTTTTTCTTTAAATTAGTCTTCAAGTGTTTGATTTTTAATGCTAATAAAAGAACTGGATGGGAATTCTGGATTATGAGCCATTTGTTCTGTTGTATGACAAGAAATAAAGTGACAGAGAAAGGACTGTGTCTAAAGTGAAATGTCAGTTAAATGTCTTTAAGTTAATACTTAACTATATTTTCTGTAATATAAAAAAGAAAGTAATACAGATTACTGACAACAAATCTATGAGAATGGTTCATTAACAACTACTTGAGACTACAGTGGCCCAGTTCCTTGAGCTTTTCAGCTCTACTTCTTAACCTTTATTTGACTAAAAGCCATCTCGGGATGATGACAAAAGGACTATCTGTGGGGACACCTAACAGCGAGTGACATCATTGCAAGGTGGACATTCAGGAAAGTACCCAACTGACCCAAGACACAGTGTCTCTGATAACCAGCTTCCAGGGGTTTCAGGTGGCTTCAGGATAGAGCCTCCTGTCCAACTGCATGAGAGCTGCAAAAGGACTAGGACTCATTAGAATTTACTTTTACAATTTTGTTTTTCTACTGAAGTTTAAAGCAATGTGATAAAAAAGCTTTTATTCTATTACCTGTATCACATATATGCATATTTAATGATTTGCACATATTAAGAATGTGCATTAAATATACAACCTTGGATTTACAGTGAAATTACTTAAGTTGTGTATCCAGCAAATTCCAAGGGAATCAGGTGAAAATATGACCTTTCAGATAATACCATACAACTCCATCAATCAGCTTTATCATGTACTGCACTTCAGCCCATCTGCATGTGTAATGAGTCTGAAGAAAAAAGAAAATAAATGCAAATAAATGACCTCTTAGTTATATCTTTTGCTTCTAATGAACTCAAGTTCACACACGTAAAGAAATACCGTCCATGTTACCAATCCAGATGTGAAGCATCGAAATTCCATCCGTGTAAAAGTTTTTGGGGTTTTTTGTGGTTTTTTTCCTTTTGTTTTTTTTCTTTGTTTTTTAACTGAAAGCCAAGGAACTACTTGACAAGGAAAATATATCTAATTCTTATCTTTGAGTTGTCTCAACATAAAACAAAGTTGGAAGCAAGTAGGGATGGTTTATCAACAGAATCTTCTCTAGCAACATATTGCTATTAATTTGGAGCCCACAGGAAACTTAGCAATTATTTTTAGTGTCAGATATTCTGAAATATAGTTATGAATCACTACCAAATTTAAGTATTAAAACTTCTTCTTACAGTCAGGCAGCTCTCTGCCAAAGAATCAGTGTTAAGCAAAAAAAATTAAAAACTAACCTGTTGTGGTTTTGTATAGCACATACATAATGACTACCTGTCTAGTGAGAAAATTGCAACAGTGAAATACTAAATATTCCTCACTGTAAGTTTGTTGTCAAGTGCTTATCTATCCTGTCATTCTTTAAATACTTTTGAAATGGAACTATTTCTACCATGCACCTTAACATTCTTCAACAGCTTTACAACAATCTACATAGAAAAGAAAAAAGAAACATTCAAAGTACCATATGCCTCCTTAGTAACATTTTCCAACAAGTCTTACTGGATCAGTCTTACATAAGCTTTCACCTTCAGAACCACATGACAGGTCTGTCCTCAGATCCAAAATGAAATGTATTTCATGGTCTGAGTTCTGTCCCCTGGGAATTATTAAACCACATTCCAAAACCACTGCAAATAACATTTCAGTTTAGCATGATTGGCAGGTCACTTAGGAGAGGCCCTGTACTGCTTTTTAAAACTATATTGCTTTGGAAGCCTAGAAAGGACAGTTTCCACAGGTCAAGCTTCAGATCACTGGTAGCAAGCCCAAAAGCCTATATCAAAGTTATCTGCACCATACCTACCTATAAGTAAATAAAGAACAGTTCAGCTTCTAACGCCAAAGTGAACAAAAGGGAACAACAATATTAAAAGCTCTTGGTTCAAATCAATATTTGCTTGGCCTGTTTTCCCAAATAACTTTTATACTTTACAAGTAAATATCGACTTACATCTGAAGACTGACCCAAATCAATTTGACCTCCCTCCTCACACTTTTTTTACAATTCTCCATCAGTGCCTCCTTATTGTTAACACTTCTTTGACATATTTTTCTGCTTTCCTTTTACAGCCCTCCACTTGCCACAGTGACCCTATCTCTGCCTGCCTTATTATTTTCCTTACTCAGCTCTGCCTCTGCATGCTTCCCATACTCATTATGTCCCTTCCTGTTATTTTATAAGCAGTTTATGATCTTCCCATTGTAGATTCAATCCAGCATACTTTCACCCCACTTTGTTCTCTCAATGCCATCCCATCTCACAAGGCACTACAGTATTATACAGAAGTTTCTTCTCTTTGAATCTTTAATCCTTCACAAGCAAATTTCTCCATCAGAACATCTCTGTCTGTGCTCACCAATGATCTCTTCACACAGATGTGTAAAAGCACATCTCTTTATTGGTCATGGGCCTCCACACCCATGTATATCATAAAACATGATGTGCCACTGTCTTCTTACACTGAAATGCAGCTGCTTTAGCAGGGGTGCAATCAACATCATATTATCAGTGGCTTGTGGTTATCATTGCAGTTTTGTGATGGTTGAGCTCTCCTTGCTCTCTTTGAAGGCATCACTAGTATATAGCATAACCACTGAACCAGTGTCCTTCGAAACCAGCAGCACAAGCCCTAACATAATTTTATTTAAATAAGAAAAAGGAAAAAAAGGATAGGAAAAAAAAAGGGATCAGATTAATGAAGACAGAACACACACAAGACAGAAGGGAAGACTCAGCTGCTGTTATTCATCTTTAGATATATTTTTGTTTTAATTTTGACCAAGGAGCAAAATTAATCAGCCAATCAAGGGTTACAAGCAGTAATTAAGCCTCTGATAATAATCTTCAAATACACAATTGCCAGAAATCTGCAGTACAAACACCTGTGGAACAGCAGATACATGGGGGCATACTGTCAGGCTCTGAAATGGCAGAAAATAAACTGGAAAGAGTCAAACTAAGGTTTATACATAAGAGTTCAGTTATGACTGTAGTAAAGTTGTGTACTTCTTCAAGGGGTAAATCAGAAATTGTTAGCATTCACATTCTATTAGCACTACATAAGCCAAGCACATAGTAACAGTATTATAAATAAGAACCTTTGTCATTAACCTTTTTTCCCTTCAACAGAATGTAAACCTGAGAAGAGCAAATGCATCCTTTTAATTTAACTGCTGTTATTACAAAATGATACACTTTCTTTTTGCACTAAATCTGAAATATCAACAAAATGACCACGGCCACTAGGTAGATAAAGTTTTCTTAAAACAGATTCTGAATATAACTTTCCATTCAAAATAAAAACAAGCAATACCCTAAAGAAACAAATTAGAGATTCTTCTGAGCAGGTCACCGCTTAAGTCAGGCTCGCTTAGGGGAGATACTAACTGTCTAATCAACAATTATGTAAAACCTGACTTACAATACCTTTTACTTCAAAGTTAACAAATCTCATCAAAACTTTTTGCTCCTTTGAAAAACTTTTTTAAAAAGCAACTGGGGCAACTTTTTCAGTAAGAGTTTAATCAGAAATTAGTGGGAAGTAATTATTCACATGGCCTGCTTTTATTAGGAAATCAAAGGGGTTGCATCTTAAAAATAATGATTTTTCAATCTTGAATCATTTTGTGCAAGGAACACTTCTGCTTCTATCCTTGTCAATTAGGTAGATGCATTCAATCAGTTGGAAAATATTTGATTAAGCCTGTCTTCTTCCCCATCCTTACAAAGGAGCTGAACAAAATCAGAAATGAGGAAAAACTACCAATAAACAAAAACATTGAAGCTCTTTGTACTCTAAAACCAAGAGTTATTAGAAAAGTTGGAGAAGTCTTTTAAATTATTTATTCCTTACTGAACAGAGTGGAGAAGATGATAAAACAATTAAGGCATCTCAAAAAAGGCTCAGATATGTCAGTTTGAGCCATGGTCCAAATTCATGCAAGTTGCTTCCACTCCATTCAAGTGTACCAAGGAGCAGAGTCAAGGGCTGTTGGCTGTGACAATCACTGCATCATTTCCTCACATGCTGTTGGCTAATGGAATTGTAATGCTTCACAACTGCCACCTTGTTGAGCACTTCTGCTCAGGAAGAAACTTTGACTGGGAACAGAACTTTCCATTGAAAGATAAAATAAAAATTAACCACAAGTAACAGAACACGTAACTTGCCCATGATTTTTTGACCAAGTATTACCCAATAAAGCTTCTCTCTCTTTAAAGACAGATAAAAAAATAAGAATTATCATTTCAAGTAGAACATCTGCTTTGACATCTTTGACATAATTCACTGGACTTAGCTGAAATACTCAATTTGCAGGGAAAATAATTTTAGTGATCTGGATTAACATGGGGAGATTTACCCGATTTCTAACATAAAAAAGCAAGCAAGAGAACATACACTCAAAAATAAACCTCCTGTTCATTTAATTCCTGAAAGATTTCCTACATTATTATCCAAAACCCACTTGAAGGTTTTGCTTGATAGCATGTGAGTACTGTACATACTGGCAAGAGTCAGATAGATTTCAATTCTGAACAGAGATCTAGCCATAAATAACTACAGAATATGTAACAAGATAAATCAGGGAAGTCAGTAAAAACTTGAACATCTCTTCTAGTGTATTAGGAGCATTTTCCAGATTAAGGGCAATTTCCTTTGCCAGAGCACTTACAATACGAATATTCCTCTTTTTTTTCCTGTAATACAAATTTGCTTATCAGTAAATGTTCTTTGTCATTGTCTCCTCATCAACCATTCTACTACCAACCCATTCAAAATATACAGCTCCCCTACCCAGGAATAACGAGAATGAAGAACCAAAAACTGTGAAGACTGAAGTTACAGTAGCACACAGTTTAGGAAGATTATTAGTTGCATAAAATATTCACAGCAATGCCATTTACACTGGTCAATAATGTAATGCTTCCAACCATAGAGGGGGGAAGGATGGGTCTTTCCCACCTTCTTCTTGCCACCTAGTGCCATGGATTTGCCTACAGTCCCCTCTGAGAGATGGAGCCATCTCTGTTTACATCCCTGACCACTCTGGGTTCTCATGTCCAAGGCTGGGTGGAGTTAGTTAAGGCAGGGACACTACTCAACCCAGTTCATTTCCCACACTGACAATGCTGCAATCACATCAAATAAATCACAAACAAAAAAAAAAGATAGTTCAGATATGTAAAAAATGTTCCAATATTTAAGTGGCTTTTAAGATGGATCAACATACTGTAAATGTCAATCAATTGTGACCTAACAGGACAGAATCTATGTAAATTATGTTATTATTCTACCCTAATTAAACCATGAGTCACATAAGTCTTTTATCTACTACTAAGTTTCTTACAATTTCAACATCTTTTCTGATCACCTGTAATTTACTTCAGTTGCAGTTGTGCAGTAGAAAGGGGCAGAGGAAACAATGACAAGATGTCATCTTCCTTTTCCCCACTTCCCATATTTAAAAATTGCAAATCTACACTTGAAACAACAGCATTAATTAAGTCTAAAAAGGCAAAGACTAGATGCCTCCTAATTTCTACTGAAGTGTTAAGAAGATTTTGTATTATACATGGTTTGTGCTGATTTTCTGGAGAATATATTTCTGGAGTTTCTGTTCTGCAGGAAATGGGAATATCATATTATTTCTGGGGTGAAGAAGGTGGGGGCTGAAAGAGGCAGGAGGTGTTTGTTTTTTCCCATATAGAAGGCAGAAATAAAAAAAAAAAGAAGAAAAAGAAAAAAGAGGAAAAAAGAAAAAAAAAGAAAAAAATGAAAAAGAAAAAGAAAAAAAGAAAAAAAGAAAAAAATGAAAAAAAGAAAAAAGAAAAAAAGAAAAAAGAAAAAAGAAAAAAGAAAAAAGAAAAAAGAAAAAAGAAAAAAGAAAAAAGAAAAAAGAAAAAAGAAAAAAGAAAAAGAAAAAAGAAAGAAAAAAAGAAAAAAGAAAACAAAGAAAAAAAAGAAAGGTTGCTTAAGGGATGGGATTCTTCCAATGTGAAATTATAACAAATGAAATTGAAGAAAATATCTGGGTTGCATGAACTATTTACATATAGAGCAAATGAGACTTCTCAGTCTTTCTGTTTCTTCATTATAGTGCATTATTATGTACTTACAAACTTTTGGTATATTATGGAGGAGACATTTCCCTCTACATCACCACTTCAAGTTATGCCAAATCACCTATTTGAAAGCACATAAAAAATAGATAACTAGAGTTACACTAGATGGACAGTTAAATTAAGGCTATGTGAGGAATAAGGTGCAGAAAAAAAAGGGCAAGTATTTGTCCATGCTTCTAGTCTGAATACTTTTATAATCAAGCTGGCTACCATTTAAAAAAAACATACCGCACATCCATTACAAAAACTTACTTATACTTAAGGAAAAAGTAAAGAATTATTTTGTCCAGAAAGGGAAATAATGCATGTAAGGGACAGCTGGTAGCATTTCAAAGGCAGCAGGTTCTTTTTCAGTGTCCTGCATATGTGTATTGATCCTTAGGAGTGTGACAAAATGGTAGCTAAACATAACAATCCATGCAGATTTTAGCTATGTGATAGACCTTCCTCATCCAGGAATTTCCCGTTACCCACGACCCACTCTTATTCCAGGACATCAGTTATTTCCAAAACATTTTCAGTTTCCGTAATGCATGCAGTAGGTAAGGGCATTATTTTGGTTTCGTACTACCTTTTAAAACGTGTACTCAGCTACCAGATAACTCCAAACTTTTAGACTTGTACATTTTGTTTTGTATTAGTCTACTTTATAGAGCCAAAGAATAAAATAAAAGAAAGGTAAACATACTGAATGCTACTGATAAGGAAGATTGATTACTTCAGATTTCCTTTTGTGGTTACTGACAAAAGGCAGTGTGCAGGTTTGTGCTGAGTGAAAAATGAAGCCTAGTTGGTAGATTAACCATCTACAAAATGATTCCTTGCAGAGTACAGTATGGCTTTTTGCACTCCAATATCTTATGCAGCTAATCTGACTAAATTACATCTTTAATAAATCATTTACTACTTACCACGTTTTGCTAATTATTTCAAAATACTGTAATCCTACATTATTTATATGTTAATTTTTTTATCCTAGAAGAACAATACTACACATAGTGGATGGGTACCTTCAGTAAATAAGAATATGAAATATCTAACTACCCAGAGAAGCCACCATAATTATGCAGCAAAGTGCTCATTTAGGATTTGGATAAGGCTAAGCATACAACATACTGTGTGTCACTAAGTACCCATATCCTTTGTACAACTAAGGTGAAAAATCAGAAGTCACAAAAATAAAGCTTTGTAACCACAATCATGCATGAACAATTACAGTTTTCAAATGTAAAGTTCATTCAAATAAATGTAACTGATGGACAATCCTCACAGGGTGCAAGTCAAAGTAAACAGACAGTCCACTTCAGAAAGTGTCTAGTGAATTGATTTAACAAGTTTAATGCGAGCATCAGTGTGGGACTATTACTGATCGTAAGCTTTACTGATGTTATTTGTTCGCTTGGAAAATACCGCTCTTTGGAATGAGCACATTAAGGCTAAAATTGCAGAGAAAACCCTATTACAACTTTATTGCTGGCAAATTGGAACCAAACCTTGTCTGTATATCAATTACTTAGAGTTACCACAGAGATAAATCCTTTTTTTTTGTATAGGCTCAATCTTGAAGACAGTGATGAGAAAACTCCTTATTATACCCTACCAACATCACTAGGTTTTCTTAGCAATTTCAAGAAATTGTCAATTAACTTCTTTTTATTAGGTTCCAAAAGCTGTTAAGTCAAACACAAATCTATCATAAGGCTTGTAACAGCATGTTATTTAGGCACATTTCAATGTTTCACTCTTTCATTATCCACCTACCCAAACCCTAATCAAAAGTTCTCATAAAGTGAAGGAGTTTTCAGTTCTCCCATCTTAAGGTTCAGATAAATTTAGAGTAAGTGAGCTCACATTCCTTATGAGTGGTCATATGAGGATTGCCCATTAAGTGAGTAGAAATATCATTATTTAGATGGTTTTAGATACTAACACGGTTGTTTGCAAGATCATTAATGCTGAATGACACACTGCTGTGTAATTGCACAGGCTAGTTAAAGCAATAATATTGCTTTAATAATATTTACAAAGTCTGTCAAATATTGGTACAAATGCACCTATTTTTGTGTGCCTTCCTGCCTGGTATGGTTTTAAGACAAAGAACTACCTCTGAAAATGACAGTCAATAAGGCAAGTTGTTGTACAGATTCCAGAGCTGCAACACTGAATGACCTGTACTCCTTGCTCCCTGAGCCAAAAGAAGCTAAACTCTTTGTATGAATGATGCTTTCAAGCATCCAGGAAGAGCAAAGAGTCAGATATTGCATCTAGAAACCACACAACAAAGAGCTGAATCGGTTGGCTATCAAGACAGCTGCCTGCCTGACATCCCAGTGACACAGAGTGCCTGAGAAAAAGTAGGGGGGGAAGGAAAAGACAAATAATTTTGATTAAGAACTATAGCTAGTCACTAGTACTTCAATATTTCTATAGTATTCACACTTCGGATTAGCTTTAGAAATGTTAAAGCTGAGGCTTACGTTCCGCATCTGGTAATGCACAATGCAAATACCAACAAGGGGATGGTATGTTCCTCGGTCTGACTGTTCCACCTTTCAAAAGAAATTGGAAATTATTTTGCACTCCTCTAGCTGGTCCCCACAAACTGATGAACACAGCTGTTTTTGTTTGAACAGAAAGAGCAACATGCTATAAGCATATCTAAATCTGAATGCCAAAAATGCTAACTAAATGTCTTAGAGCTAAATGCATAGATATTGTGGCTAGAGTTAAAGATATCTTAAGGTAAATTACCATGTTGAAAGACAGAAAATGTGAGTAAAGTAGTGGTGCAGGGGCAGCAGAGGAAAAAGACTCAAAAGTTACAACACAGACCTTCGTGCTTAAATACTTTTTTTTTTCTTTTTTTTTTTTTTTCTTTCTTCAATAGCTGGCTTCATGTACCACCATCTCAATTCATTCTCTGGCATCCCGACTAGTCGGTCACAGGCTAACGACATTTGAAGAGGAAGGTCAAAGCTATCATTACAGTGCTGACAACCAATCACAGAGAAAAAAATAAGTTTTATTTATTACATTTAATATAAGAAACCTTTACTGTAGAATATAATTGTACTGTCACTACACACCAGAGATTTTTAATCCCCAATCATTTCAACATATTTTACAGTTCATTACCCTTTCGGTTAGATATTGCAGGAAAGACTCTCCTGAGTCTACACAAAAGCCTTAAAAATTCTACTATTTTTACTCTCATATTTTACCTATATGAAAGAGCAGTGATGAATTACAGTACAGAAAAATACACATGTTCTGCATAAGGTTAGTAAAGAATGAAGTGGAAAAAAAGCCAAAACAAACCCGAAATAGTAAAAATATGTTGTTAAAGTTTTAAAAAGATCAAACATTTTGTTCATGAAGCCATAAAATCATAAAGTATCTTTAAGTAAGATACTTATAAGAACATGAGTATGCTACTGTGGCATGCAGTATAGCATTGTCTTAGCTGAGTAAGATGGACTACACATCTCTCCAATAATGCACAGTGCTCTAACAAACAAACACAAAGTTATATTTCTGCTAGAAGGAGATTGCCTCTTATGATTCTCATAAGTTCTAATAAGTGTCACTATGAAAAGGTAAGCAATTGTATCACTGTGAATTTTACTCTGTAAAAATCTATCACATATGGTCATTTTTCACATAATATAGCTCCCAATCCTTATTCTGTATTGACTGAATATAATCTAGACTTCATAACAAAAAAATGACACTCTTGACATTATGGACATTGTCTAGTTAACTAAATCACAATGTAAAATGCAATTTAGCTTTCTCCTTTTAGGCTTTGTTTTGTTTTTAAATTGGTAAGGTAAGCCCTGAAATACTAATTCAGGAAAGTAGTACAGACATGGATAGAGATCTATTTTTCTCCAAGTTCTATTTTATTTTGGAGTTATCACAATCTCCACTTCAGCATAAATGGACTGTGCAATAATTAAAAAATAATAATAAAAAAAAACAACACACCACCACATACAGAAAGGAAACCTCTGGCTTCACTAAATTAGATTTAAGTAATATGTCAAAAAGTAAATCTAAATACATCACTGTTTTTCACAAGAGTTTTCAAGTACGTATTATTTCTTTTTAGAAACAGCCTTTTGGAATTCTAATCAAATAAGAGCACATGTCTTCAGTGTCAAAGAAGAAGAAGAAACACAGTTTGGGATGTATCAAAGCAGCACACTTGAAGAAATATGGTTTAAGAATATGGTTTAGCACTGGACTCAGCAGAGTTAGGTTAATGGTTGGACTCTATGATCTTAAAGGTCTTTTCCAACCAGAACAATTCTGTGATTCCATGAAAGGCAATGAACAACCAAAACAGAATTTGCCTTTTTTTATTTTTCTTGTGAGTTGTGCAACTTGTAAACACTGTAAAATTAACGTGGTTTAAACCTTGAATCTACCTGACTTTTATTCTACCAATTAATTTCCTTGACAAAAAGATACGAGGACAAAAACCTGTATTACAATTTTCATAAACACAAGACAAGAATGTCTATGTCTAGTAAACAAGAGAGACTTAAAAAATTAGTAACTCTCAGTGTGATATAGCAAATTAGAAAATCTATAGAAAAAAGGAATAACACAAATAGAACCAAAAAACATAATCAGCAATCACAAAACTGAAGTCTGCACAATTTTTACCATATTTTCTTCAAGGCCAGATAAAGCAAAATCAGTGGAATTTATGCTGACACAAAGCTGATGCAACAGAATAAAAAAAATAGGTCCATCACTAAGAAGGTTCATTCAGAAACCTATTTCGTATAAGAGCCAGCCACCACAAAAAAACCTATTCCAGAAAAATGTGCTGATTGGCTTGCTGGGCAGCTTTGAGATACCAGCATTAAAAAAAAAAGAATTGCAGTGGAATCTAGACCTGCTGAAAATAGTCTGCTATTTTCTTTGGCAATGGAAGGGCCGGCACTATTTTGCCATTGAGTTTTGTCATCAGTTTCACTGTGACTGGATTTTACTGGCTGACACTTTACAATGGGAATCCATTTTTGAAAGGCAATTCTTCAGGCTGCTTTGAGCTGAAAATAAACTGAGAACAATTTTGGCTACCAGAAGTCAGCACAGATATGAGATCCAGAATAACAGTACTAGCTAACAGAGTCAAGGCCTATGAACCTCTTACAGCATTTCAATTCAATAATGATTTTCAGTCAAGTATTCATATTTATGCTGATGTAAATATGACATAGCTAAAGAAATGTGAGTTTCCCAGCTAGAGTTTTACAAAGATTCAACTACAACGGAGGGCTTCTGCATTTAAATCTGGTTGGTATGATATAAAATTTCAATGACTAAACTGTCACTGTTGGTAAAATTCTGCATAATCAACAAATCAACATCAGCTGATGAGTGAGAAAGTAGTCGAAGGTTAGGAAGTTGAAAGGCATTTAAGAAAGTTTTGCACTTAACTCTCAAAATATTTCTGCAAGGCTCTAAAGCGAGACAATAAAAGTATGAAGGAACACAATGCTAAGAAGTGCAGATTTGTCATGATTAGAAGTTTAAAGGCAGACTTCCTCTCAGTCAACTCTCAGTTCTCCCTTCAGGGGAATAAGGCTTCCAGATGCTGAATGAGACCAGTTAGAGCCTTTATTTACCTCCATTGACCTGTAGTTCATTTATCTAAGAGCTGGAAATTTTGACCCAGTATAAATGGAATGGAATATAAGTGATTCGACATCCAGTTACTACACCTATCAAAGATAAACTTTTTTTCCTGCAAAAAATGAGGTTAGTTGAGGCTGACAAGAGAGGTTTACTTTTTTTTAATAGGATATGTAACATAGGTTTTATGAGCTTGAACAGTTATCTTACAAAGCATCTGGCACTGCAGGATGTCACACTTACAATGAATTCACACGGCCAACATTATAAACAAAAGTTGAATTCTGCCATTCATTTCCACTTCTGCATCTATGTTTTTTTCTCTTGTGCTTTATAGTTTAATAATTTTTAAAATCTTAGCATCCATTTATGGAAATACATCAGTAGACTGTGGTGACTTAAATAACATTCCTAAACATATCTGTCCATAATTTCCAAAAGACAAGGTTCATTTGGAAGATTCTGTCATAGGTAAACTTCTCTATGATTTTTTTTCAAGCCGTATCTTCTCTTTTTAGAGAAAGAATTATCATTGGCATGAGCAAATAACTGAGTATTATATACTAGGGGCTTTTGTATACAAGAATGAAAGAATTATTGGAAATGTGCAAATTTCTAAAGGTACTGTCCTTCTTGCAACCACAGAGATGTTTTCTCTTTATGATATTAAGGAAACAGTATATGTTTTCTGAAACTGAATTCGAAGGGAGATGAGTAAATAAGGACTCAGCAATGAATATTCGGAAATATTTGGTTAATATTTGTGAACCCTAAAATTGCTTGACTAAAGAAACAGTTTAGTAAAAGAAAACTATTTTTTAGTTTGCCACCTGTTTTAGATTTCTTGTTTTGCTTCTTCCTGTTGGTTTCCTACTTTTACACTTTCACCTATTAGTACTAATTTCAGTCATCCAGCATTATAACAGGTGAAAAAGTGTAGAGTTTATACTCTAGTAAAAGGCTGGATCATACAGAACTGGTACCAAAGCCAGAGTTTTAAGTATGAGGACTGCAAAATTCTTTTAATCTTTTACAGAAAATCCTCAGATCAGTAGATAAATGGTAAAACCAGACTTATTTAAAACTTTAAAACTATTTTCATGTTCAATCAATATGCGTGTCTAGAAACTTGTTTAAGAAAACTATTCACCATGCAAAGTTTTAAATGCACAGTATCAAAGAATAATTTTTGACATTTTGATTCATACATGCTTATAAAGCTCCAAGACAACATGGTTTAATTATAAAACATATTTCTACTGCCTTAGTCATGCCAATTAAATTTGATTGGATACTTTCTTTATTCAACAAGCCCCTTTCATGTCATTTTAATTTACTGTCAAAGCAGCCTGAATATTGGAAACTAAATTATTTACTACAGCCCATAAGCCAATAATGTTCCATTTGTCTCGTACAGAGGGAGACTAGACTAACAAGATTATTAAGGACATTACTTGTAATAGCGAATGTCCTTCACTTTATTTGAGCCTCATGCTGTGCTTTCAGAGATCATACTTCAAAAGAGCTCCATTTCATTCCATCATAGAACCTCTGATATAAATTATTCTTTGCTAGCTTTGTAATACTCCGATCACAGAGAAAGTGGACCTGATCTTCTTGGGTAAAAACAGAGGCTTCTCTTCTAAGACAACTATATAGTTTATTTGTGCTAAACACCTTTGATGCTCTCCCTTGTGCCAGTAGTACAGAACAGGCAGAAATCAGCTAAATTTATCATACAATGATAACATCTCAGAGATTTAACTCACAAGGGCTTTGGTTGTCTTTGCAACGATTTCAAACCAAATTCTGCAATCTAAATGCATGTGGTTAAAATTAATCTTTTAAGTTCTTATAAACAATGTGTATAGAATGCAATAAATGTAATGCAGAACAGACAACCGACAGATCTAGCATTTCCCAAGAAGAGTCTTGAAAAATAAAACACAAATTTTCTAAGATATAAGCCTGTCATAGAGACTAATATATTGATAAAGGACTACAAACACAAAGAAAGATTGAAAAGATGCTAAGCTAGGGAAGGTAATTCTTGTCCTAATGTTAGAACAACTCCTTGCTTTTTTGTTATGACTGAAGTTCAGTAAGACTCTTAAATAGATTACTAACTCAAAGCAAATGAATAATCTTGTTTAAATCAATTGAACTGCCTAAAGTTAAGCATGTGTTTAAATATTTTTCTTAATTGAAGAGATTTGTTATTTATGATACTGTAAAGTATTTCAAGGAATCAAAAAATGTCACAGAGAAGTAGAAAGGTTTTTGAAAATTGACTAGGAAAATCCTTCAGCTTTAGAAAAAGGTAGCTAGCATATGGGGAAAAAAACACCTTCTTCAAGAACAGGGGAAGAAGGGTAGAATGTACAGTAATTTTTCTATCTTCACATACATGCACAAGAAAAACACGCAAACACGCAACCTTGTGCACTGTACTGTATGCAGAATTACCAGCATTAATGGGGAAAAAACATGATTATTCAATACTAGCCCCATTTCTTCTACGTACAGCACTGACTACCCTGAGTTAAGGAGATAAATCTGAAACAGTCGAGAAAAAAAAAACTTAGGATACAGCTCAGTGTCAATACTGTAGAGTCTCACCTACTTACTATCACTTGTGAAAACTGGGATTATGTCAGATTTACTATTTGCATCCATTTTAATCACCTTTTGTTTTTACAATGTAACTACACCCTGAAAGCTCAAATGATTCAATTTGATAGCTGTGAAAGAGGAAGAGGACAACAAAGTCACAAATCTCTTCATATCTCTCAAGAAAATGGTGGAATAGCCAGAGTTTAAATTCTTAAAAATCTTGAAAGACCTTGGAAACATTCACAAAAAGTAAGTATAAATTCCTTAATTTAATCTACTAAGGATGGACTTTGATCAGTATTTCTCCATGCCTGGTAGGTTACCTGTTCAGGACATTCACTAGCCAGAAGCTTTTAAATGATAAAAAGAAAATATCATCAAGTTCCTGAATATGCAGAAATAAACAGTAGGAAAAGGCAGCAGTGATGTTTTATTGACAAAAGCACTTTCTTATGATAGAGGAGGGCGTAAGGTGATAATTTAGTGTTCCAGCACAGATTTACTGGATAATGGCCAAATACTTCAAAGCAAACACAGCTGTAATGTTTATGTTAAAAACAAGAGGCTACGACGGCAGTCAGTCAGACATTCTGTATCCTTCCAGTACTGAAAATAAATAGTTTCTTTTCACACAATAAAGAGAGAGATTGTTAAAGTGTAACATGACAGAAACCTCTGAGAAAATAGTGTCCTCCTTATAGGAAGAATTTCTTATTTGCTTTTTTGAGTGCCTCTTAAAGAAAATCCCATTCAGTAGCATCACTTAATGATTTTAATGAAATCAGAACTGAAATTTAGAAATAACGCTATCAATAATGCTACTGCTGTTAATATCAAAATCCGTAAGAATGGAGAGAAGTTTTAGTTCTTAATATCTTCAAGATCATTTTAGTCTTTCTTACAAACCTGGATTGGAACGGCATATTTTGTACATATAAACAGTGCATGAGGATAGTTACAATCTGCTCCTGAAATCTAAGCCAAAATCTGCCTTTAAATGCACTAACTTTATCAAAGAGAGGATTGCACAGTTTGATTCTACAAAATCAGATATAGCAAACAAACACTTTGTTTTTATTCTCTATGATAATATGTGGCAACTCTGTTTCAGATCATCTACCTTAATACAAATTTACTGGGACATACTAAATGAAAAATAACTCAGTGGCCCACATTAAAAAAAAAAGTCTGATTGCAATGTTTATGTATTGAAATGTACTTTATGATTCTTCAGATTTGCTCTCCTATTAATGTTTAAATAACAATGTTCCTAAGGCTTACAGTGCATTTACCAAAACTCAGAATATTTAATAAGATACACAATCTTAAAAATAATTCAGATTACAGATATTTTATTTTTCATTGTTAGATTCCATTCTGAACAGCTGTTAAATCTAGATAGACAAATTTCAACGACTTGAAAGTTAAAAAGCCATATTCAAACTTGATGGTTTTTATTCAATTCACATATTCTGACAGACAAGAATGCAATGAGCATTCCTTTCAAGTCTTTGAGAAGGTGCTATTAGGTACTCACATAGGACAAATATTTATATTTCCCAGCTCAGCTAAAAAAAGTGAAAGAAAAATTCAGAATAAAAAAAAATACAACAACCCAAAAAACCCCAACACAGCACCTCCCAACCAACCATAAAAACCAAACCCTGAATTCAGAGGCTAAATCCCATAATGTCCATGTATTTTTGTATCAAATGACAGCATGGATTCTAAATACTAAGCCGAATCTTACAATGTGTATTCCTTGTTTGTCTCCTGAATTGTTGCCGCTTTGTCTTCACATCACTAATACTTGTGAAGCTCATGAGCTCATCAATGTTTTAATCCTTTTTTTTATAAATAAATGTTTAAAGAAGATGTAAGAGATTCTCATTTTCTGTAGGAAGAAGCATAAATGTGGTATTACAAAAAAAATCCACACTGAAATATATATTGCACTCCTATGTAAAGCATGTTACATTTGTCTATTAATACATGGAAGCTCCACTTCAGTATTTTATGCATGTGTGTAATTAAACACAAATATTCATTAATGTATATGTAATAAAGGCATGAACATAAAATGTAAAAATAAAGTATATTTAAAGTAATCGTGAAGATTCATTATAGCAGTTCTATCCCTGGGAAAACACGTGTATGTGTAATAAATGAATATAGTCCCCATACATACATATATATATACTTGTATGTATGTCCAGGATACATATAATAGGAACTGGAACTCAGCTGAGGGAATTGTGTCTCCTGTTTTTTATCCGAAACATGTATTTCATATAGGCCTAGGTGATAGGAAAAACTTCCTTCTTTATATTCATATAGGGTTTTTGATAAACAGCAAAGCTAAAGTAATTCAATGGTAAATTAAGCCTTGTAAAGCTATATAGAAAGATGTCCAACAAGTTGTTTCATATCACTTTTCTCAATTTATGTTACAGATATGTTTGTAGTAAAAGACAAAAAGGATGAATTCTTTAACATTTCTGTATAAAAAAATTATGTGCATAAACTAATGTGGGGTTTTTTCCTGATTGAACTTTACACACCATGTTCCATTTTGACTGAAACAGTGAAATAACTAGCATGTTGCCTCTCTGAAGCCGAAAGCAATTTCCTTTTCTAATTTTAGTTATGCAAAGCCTATGGGCATCATCAGCATTTAGTAATTAGTTTTATAATTACTGCTGTTTTGCTCACTGTCATTCAATTTTTCTTACAACATGGTCTGGGATTGAAACATCCCACATCCACAGCTGTGTAAATTGCCATCCATTTATAAGACAAAAAAAGTAACATTCAACATACATCATTATTCAGTCAAGAATGTGTTATTGGTACTTAGGTGATGCTTTGAGTACACAAGCTGCCCAGTAAAATGCAAAGAAAAATATAATTCAAATACTTAGTAAATACTATAAAAGGCAGGAAAGTCTGGAAAACCCAAATAAGAAATAAAAGAATTTCCATTAAATAACATTTCAGTCTATTACTGATACTAATATCTGTTCCAAACATGGAAACCACCCCCCCCCCCTTTTTTTTTTTGTTTCAAGAAATATTCAGGTACTGAGCTGCAAAACAGTGGAATTCAGATTTGCTGATACTGTAATTTGATCTTGATTCTTACATGAATTTGTCATGTGGCAACTAACTACGAAGTCATCTAACCTAGAATTACCTATTGATACAGTGTCAATACATTTTGACATGATATTACAAAATATTCTACATCCTTGATCAGTTAATTTTCTGAAACCTAAAGATACAAATGGGTTTTGGTATGACATATTAATTTAAACCAAACATTTGTTTTAATGATGTCATACCCTAGCAAAATTAAAGATTTACTAGAATTCTTACATTACTGTTTTATAAACATGTTTCAAAATATTATTTTTTTTTACATTTCTAATTTGAAACATGATGTTAATTATGAGTTTTTAAAGGCTGGAAATGTAACAGCCAAAAAATCTATACTGTCTTCTTAAAACAACCATAATTTCTTCAGTAAGCAAGAAGTGCTTTGTTTTCTAGAACGTGTCTGGTTTTAAAAAAAAATCTTAGTGAGAAGAAAATCTCCACAAAAGGTTCTACCTGTGTCAGTCAGCTCCCATGGATGCTGACCTGCTACAGCAGAGCTGTACTCTTAGGGGCATCCATCTCCCTCTAGCAGCAGTGAGACCAGAGAGCACCCGAGTGAATGCTCAGGATGGGGCATCAGCAATGGGACAATTCATATTTGCAATTCCCTCCTTCCACCAAAAAGCAGAATAATGTAGTCCTTTTAATTTCATTCCCTATCCTTTGTCAAGCTTAGCTAGGAGAAAACAGCTGCTAATAAACATAAAGCTGTCATACACAAAGGGCAAGATTGTGCTCAGCCCAATGAAGGGATAGAGGAGGCACTCTGCAGCAGAGGAAAAATTTAGGCATATTGCTTTCAATGATGTTTGCAGTAGTGTCCTCTATTTTATTCTTTGTGACACAGTTAAAGAGTCTTAGACTTTTGTCTCATGTGAATCAACAAGGAGAAAATAACTCTAAACATATTTGCTATTCCTTTATTGAAAAGAAAAACCAACGTGGTTTAGAATGCCTTTCAGTGAACATACATCATTCTGACCTGAGTACGAAAATTGCTTTCCCAAAGAATAAAATTTTAGATCCTTAAACAAAGCCTGAAAAACAAAAAACAAGCTTTACCTCCAGTCATCTACAGAGTATGGGAGAAGATGATCCTCAGAGTCAAGACTCAGGCAACCGCAGTAATGGTTACTTACTGTTCCTCTAGTCTTTACTGTTCTTACATAGTAGCTCCTTAAAACTTAGCAGTTACAGTCTACTCCATGTCTACCCTCACTGATAAGGTCTGCTGCCTGCAAATTGCCTTTGTGGGCCTCTCAACCTTCTTCCAGCTACAGGGAAATGGCAGGCTCCTTCATTAGTAGAGCAAGTCCATGTTCTGGTTCAACTTTGATTACACCAAGATGGGTCTAGGACCTCAGTGATGAAGCAGCTGTGTCAGTAGCTGATGTCCCGCTTTTTCAAGGTGTGGTTGTCACTGTCAGCAGAGCTCGTTGCAGCTACTCCTAGTGTGATAGCAGGGGCAGAGCAGAGCTCAGTCTCTTCCCCTTCCTTCCAGGGAGCCTTTGACCAGCGCATGAAGACCTGGCAGCGGTGGCAGGACGCCCAGACCATGCTGCAGAAGAAGAGGGAGATGGAGGCCAGGCTGCTCTGGGCCAACAAACCTGACAAGCTGCAGCAGGCCAAAGAAGAGATCTCAGAGGTAGGGAACGAGGAGTGCTGGGGTCTCTGCTAAGCTCCTTCCCTCTGTCCTCTGCCAAGCAGTGAGGGGACCTTTGGAGAGGGGGGACCTTTGGAGAAATGGACCTTCTGAGCTGAAGCGATGGCACTGTGGGATGAGCCAGCTTTGAGTGAGCCCCCCAGGAAGCCACAGAAGCTGCAGGAGGGTCTGCTTATGGTCCCACCGCCTGTGGCTTCCTTGCTAAGCTTGCAGGAGGCAGGGGATGCAACTTGCCATGGTGGCCAGAACTAGAACTGCCGGGCTTTGGGCAAACAGTCGTGGCTAAAAAAGCATTTGGAGAGGGGAGGAAGAGCTTCTGCCCCTCCCCTCCCTTGGGAACAGCCTGGCTTCCTCTCTCCACAGTGGGAGTCGCGCAGAATTGCAGCAAGGCTGTGCCATCAACGCAATGCTATGCTCGTTGGGGGCTGCACACACCAACATGGCCCAACCAGCTCCTTCCTCGGCTTGACCTGCTGTAGTCATGAAGGCCACAGTCTCTGAAGGCCACAAAATGGCAAGGGCATCTGTCCCTGGGGCTGCAGGTCTGTCAGGAAATCTCCAACCAAAACAACATGAACTATGCCTTTGGAGGACTGATGCCTAAAGGCCACGGCAACAACTGGCTTTCATCTGTTCTGAATCTTTTTGTGTTTCTTCTTTTATGATTACAGAATTCTTCAAAGTGACAAAGGTGGAGTTTTTTTAGCTTTTCTGTTGTTTTTGGAGTGCTCTTGGGGTTGCATTTTTTGTTGTTTTCTTTTTCCTTAGTATATGAAAACCCATGTATAGACTAATAACATTACTGTCTCTGTCTCCCTTCATACCTTAAAAATAGGGAACTGCATTGTGCACAATTTTTGAGTAGAAGAAATAATTTCCATTTTTGAAGCTCTGAAAATATATAGACACTTAGGGGTTTATGTGGCTATATGCAACTAGATCACTCTTTCAGGAAAAAAATAACTAACAACAAAAAACCTAACTAATAACACCTACCCACCCTCCCCCAAAATCCAAACACAAAATTTGTGAAAATCCAAATCTATGCATTTTTGCCTCAGAAGTTTTAGACTTGGTTATTAAAACGAATAGACCCTTATGCAAAGTTTTTCATTTCTGAAATATTTTTATTGAAATATCGCAGGAGACAAACCTAACAAAACCATATTACTTCTTACAGAAGAACTGAAGTATTTTGTGCATTGATGCACCACCACACAAGCCAGATGAAAAGCAGGCCATACACCGTGCCTTCCACTAACTCAAATGATATGCTACACAGTATTAAAAAAAAAACAAAAACAAACAAAAAAAACCAAAACAAAAAAAAAAAAGACTGCAAAATGTCCTCTTCAAGTATTGTTCAGACAACTCTTACTAATCTTCAGGAATATCACTACAGAAACTTATTTTAGAAGTGGGAGTAACTGATTAACTGTCACCTATTTAATACCTGTTTATACAAAGGGACACAATTTGGTGGTGAAAATACAGGAAAGGGAGTTGAACTAACCTTCCTGCACTCCTAACAAGGAGAGCTGATTTGGGAATTCCATACCTGTAAGTCAAAGGGCCTAAAAATTCTCTCTTAACTTTGGGTGGACGCAGTAAAACATTGCAAATCAGGAACTGAGGACTCACTACGGAAGAAATGCTGTCTGATGGATGGAGCAGTTAACATTAGTCTAACACTGGCTTTCTTGCTAGCTTTTGAATACACTCTGCAATAACACGTGCAAAGTATTTTGAGATCTTCAAATTACAATCCTCATATAAATGTGAAGTAATACAGTATATTCCAGAAATCTCTTAATTCATAAAATATTCCTGGCCATATGTCTGTAAACTAATAGCAATCACGAAAATGGCATGAAATATGGCAGAAAGAAGTGTGAAAAATAACACATGACATAGATCTGATACATCTTCAGGGAGAATTTTCAGGGGAAAAAACTCCAATGCTAGTGACATTCAGTGGCTATCAGAAATTATTTATTCTCATTTTTTCAGTGCCTATTAATCCCAACTATACTGACAGTCAAAGGTTAAAAAAGGGAATAAATTAGCATTATTGTCAATCATTATATATACAGAAGAATAATTAACTCAGTATACTTATTTACTTTTGCTACTGGATTAAATGAATGACTGATGACAGGCTCCTTGCTTTCTTTTCCTTCTTTTTGTCAGTATAAATGATCAGTATGAAGCTAAACAGAGGCATTAAACTGAAATTGTTAGAAGCATAAAATATATCACAGATTCAGATTATTTCAACTTTCTTGTTACTCTACTGCAACTTAATAAAATACACAATATAAAATATACAATATAAAATATAAAATATTTGTATATACAAATAATTCCATGAATAGCAGAAATAATCTGTAACCTGACTTACTTTCCTCTCAAAGATTATCCATTATTATTTAGGTTTCCCTTTTTAAAAAGAGTGCTTTAAAAATTCTGTAGAGAAGTCATGCAAATGACTGCAGTTATCCAATTTATCCGCATAACCAACATTGTGGGCAAAGAGGCCAAAGCATTTTTAAACGCTGGCTGGTGTTGTGAGCAACATAACCCTAGTAAATAGTTTTGGGGAAGAAATCAGGGCAAATACAGGTATGGTACTTCAAAAACTTGTCATTTGGGTAATGTGAGATTAAGGGAGGGAAGTAACAGAGAGTCAACTCTGTTTTCAGTCTGCCTGTAAGAGCATCCCCAATCTCCTTCCAGGGTGAGGGATACCATTTCCAATCCAAGGGTTTTCTCTTCTTACTTACTTCACAAACTAGGGAAGCAAACCTAAAGTTCTGATATCACTTCATTCAATCAAGCAGAGAATTGAAGTAATTGACCCAAATTTTTAGGACAGACAAAATCCCAAGACTCTGAAGTCAGGATTGAAGCGTAGTTTTGTCCTGAGCTGACCAAAGATAGCTGGCTGGGCTAGGAAAGTTAACTAAATGCACCCAGATGTCTGAGGAGACAGCTTTTGTATGGGATTAAAAATAAAGTAAAATATCTTTCTCCTAATGCAATTCACAGCAATAAATGGCTCAGAGCTTGAAACCCTTGTTTCTCCCAGAATTTACCATTAAGAACACGAACTGAAGGAAGTCACTAGCAAAATGTGCAGCTTCCTTTATCCTTGTGAAGAAACTACCTGAATCTGAAGAATCCACATTTTCTTAAAGACAAAGCTCATGTCTTCCCATTACTTGGAAATACTAGAGACAGATGAACTCAAATCAGGAAGAGTCTGAGTCCGCTTAAATGTTATTTTGAACCAAGGGAAGTCTGGGTTCTGAAAGGGTTATTTTCTTCCTATTTCCATACAAATTTCAGCTCCAGTTAAAATGCTGTCTTAGAAAGGGAGACCTTTTCCTTGCAGAGCCCTAACTTCTGTGCGCCACAGTACTAGGATTGTGGTTCTGTGTGTGCAGAAGTGGCTTTGATGTAGGTGGGGGTGGAAGAGAACCTTTTCTGTATGCTTAGGAAGGATCTCCTGAGCCCATTTAGTTTGGCTGTGCTCTAGTTTCTCTTGTCTAGGTACAAAATTGCTACCCAATACGCCAAGGGAAGTTGTCTGAGTAACACACTGGAAGGTGGCATAGGGAACTCTTCAGAAAACCCTTGACACACATTTGTTTTCAGAGATGTTCCAAATTCTGTAGGCAAGCTAACATTGTATTTGCACCTATCATGGTCTATTCAATGTCCTAACTGTGAAAGCCACTTTTCCCAGAAGATTAGTGCCCCAATCTCACCTTGTGGTTCCTGCTCTCTAAGTTCAGTTCACTCTATCACTTCCTATTCCTCCTGAAACAATTAACCCATTGAAACAAAATATAAACCAAGGGTAACCTTCATAATTCCCAATTATTCTTGAGAATTTACCTCTTGACATTGTTCAATCCTTCTCAGCAAAAGGAATCCAGAACCAACAAAATTAGAGAGAAAATCATGTTAATTCCCAAAGTAAAAAACCAACCAACAAAAACCCCCATTCATATTACATCAAAATGCTTCTCAAATATATGGCACTGGGATCAACCAGAGAATATCCCACTGGAGTAAATAGTGCAATTTTTACTTTAAGATTTTATGACACCATTACTCAAATATTGCGCTCAGCTGTGGCTTCCTCCATTCTGAAAATATGTTAGAAAATTGGATAGGACTCAAGTAAGAGCTACAAGAGTGATTAGACTTCTGAAAGTCATTCCCTATAGTGAAAGACTAAGAAAGCCCAATTTATTTAGTTACTGAAAAGAAGGTTAAGAGGATCACAATACCTACATGTGGAAGAGATTTCTGACAGTAGGCAGCTCATTAATCTAGTGAAAAAGGCATAACAAGATCCAGTGTTTGGAAGCTGAAGCTGAAATAAGACTACAAATGAGGCACACCTTTTTCACAGTGACAATAATTAACCATGGGAACAATCTGCTCAGGGATGTAGTTGATTCTTTATCATTTAAATGCTTTACATCATCATTAGATACCTTCCAAAGAGATAAGCCTGTACCTCAAACAGGTGCAGAAAATACTGGATGAGGTTGTCTGGAGTCTGCAAGAAGTCAGACTGGATTCTTATCACAGCTGCTCAAGATTGTACCTCAACAAAACAGTTCTTCAAGTGCCCTGTACTCCAAGGACCAATCATCCCATAACCATCATATCTATCTTCCATGTGCAGTTCAGTTCAGACTGAACAGAGGCTGTCTCCAAAAGTCATCGTCTTATTTGGCAAGTGAAATAAGAACACTTTCAGGACCGATCTAGATATCTTCAAAGATCGTCCCCTGCCAAGTCCACTTTATGGCATCAACACTGCTGGAGACCAAAACTGCCAGTAAGCACACACTGGAAAGCTGTTTTAGTACTAGCTCTGCCTGATACTTCTACCCAAGGAACATCTGTTGGGCTGACTCCAAGCTAGTGGTGGGTGAGTCACTAGGTAGACCTTGTAAAATGTTGGAGCTTTTTATCTCAGGGCTGCCAAATGGCCTCCCAACATAGCTGTTTGTATGAAGAATACAGTTAATTTATGTTTAAAGAGGTTCTTGGAGAACCAACAGCCTCCGTAAGGCTGTTGAAGAAACCAATTACAAAAGCAAAATGTATTGCAAGGTTAGTTGAGGTCTATGTTGGTAATGCCAGTAGCAGGTCCAGTTTTACCTCTCCACGTTCTTTCAAGCTGAATCTCCCAGCTCTTGATCTGAATAGCATTGTTTCAGTAGGGATGCTTCTGCTGAATGTTTATAGTGTATTGTGGATGTGTAGAGTGAGGTGTTGTTCCACTCACTGCCAATCCCCCACAGGCAAAGCTGCTGCCACCTGTGATGCTGCTACCACCACCGCTGCTGCTGCCACCACCGGTACTGCTACAAAAACAGCTGCTGCTGCCAACACTGGTACTGCTATCAAAACAGCTGCTTCTGCAAAGATTAAGGCCAATCCCCTTCGATACAAACTAAGAGTTAATCCTGTGATCAGGAGCAAAGCAAAGGTGAAATGCCTCAGCCGTTTTACCCGTGCCCATCTGAGAAATCCAGAGTTTCTTCAAACTGTGTTAGAGACTGAAACTGGGAAAGCAGACGATTCTAAATCAGATGATGGAGCAGGCTCTTCTCAAGCAGATGATGATGATGATCTTGTCCAATCTTTCTCTCTAAAGGAACTGTGCCTCATGAGAAAGGACTTTACCCGCATTGATGGTGAGGGATTTCTTCCTAGGTTGCTCCGATGCTATGATAGTGGGACTGAAACCTATGATGTGGATGAGAGAGAAGCCAAGCAGCTGGGATCCCTGGACAGAGATGCTGGTATTGATAGAGCATTTGGTAGTAAGACAGGAACTACCACCCTGTGGGGCCAACTTCTTTCAGCTGTGAGGGAGAGATACCCCCATAAGGGTGACATCGAATGGCGCCGAAGCAGAACACCCACTCTTGAGAAAGCCATAACATATTTGAGAGAATTGGCTGTGTGAGAGGTGACCAATGATAACAATGGACTTACAAATCCTGATGACGTTCTGTGTGACACACAAATGTTCCGGAGGTTTGCACAGGCTGTACCAGCAGCACACGCCCATATATTCTCCTAATGGGATGCATTGATGACGATGCAAGACCAACTGTGCATGAAGTGGCTTTCAGAGCACGACAGTATGAAGACATGATCTCTGGTTCCTATCCGTTTCACACCTCAGCCATTGAACAAGTGACTGACTGTCTCTGGTTTATTTTTCGATTCTGAGTCAAACCTTGAAAACAATGTGTTGAAGTATTAAATAAACAACAAAAATATTTATCTTCAGAAAAAGAAAACTAAACACCCCTTTTCTTCATCTCTAGGAAGAGACAGAAAGAAACATTTAAAACATAAAAAAAATTAAAAAATAAATGCTAAGCCCTTAGAATGTGGTATGAGGGTAGAAGCCCACAGAAAATCACACCTGGACCTGCCGTACAGTATACTCGTATAGGCTTCTGTAGGTTTTTTTAGAATACCTAGTTACTCTGATTTTTTTCTTGTGACACTTTAAAGATTCGCAATTGACTATGAAATCTTTAAAAAATACTGAAGAGACTTTTTCTTTTATAAGATATACCTAATTAAGACAATATAATAGAGATTCAATATAAAATGGATTAGCAATATTCCTCCTATTTGATTGCTTCATTATCTATCCTGAGTGTAAACCTTAATGGTTATTCTCAAAACTATCTCCTCACAGACATGGATTACATTTCCTAATAAAAATCTCATTAAATACAGTATTCTTGCAAAGGACATGAATATAGCATTATTGCTTAAGCACTGGACTCTCAGTCCTGGGACAAGGGAAGAGGGCTCTATTCCCTGCTCTGCCCCACACTGCTCATGTGATATTGAACAAGTCACTCTTGCAAATGTGCTCAGCAGCTGCTTCTTATGATCAGATTACCAAAGTGCTGAAATCTTTTGAAAATCTGGCTATTTATTTTGTTGCTGAATAGGATCAGAGATCTTTAGAAATCTGGCCTCAGTTGGGGTGCTGTGCTCTTTTGAAAAGCTAGCCCTAAATCTGTATATGCCTCAATTTCTCTATCAGCATTATCAGCACTGTTCTGCTTCATCAAGAGGATGAGAAACAGCTGGCATACACAGCAATTCAAATCTGAAAGGGGATATATAAATGTAGAGTTGCTCTGATAGTTGTAGAAATGTCATATGTACTTAAAAAAACAAACAAAAAAAACCAGCTCCTAATTTTTCCTAAACCTTCACACAACTGTGGTTTTCTATAAAATCTGAAGTGAGGTAATGTTGACAATATTATTCTGCTTGCTGTAGGTAATGTTTGGGAATTGCCTATGTGTAAAAGTAAGTGAACAAAAATATGTCTCCCTCTTCCTTTTTTGATTATGAATATGCATTTAATGACTTTCCAGATGATGAAATAAGACACGGAATCTTGTATTTGCATGTAATACCACCCTATGCAAAGCAAAAACAATTTTTATATTATACAAGTAGAACACAAAGTGACAACACACACATGCTTGTGCAGAGGCATTCAGCTAACTCCGTGAGTAAAAATTATAGGGAGTGACATGTTCAAGCAGTGAAATGAAGGTATTTGAAATTAAGCATTTTCTAACACCTCCATTTATAAGGAGGACTGTGGCACAACTGGAGTTAAGTAGTTTATTAGGGATTTGACTTCCTTTCCTTCCTTAGGAACAGAAATCACAGTGTGACTAAAACCTTTGAAACTAAAAATAAAAATATTCACTTTGGCTTAAGAGGTAGCAAAAAAACAGAAACGGCATTTCTTATGGGAGCTCGATATTTTAAAACAACACCCAAGTCTCCAGCTGTGTGGAGATTCTTATTTTGCTTGCAATCTTGGATAGATACAGAGGCTTACATGTTCTCTAAATTGTAAGCTCTCTATGAAGGGTGTTCTTTAATTACAGACAACTAATGAAAACAGTTTTTACTGATCTCTCTAATGTCCTGGGAAAGTCTTTACTATGGATTCATTGTATTCTACTTTATATCCCTGATTGAAATGGGAGACCACAAGAGCATAGGGATTTGGTGGAAACTCGATTTCCTTCCTCTGGCTTCAAAGAGAACAGTTGCAGAAATTAAGCTGCGTTGATATTGTGGTCAAGCTTTGGTCAGACTGCGGTTATCTTTGCATATTATGTACATATAAAAAACCTGCACTTTGGTTTTTAAAATTGCTGGTTCTACCTTCAGGATCTAAATCTCACTCTGTTGACTGCAGGTATCTAAAATAACTATTACACGAAAATAAGAATTATTATTGAATCCATATGCTTCACACTTCATTTTCAGGGCTCTGACTATTAGTCACTCCAAATATTGGGACAGTCACTTTGGAAAACACTAATAAATATATAACTGCAAACATATGAGATGGGAAATGCAGATTTACAGTTTACATTAAAAAAGAAATTTTGTGTGTTTTCTTTCACTTCAGACAAAATATTTTCTTTGCATCATCATTTTTTTACTTGTAACGTAGAGTGATGTAACTCTTGGTAAAACAAATATTACAAAAGCCCATTCATTTACACTGGTTTAATCCCTCATGTCTACCTACTAATAAGGACATGGCTCCGTGTCTGGGGTTTTTGTTTGGTTTTTTTAAGGTCTATGCTACATACATTATCATTTGGTTAATCTATTTCTTCAGCCATCATACAGATGTATCTATTATCTCCGCAACAGACTCAAGAAGGTCTACAAGAAGCAGTCTTTCAACTGGAGATACACAGTAGAAGTTCAGATGACCCAGAAACCAAATAAACTACATTAACAGAAGAAACAAAGGCTAAGCTCTATTGAATTTAGCAGGACCTTGAGTATGTCCTTACATTCTCTGCTCAGCTGAGGAGACTAAGGTATGATAGTTATGCTGAAACGGTTAAATCCAACCACAAGATCCAGTTCCTCAACTGCTTTCATTTGCAAAATGGAGCACTATAATATTAAGCTTTACTGTGGCTCTGTCCAAAACACTCTTCATGGCAAAGACACTTTTCTTCTGTTCAGAAAAGGACAAATAAGTTCTATCAGATATTGCAATCTACAGATAGCAATAGTCTTTTTCCATTTTACGTATCAAAAACTACAGCAGTGATTGGTTTTTGTCTGTTTCTGATTACTAAAAGCAAAAAGCAGAACGAGCACTTTTGGCACCCCGGATTTATTGCACATCTGTAATTGGCTAACCCCATCATGTGCGTTATTCGAAAAAGTTATGTAGACTGCAAACGTAATTGAAGATATTCATGCTTCTAAAAAAGACCACCTGGAGCTAACCCATGCAACATAAAACATGAATGTAAAAATCATATGGAAACATTATTTTAAGAGCTTTGGAAAAGTGGACTGTTGTGGCACTAACATTTACACAGAAAATTCTACTGGATGAAAATCTGTATCATTAGAGATGACAAGAAATAAACTTGTGTTTAATTTGAAAGTTTTCCCTGAGTTATTTTACCATCATTGCAAAGGCTGGAGCCAATGCAACTGTCCATACCATTCTCCTCCTGACATATTTACTTCTGCAAATCTGAAGCCCATGCTCTTGCCAAAACCCATTCAGTCAATACTGTCAATGTTCTCAACTATGAATTACTATTACAATAACCACCACCTTTCAGATGGAATGAGGAAGGTAGGTATGTTCTCAACTCAGGAGTGAATTCTGAGTGCCACAGTGAGGATCAACCGTGCACAGAAAAGCCATGCACACGTAAGGAAGAAAGAATAAAGTGACAAGTTTAAAACTTTTTTGGGTTTATTTTAAATTTACTATTCTTCAGGTTGTTTTCATCACCAAAAGTACATTGAGAATGCAAGAATGTACAAAAAGAATACAGTACTACAACAAGAAGAGGGTAAAAACTGGAAGCTGAGTATAAGAGGAAGACTATGCATATTTGGTGTTCTAGGTAAGGACTCAAAAGAAAAAAAAAAAAAGGCTAAGAAAAAAATTAACTGTATTGAAAGAACATAATGAAAATGCAAAAATGACCAAGTCAGTGTAACAGCACAAGAAGAGAAAAGGGAAAATGAATTGCAGTGTAACAGAATGGAAATACAGTAGTGGCTGGGAGTGAGAGAAAAGATATTCAAGTCACCTGTTCTATTTTCTTGCTCTTAAAAGCACTTACTGTTTGGTTGTTTTCCTATTTAATTGTTAAGTTGTAAGGTGGAGTTCTAGCAATAAACAAGTCTTCCAGGGACTGACATCTGATTGACAACGGTTTAGAAAGGGTATTAATTTGTTACCAGCAGTAAATGTTTTGTGTCTCCACAGAAGTGATGGATAGAACTTTTTACGATACAAATAAAGCACCATGCGAAACGAAATCATTCTATCATTTCTGCTAGCAGAACTGGAAGGATCAGGTGGTTCTTTTTAATGCTTTTGTTCATGCAAAAAGGAGAGCTGAACTCGAAATACTTTTCCTATCGTTTCTGTTCTGTATCACAAGAAAACAAAAACCTTTCACCACCTTGTAACTAAATTAACTACAAAGCCACAACCAGTAGCCTGGAGCTTAGGAAAAAAAGGTGGGGGGGGGGGGGGGGGGAAAAGTAGTAGTTATTTCCACTGAAATAGGTATATTTTAGGTTTGATTTACTAAGGTACACAGATCACTGCCTATGATTCAAACCCCATTGTACTTTGCAAATTTTAAATCAGCACTTATGCCACATTTACTCCCAGTTTGTTGATGATCACACCCAGAGTAGTTCCTGCAGAAAACCACAGAAACTCGTTTCTCAATAGCACCTTTCTCTCCGATTTGTTTCCTAAGATGAATCAGTTATACAGTTAAGGTGTTTAGCTTGCTTCTGTAAAATACAATTATATTAGATTATATTTATATATTATATTATATAATGTTCTGCCAGTATTTCAAGACTGCAATTCTGACGCACTAAAAAGTCAAAACCCTTCCAAATACTTCAATATACGATGCATATCCTAGTTAAATGCACTTGTAATTTTAGATAATTAAGCTGGGCTTGTTTTATAAGAATTACTTTACATTTATCCTAGTTTGTTGAAAAAAACTGTGATCTTACTTTTATCCCTTTAGTGAAAGAATTTTCCCAATATTTTGCCTGCAACTGCTTGGAGACTAAGACAACTTAGTACTGCAAACTTCACAGGACTACTGAAAGGAATGGATGCTGCTGAAAATTCTATCAGGCTAGTGTCAGAGGTAAATGGATCCCTCTCTGAAGAACACCTAAAAGACAATTTATTCAACAGTGATGGTGTATCTGAGAACCACTGCAAGCTGGGATCCATGATCATGATGCCCAAGAGTTTCAGAGTCCTTTGCGTGTACCATGGCAGGTAACCTATCAAATCAGCACAGAACAGTGGCAACCACAACAGGACAATGCCAGTGGACATTACTGAGATTATCAGGGGTTATCCCACTCTGTTGGGAAGATACGCTTTTTTTGGCACATCTAAGATTTATACCCTTTTGTTTTTCAAGTACTGTTAAAGTTTGACTCAGACACTAAAGAAAGATTTCTTATTTCTTCAGTAGGAAAGACCGAGATAGCATTCATTCTGTATGGGTATCTCAAACACAGAGCAGGCAGTTCTTGAAGCCTCATGCTTGGGACTCCAGCATTTGGATTCCAGTAGCAGAGTGCTTTTGCATGAAGAACTTGAGGTAGAAACAAGGAGGAACAAACAAGAGAAAAAACTCACAACTAGCTATAAGATAAGATTTCCATTTTGATCAAGGAGATAGGATATAGAATCACACAATCATTTAAGTTGGAAAAGACATTCTAAGTTCATCAAGAGTCCAACTATCAACCTAAACCTAACACTACCGAGTCCACCAACTATGAAATCTGATGGCAGAGTTATCCTCCTCAGAGTTTTGTATTGTTGATGACTATGATTGCATATGCTCCCTGAACATTGTTAACAGTAACCCGAATGATAAAGAACTGTAGAATGGGTTCTGTACGGGCAAGCACTTAAAGAGACCTGTTTCAAGCTCTCCTGCCTTTGCTGCATCAGTAGGTTTTACTACATCTTACAAGCCTATACTGTTGCTAGAATTCTTCCCATTTCTAATACAAATAAAATCAATTTTTCTTGAATGTTCTAATCCTGCTAGATTTTTTTCTTTATGTCTCTGCTTGTCTTTGTCAACTCTCTGCACCTCAGACATTCCAGTTTATCTTAATTGCTATATATTCCCAAAAGTTTTACATAAATACACATTTTTTTTTTCACATTACTGGTTTTACTTTCATTCTGAAAAAGGATGCACAGGTGCATCAGGTGCACAGGAGACCATCATTTAATAAATTTTTCTTTTAGAGTTCCAGTCAACTTTTGTTCTAATTTCTCAAAATTTTTCCTCACAATCAATTTCACATGTAAGTTTCCCCATTAGGCAATTAGTTTTTCAAAAGTACTGAGTATATTGGTTGGCACCCTCCTCCACTTGCAGACACTGAAAGCAATAAGGTCATGATCACTTGTCACTAGGCAACCACCAACTCTGAGTCCAGTATTCAATTCATCTTATCTATCACACTGAGATTCAAACAGACCTACCTCATTTTGGGTTCCATATCTTTCATACTAGAAAATCATCAATAATTCTCACAAAGAACATTACTGTTTTACTACTGACTGTCTGAAATATCCAGCACTCACTTTCGACATTCAAACAACACCTAAACAACACTGTCTTTTTCTTTAATAGGTCAATGACTGAGCTACCTACTCCTATGGCTGCACTGCCCTATGGCCACATAAAGAGGTTTACAATGGATAGACAATATGTTTACAATCAATGTTTGATAGTGGTACACAGTCAGAGCACTTTATAGTGGCCTACACATAAAAAGGAATCAGATTCTCCTAAGAATAAGAAAAAGGCCTGCAAGATAGGGAGAGATAAATTCCAGGGTTATCAAGAATTCTCCAGCACAAGAGCAGAAGTTTCACACAAAGTGGGATGGCCAGATTCAGGGACCCTTTTCATAACAAGCAATACCTCCAATACATCTGTGCTACGCTTTTTTCATCTGACTGACCTTTTCACATCTAACAGTGAAAAACAATGTCTTAGGTCACAAACACTGAGGAAAAAAGTAATCCTTATTTGTTTGCCCCTATAGATTGTTTCCCTTAGGCAGAACTGTGTATGGTGGTTCAGAAGAGACAGCTGGTCTTACTGGAAAGCTTGTGTGGTTTGGCAGGGAAAGGCTTGTACTATCTTGCACCTCCTGCTCAGAAGACAACACTCAGCTTAAAATATAAAAGGCTAACAATAGGTCATGTTACTTAAAGGGTTTCCACAGTGAGATCCTTCAGAGAAAGAACGTTTATTTCTCTCTTAAAAATACACACATATCCAGCATAAAAAGTATTAGAAAAGGGTATTCAAATGAATGAAAGTAATCCCGCTTGACATTTGGGATAACAATTATCATATTTTCCAATTATCATTATTGCTTATTTTATTTCCCAGAGAACTCAAAGCACTGGACTTACTTCCTCAGCCCCAAGTTCCATAGTACGATAAGACATCAAGTACATTTTCAACCTATACTTAAGTATTTTGTTTATGTAGAGAATGGATCCTTTGATAAAAGTGCTAGTTTGAAGAAAACAGGTGTAATTTTGCTTTAAAAAGCAAAATTTTTCTTGTGATTATAAAAACTTTTTTTTTTTATTTCATTAACAATGCAGATTAAAAGAATACTGAATGCTTTATTCCAAGCTACATATCGTAGTGATATTTAGTTACATTGGACGAGAACAATTTGGACAAGAAAAAATTCATTTCACCACAAACACTTCTGAAAGCATCTGATTTTTTTTCATACTGATATTTATGAATTCCAGAACACACAGGTACAGAACTACCTAATTGCAGAACATGTAAAGCTAAAAGCAGAGATGGCTAAACTGAAAGTGACATTCTTCACACAACCTACCAGCTGGTCAGTGCTATTTACTGAAGTCCTTTTCACTCCTCAGCTGGAATCTGTCACTGACTTCTTCTCTTACAGTAGAAGATAAGTAAGGTTATTTTACTTATGTAACATAAAATGTAGAGATTCAACTTTAAAAAAAAACTCCTGGTAAACTCACTTATGACTGGAGATTGTGGATAATCCCACAATTACTTTTTTTCATTAAAAGAAAAGGTATGTCCAAGTTCTCTTACATACTCTAGTTTCTATATGTCACGTCATTCAGCAGGAAATTAGACTCATAGCCTTGCACAAACACTTGTACCTTCAAAAACAGAAATGAAGACCTCACTTCAACTAAAAAAGAATGAAAATCTAATACCTATATTCATGTCATCATGGCAAATTTCCAGGACAAGGATTTGCAAAATTAGCACAGACTACTGGGTTTAATATCTCCTTCAAAAGAAACAGAAATGGCAAATACCAGGAACTCTGTTCACAACAGAAAGTCTTAAGCCTTCTTTGTACAATTACAGTAAAAAGGGACACTGGTCCTGAGTCAGTACTGATGTCCCAAAGAAAGTCCAAACAGGAAACACATGGCATGACTTCATAACAGCCAAACACATTCAACACACCAGAGAACATCATAGTTCCCCACACTACTCCTCTCCCTTCCACTCTTAAAGTGAAGAGAGGAAAACATTTTGCAAGTAAAAACACTTACAACATAGCGAAAAATAGCATAAAAAGCAGCACGATTATCGAACACTTCCAGCAACAGTTTGTGCTAAAACCAAATACATTTAGAGTCCATAATTTGAAAACACTATTCCAAAATATGAAGGTTTTCTCAAGAGTTTGATGTTGGAAAAAGACTGTAGCGCCTCATATGCGTCAGGCAATCAGAACACACAAGAGGACTTCCAGTGCCCTGCCACGCAGAGCACCACTTAGTGGCAGAACACACAGTATACACTACAAAAATACTTCAATTCCCAGACTAGAACTTTCAGAAAACTAACCTCTGGGTATAAAAACATTCAGCAGCAGCTCATTTACTGTTCTCCTCACAACATAACCCTTAAATACTGGGAGTTAAACAAAGCCTTTTGGAGGGATGGAAACAGAGGAAAATAGTAATGTTATTCATAACATGTTGTATGTAGTACACAGAGAACAACAATTCTATTCCTACTGACTCTAAATATTTTTTTTTATTGTTTTCTGCCATATAAGAATCATGCCTTGATCTTTTTAGAACTCTAATCTTTGAACTCATCTGCTGCAAGTTGTGTGTGTATTTGTTTGCAAGGACTAATACTTCCTACATAGAGAAAGCCTTAGACAATGTACCAACAAATTGACTGAAGTCTGCTGTATTAGAAAATGGAAAATTTATCCATTTTTAGCAAATGTCAAATAATTGACTATTGCTTTTAAGATTAATAAAAGATATAATGGTTTCTAGATAGCCTCTAAATAAAGATTACTATGAATGGAGAAATGATTTACCAATAGTCACCACAATAAGATTTCTTTAAAGGTTACAATCATCAGTTATTTAGCTGAAACACTGCTGAGAATGCCCGGTCATTTCTTGAATAATGCATAACGTTCATTGTAGATCTGATCTGTATTATAACAATACAGATATTTCTAAAATAATGGAGAAAACTATCTGTTACTTTCCAATTGCTCAAGATATTTCCATGAAGTAATTGACTCTGAAAATATTACATAGAGTTACCTGAGTGTTCATTTGCAAGCATGACTTGCAGTGATCACTACAAAACAGGCATAAGAAAACAAACTCATCAGCCTTTATAGACTTTTAAGAAAAGCCAAGATAAATACAGGGCAGAGGAAAGGACCTTCCTGAAATACTAAATTAAAATTATGAAATTACAGTACAGTAATTTGGGGGACGAATTTAAAGCTAAGCTTTGAAATGTAATTATTAACACAATCAGACCAACGCATTTGGGGGAAAAAAAAAAAAAAAAAAGCCGTTGTTGACGCAACGTAAGTACCTCTCATATAATTTTCCAAATAACTGTAAGTCTATTCAGAAGATTGCTTGAGCACACATCAAGTATAATGCCTAGTGTTTTATTGTAGGGTTATCAAACATATTTCATGAGAAGATGCAAGCTATTTATGTGAGCTTGTTTACTTGTATGAACTTCTTCAAGGGCATAAAAAAGTGACCTTAACAAATGAAAATTAATTTCTTTTGTTGCAATTTCATGAATGTTTGATCAGAATGTGTTAACAGGTTTCTATGTAAGGAGAACTGGTGAAGTAATAAAATGTACCTGTACTGTACAGTTAAACCTACTTAAGAGGATTTCTTATACAATGAAACACTGTTTCATCAAGCATTATTTTGATATACTGACACATAAATAGTAAAATCCATGTTAGCATAAAGCTAAGCACTCAAACAGCAAGGAAAAAAAAAAACCCTTCCCCAGCTCCCCCACACCCCTTACATCTAGAGGAATGAGAACCAGATCACAAGATGGGTGCAGGAGCAGGATTATTATACCAGATAGAGTGAAAAGACATTAAACTTTTACCTAGCTTTTTAAACAGGGAGAAATGTGTTGATCTAGGCCACTCTATTTCTGCTGTTTTCTAAGAACAATTTTTTGTTCTCTCTGAAAATTCTTTTCTTTGTTAAGATCTTTGCACAAAAAGGAAGTTTCACAATCAGGTATATATTTCACAACTGGATAATGAAAAACAGATCCCAGGTACTCTAAAAACATACACAGAGATCTGCAGAGCTCAGACTTTCCATAATACAGGACAGGTTTTGAAGCATTGTATGTCTGTTAGCTACAGGAATTTTGGGACAAATTATTTATTTTAAGAGACACATCATAGATTCTACAGCAGAGTCCACTTTGCATCCTCCTTGAAAAAGAGTTTAATTGCCTGAAAATAAACTCTCTTCCTGAAAGAAAGGGGGAATGTTTGCATATTATATCAGAAGTCTGATAAACCATGTTATACTCATGCTCTGGATGATGTAATTATTACTTTTTTTTTCCCCATGAAAATTATATATGATGTAGCAGATAATATAAATATATGAAATGACGCAAATACGTCCAGCTACTATATCATCAGCCTGAAAGTCCTTTTGGTTTTGCTCTCCGTATCTGTCTCTTTTCACTGAAAATTGCAACTTTTCTTAACCCATATTACTTTCTTTAAATGGAAGAGCAGGTAAAAGCCGTTTGGACCATCAATACCAGTAAGGCTTCACAGGCAGTTGTGAGCTGATGAACAAGCTTCTATATCCTCCTCCTCCCTCTACCCTCAAAGGTGGCTTTTTCTTTTGCCTCATGCTGTATACAGTCTGTCTAGTTTAGTGTAGATCAGGAGTTTAAGTTTCATAATGTGTGGGGAAAAAATGGAATGCTCAGATCTCATATGCCTCTTTCGTATATATGTTTACTTGGAAATCTAAGATCAGTACCTAAAATAAAACAGGGTAGTCCTCTTGTGCGGTAAAAGCCAGGACAACTACAATAGCCAGGTTTTGGTGACTTTGAGTTCTGTTCATGCAACTTGCATACTCATATACATAAGTAGCATGAGTAAAAGAAAATTACAAAAAAAGTCCAGTTTACAGAAGTCATAGGACCAATATGCACACAGCCTCTAAAATAACTGATTCCTCTATTAAATTATTTTTGTGACAACTCATGTCTGAAGTGTTGATTTCGCTGCCCAGCTGCTTCTTTGAACATAAAAAGAGGGTGTTTAATACTGCAACCAGTCTGTTTTGGCCGAAATGTTGATAGATGCCTACTGGCTCAGAAGTCGACACAATTTCTACACATGCTACAAGATTATAAATAAAATCCTAGTCTTTAACCTGAAGATTTAAATATCTGGATGCGATGCCCTCGAACTTCAGAAAGACGTGATCCTGCCTTTAAGATTTAGCCAAAGAATTAAGAGATTGAGTCCTCAAATCAAGGAATTATGCCATGCTCCTCTCAAACGCATTCTTACATAAAATACTAAAACAAAGCAACACATTCATTTCTAAATAACTTGAAACAATTTAGTCTACATCACCTGGAAGACTTGCAGCTGTAATAGTTACATCAATAGGTTTGTTGTTAAATTAAAAATAAATAAAATAAGAGGTTTATTTCACCTTCACATGGTGTCTTTCTCATGCAGACCTCAGATTTCCACATTTGTATCCCTTTAAAGGATTTGATATGCAGGGAAAGAAGAAAGGATGATGGTAAAAATTTCAATTTAGAGGTTACTGAAGGCTGCCATATATGATACTATATAACATATTTACTCCATACCTTTTACAGATGTATTAGGTGGAGGTCCTTCCATTCTCAAGTTCCATGGAGGATCACCTTGATTAGCAAAGTCCCTCATTTTCAGATAGCTAATTGTAAGTCGGATGATGGATGCCTTGTCAAGCTGACTGGTAATGGCTGCAGGCAGTGGCAACAACTTTGCCAACTCATAGAATTCAAAATTCTCCTTTCCCCGGCGAGAGCGAGCAGCATCTCGGGACTTTTCCTTCCTCAAAGCTTGTAAACTGGAAGAAAATAAACAAAGTAGAACATTCATCAATATTAGTATTCTGTCACATTTAACCAATTTGCATTTTCACTGCTGGTCTTCTATATAAATTACCACATTTTCACAATACTGTTGTGTATGGATGTACAGATTTCAGGACATATTTAATGATACTCTAGCCCCTGAAAAATTAAAAATTATTATAATATTTGAGTTTCACTGGTAGCCAACATATTAAAAAACTACTCCTAACTCATTTCAGCTACACTCTTAGTAGCCTACCCTTCCTTTTTCTGCTCCCAGACACAAGAAAAGACTCCTGAAAATGCCGTGTACATGTGGGGTTTATCTGCATAGGTGTCATTGCTTCTCCTGACCCACTGTAACCCAGTTTCATATAAAATTGTGCTAAATTCTGACTCTTGGAAAAAGGAGGTTAAAAGCAGATGACTGAAGTGAGTGCCACCTCTGACAGGGGTTGCAGTGCAGCCAAGATGACCACACAGGTTGTACAGTAGCTTCTGAGCCACAGAAGTTTAAGTCTGGTGAAATAACGTAAACCTTCCTGGCTATCATGAAGCTGCTCTTTAGAAGTTGTTCAGCTGACCTTGCTGTGGGAACAGCAACCTTTGTCAGAGGGTGAGCAAGCAGTTAATGCAGTTATTGTCCTTCACATTTCTGATTGTAATTCATTACCACATACATGTCAGACTGACAACTTTTTGGCCAGAAAGGACCTTCTGCTTTACACTGAGCAGGGGGAAAGGGAAGACATTAATTTAGTCCTATTTATCAACGTATCACTTGCTACCACCAACATGCAACACCTAAAGGTAACTTAGATTTTACTCCTGGGCTATTTCTTAAATTGGTGTAAAACTACTGAATGCACACTGTGATGACAGCAGTAACCACTGCGGTCTTCTTCTGATCTTTCCCTGAAAATTAAAGGAAACTCAAGTTTCAGTTGGTTTCAATATATAATAATACACCTTTGCAAGGGAAAAGGGATTAACTTTTTTTTATGCACGGTTTGGGGCAACAAAAAACATACAGTACACGTCCCAAAAGATAAGGAGTCAATGTGTAGATAATACAGAGAACAAATATTGCCCCTCCTGTTTTTAATGAGATGTTTAAAACTTTTTTCCTTTTTTTCTTTTTTTTGAGACAGAACTGAGCCTTCAACTCAGGATATGATAAGCTTGACCATAGCTCTGCCTTGCTGCATAGAGGTTGGTGCTGATGCTGGGTTTGGTGTCTGCCAATCACTGCCTAAGGTGAGTGAGTGGTGGTCCCAACCCTCACAAAGACTCTTTTCTTTGCTTCATTTGTTTACTTAGTAATTGATGAAGTTACAGCCACAATGCCATTAACTAGTCATTGGTTTACAACAAAGCTAGAATTCAACCAGTGTATAATGGCACAGCAAATGCTTCTCTCAAACTTCCACAACGCTTCCTGAAACCCTGGATTTTATTAAAAAAAAAAAATCAAAATGGCCAGATCTACAAAAGCACTCTGACATATGACAATGACTAGTGGAATTGTTAATACCATAATTCTGAGACCTCTACTTACCTATCTTTCTAATTTGAAAATAATTTAAACTACAGAGGTTCTCTTAATATTCTTAACTACCTGCACTTTCATGGCTGTCTCTGCCACCTCCAACTTGAAAGGGTGTATCAGCTAGGCCTTTAAAACACAAATTAAAGCCCTCCACCACACTTCCCTGAGAATGCTTAGAAATTTACATTCCCCTACACAATTCTATATTAATAGCAATTATATTGTAAAAAACAACCTTGTTAAGAAATAGCACTGGTGAGATAAAGATATAGGAGAAAACGGCACATCCTTACCCACAGGTAAATACACCATCCTACTGAAGACCACACTAAATTGCATACTTGTCTTTATGAATTCTGTGTAGATTGCTAGCAGCTAGATTTGTAAATTATATTCTAGGATAAAAATTGCTGAAAACTAAGATTTGACAATGCTCATTTCCAGATGCATTTCTGTCCAATTTCAAGCTTTAAGTATCTTCTATCACAGATGTGAAAAAACCTTTAAAAGGTGCATTAAATATAGCTGATAGAAATATTTTATGTATATAGAGAAACCTGGAAGCTACAGCTCTGTGCAGTGTGAATTGCCCAAGTAATTTCAGTTAAGTAGGATACCCTATACGAGTTAAATACTTACAACAGTAATGTAAGGGAGAGGCAAGTACGTGTCTCTGCCCAATTGCTTGCAAGTGAAAGCTTATTTTCATGGCATAAGAGATGGACTTTACTATTTGTCATTACACTTTTTTTTTCTTCAGAGGCCAAGCTGGAGGACCTCAAGTCCTCAAATCAAATTTGAGGAATCCAAAAGAGCTGAGATTCTAGACCTATTCTGAAAGTCTGCACCACAAGGTTAACAACTTCTTGCCAAAGCAGTTAATTATATCCCTATGTAAGAAGGGGGCTTTTTGGAGATCCCTAGTAAAACAAACAGAAACACTACAGATCCCAGCAACTTCTGAAATCAAAATTAGTTAGACACTGAACAGTGATAGAACATTCCTTAGCAACACCAAAGATTGATAGAGTTTACAAGTCCTGTACAGGGTTGAGGAGATTGCTGAAACTGAATAATATATTGCAAGGTAAACTTACATAATGCATTACTGGATCACTAACAGTTTGTAATGGAAGCCAATTAAACTGAAAAGTGAGGCTGTGTAAGGAAACAGCATTCTGTGAAAGCCACCTGCATGTATTCAAACTTTTACAATAAAAAAATACCAAAGCACAAGGTATGGGCAGCCGATATAATAGACATACAAAAAGAAAACCACTCCTGAGAAACAGTATTATCAACAAGTGGTTTTCCTCCCAGCCATTTGGTATACTGTCATTTGTGGAAGCTTCACCAAGTGACTCAAGTCAAGGAGTTTGTAACTTGTAGCACTCTCCTCTTGGCATCAGTGCATTAAGCTAAATTTAGAAACAGTGTCTGTCAAAATGTGCATTCAAGTCCTAAATTCTACTCTAAATAATTCCACTAGGAAAACACACTTGGTGTGTCAGACACTGCAGTTATGCTGATACAATGAGTCCTTAATTTGGGAGCTGTGATTTCCTAAGCAGGATAGAGGAATTTATTAGATACAACTTCAACATCACTGTTAATCCTCTCTGGCACCTGCGATCCTGAAAGGCGTATCAGCTTCACCATCAGATGCCCTTAACAGGGTGGAGCTCTGGAACTGATAATCCCAAGAGGATGCTAGAAATGAGAGGTGTGTAGCTCACAACAGAAAGCAGCAGTGCTGACACAGGAGCAAAACTCATTTTGGGTCCTGACACATGACATGGGAGTTAGAGGTGGTTCTTGGTAACATAAGTAAACTCACTGGAGTATAATGCTGCAGAAACCTAGAAATATCCACAGGCTCTCATGCTAATGAGAAAAATAAAAGTGTGGGAAACCATACCTATATTTACTAAGTGGATTTCAAAAACATTCAGAAAGCACCAAGAAAGCAAGCATCACATACATAAGAGCTCCCTACATACATGACATGGTCCCTCGATAGACAAGCAAATCTACATATGCTATCCACAGTACCAACAAGAAAGTAACAGTGGGAAATCTACCCAAGGAACACGAATATTGCTCCCTCTTAGGCTTCTGTGGAGAAAGAGAAGGAGCTCAGACAACTGGATCAGAGTGCATCACTGTACAATACCAAGGATGGTGTCATCATACAATGGCAAAACATCATGCAACCCCTCACGAACATACTTCTCAAAGAATTTCCATATTCAGGGTCCTCTAAAGAGGAAGAGGTTTCCAGCTGCTAGCTCCTGATAATTCTGAGATGCAGTACCATATACATGGGACATTTAGTGGCTAGCAAAGTAATGCTATCTTAGATTTCTGAAATATATTTTTCCTTTTAGGGCCTTTCCAGATGGACTGATAGAAAGGGGGTCTGGCTTTTACAGATGAAAGGGTACAATAAATACTATCATAAATGGTGTGCACAACATTTCTAAAGTAGATTTTCTATTGAAGACACAGCAGATGCAGAAGACATGATAATATGGTGTTGCATAAAAGTTTTATTGGTACTCATAATTCACTTGTGATTTCATTGTGCTTGTGGTCATTCCAAGCTTAACCTGCTTCGTGTTTTATTTCACACCATTGTATATCTTCTATATTCATAAGCATATACATGCATCCGTATCTGCGTGCACACCCACAACCTCCACGTGTCTGACAGATTATCATCTGTCACTTTAAAGATGGGACAATCACAGCTCCTAATTTTTGCAGCATATAATGGCAATCAAAAAAGTTACAGCATAACAACAGATGCACTAACCTACATTAGCAAGGATTTTTTAGCATACCAATACCTTGCTTCGGTGTCTCAGTTTGGGCGGCAAAATCAGTGAAATAATTTAATTCCGTGAGTTTGCATTCCAAATGAAAACAGGGAAATGGTTGCAGTTACAAATAAATATTACTATCTGCAATTTCAAAATACAGTTTGGAAGCAGATATATTGCAGACTTGCCCCCTTTTAGAAAGCCAGCTCATTTGCATCTCACCTACACTATTCCCTTGAAACTGATGCAGACATGCCTGCCCCGCCCCCCGGCCAATCAGGGGATCTCAGAGATGTTGTTCTCCCCCTGCTCAGCCTCACATAACAGCACCAGAGGGGTTTTATGGTACCCTCACGGTATTTTTCATAAACAGAGATTGGATTAGGGGCAATGGCCGTAAAGCAAGGTTTGAGGAACAGACAGGCTGCTGAGCCCCAGCCAACTGAGCATTGTCTGCAGTGTGCCACCAGAGTTTTTACTTATTTTCATTAACTACAAGCAGAGAAGTCTGGCAAACTCTCACAAAGGATGCACAGCATTTTTGACAATTCTACTGAAATCCTCCCTGATTTCAGGAGAAACTTCACAAGTGCAATTCTATAGCAGAACAGAGCATTTTTTCTTGTAATACTAAACAATATCATACTTGTTAATTCAGTTGTTATCGACCGCTAGCAAATTTCTTAAGCCTCTAACAATATGGATTAGTAGCAGCAAAACCAGATACAGCACAACAATAATACTTAACAATATCTAACAATGTTTATAACAAGCTTTATACAGAATGAGGCAACACACGTTTGTGTATTTTTGTATCAGTCTAGTCTTTTAGGTTCCAGGATCAAAAGGTCCACTATAAACATAATATAACTCTCCAAAGACCGTAGTCAGACAGATGTTATGTCCATTTCACAGAAATCAGTTATACAGAAAGGATGCGCAACATTAGAGCACACAATGAATCTGTGAAAAAAAATGGACTGAAACTAAGTGATCCAACCACATCAGCCCCCTGAACGAGACTTTCAGTTATGCATGTCCTTCTGTGTGCACTGTTTTCCAATATATAGAACATAAGATTGCTTACTTGCTATTGAGTTTAGTTGTAGTATTACATAAGGAATTACATTTATGTCGCTTCTGAGTCTACAGGTGTGCATTTGTGCAATTCTTTAAGAGAAGCTTTCTAGCGTATCTCCTATCATCTTCTTACCTTGTTCCGTGTTAATATGACATGACATAGTATTGTCATACTGTGGACATTTTTATATTTAGATCAGCTTTTGATCCCTTTTCTTTTTAAATAACCTATTTACAAAATTTCTGTGTGTACCAATGCAATTTAGTGGATGAGTATGAAAATTTAATAAAAATGTTTGAACATTCTGATCTATTATAGAAATAATCTATTACTTGTTCCCTCAGTCAGTCACATTCTTAAGGAAAATCTTTTCTGGGGCTTCAAGCTGACTAAGTGCATACAATGAGGTCAGCTAAACCCATTTATAATGACAGATACATGGAAAAGATGATTCTTAATGTCTGGGCAATTCATTAAGATAATGTCCAATTCCACCCATAGGTGGTCACCCATAGCCCATGTTCTGGCCTATAGAAAACTGTTTTCATTCCACTGATCTCATGGAACAATTACACTTCATTAGAAGTTCAAAGAATGGAATAGCATAAATATTTAAATGACCCCATTATCTTGAATATTTATTTTGCTTCCATGTGACTGTTCTTACGCCCAAAGTTTTTTCAGAAGTGTTTGTTAATAGTGAGACCTCAAAAACAGTGTTCAATCCAAACGGATATTCATCTGAACAGCAGTAAACAGATGTTCATCTGAACAGCAGTGCACATATTGAGACTCCAAAAAAAAAGACTTAAGAGTGTGAGAAAGAGGGAGGAAGTAAAGCAGAGTAACCTGCACTACACAATTGCACATACTGCAGTTGAAAAGTCCAGACTAGAGAGTCAAGTGGTGGCAGCAGGAGCCTAGAGCCTCCTATTGTCAAGGGTTTTTGTTATTGTTGTTTTTCTAAATGTTATCATCTAGAGAGCTCACAAATGAGCATGAAACTGGATATTTTTTCAGTATAGTAGATACAAGTGTAAAGGAATGAAGCAAGAGAGCTAATCTTCCTGCAGATGTGAATTAAAAGAAGAAAAATATCATCTTCAACTTCCTAAGACTAACTCAATTACTTCTGAAAAAACGATACTGAAAGTATGTTAATATGTTTTCCAACATTTCCAATTTCTACACAATATTTTGCTATCTTTGGAGAGTTTTCTCTTTTGAAAAAACTTTCTGTCTGACCCTTTCTCCCTTTCTTTTTCTTTTTTCTGCTGTCCTAGACTGCTTTTTCATACAGATTGTTTCTGAACTGAGAGTACAAGAACTTCAAGACTAATAAAAACAGTTAGGCTGTTTAAAAGAGAGGAGTACTTTTGCGAGCATAGAACCTCCAAAAGAAAAAAAAGGGGAAAGGAGGGGAATCAAAAGCCACATTAAATTTTACCTTCTTCTTTCTTTTTTTAAGTACATCTGAGAAGTCAGACGGCAGATTTTTATGGATTTTTCTACTTGTTTGCTTAGGAGATCCGAACATTGCTCAGTCTCACTATTTATCAATTAATCTAGCATGGAGCCTCAAAGGAAAAAGGTCGACCTGTATTAAAAATTCATCCATCAAAAATTCATCAAAGACTTCAGCATTTTAACTTGCAAACCTTTGAACACCTGCATACTTGTCAGATCTGCGGTCACAGTTAACTGGAATCTATAGTTACTACAGTATCTATACTTGCTCTGACGTGAGCTGCGTGAGGAGACTTTCAGGTGAAAGTGCAGTGCATAACGTTATGAGCCACACTGCCTCCTCAAACTGTTCGTTGTTTTTTTCATCAGACAAGGAATATCTGACATCCAAGTTCAAAGTCAGACAAATCAAACCCTTTCAATGAGCAAACACTTCCCAGGGGCGTTCATTTTTGCCACACCATGAATATCACCATTCTTATGAGGCAAAAGTTTGCCAAAAATGTAAATAAAACCATTATCTGACATTATCATCAATGGCAGACTCCACAAATTGAATTTAATGCTGTTAAAGAAAAAGTAATGTTTTCAGAAGCCTTTCTTTAATGTGTGAAGAAAGCTGTATAGTATATGCTGGAAGTTAAAGCTGGAACCTTCAAGTTCAAGGTAAAAACTCTGCTGCTTAACTAATGCACTGCTCATAGCTGTCATCATTAATTTATGTTAGCCTCTGTAAACATCAAGAGTATAATAGGCCAATTTCACAACTAAATATAGATGCACATTTTGCCCTTATATAAATGGCAGATTGCTGCTGTAGATCATCACTGCAGCAACACGTCAGTAAAGATGCACTGTTTGATGGTCTGATGCTCACACAATATATAAAACCAGTTGTAATGGTTGTTTGGAAGCAAAGTGTAACATAGCAGCAAAATTTCATTTGTTCCACAAACTCAGGATATATTAAGCTTGGCTGACAAAGACTGTTTGATGTGCTAAATCAGTTTGACCTTCATTTCTGCTTTATATTTCTCATTTAACACATGAAATGACCATTATTTTTTCACTATATAGGAAAACATCACAGAACTGGTTTCTATTAAAAAGCCTCTTTTCCTTGTAGATAGCAAAAATACACTTCACCAAATGTGCTTTAACAATTACTGTAAAAATAATGTGCAACATATGAAAAAATAATACCTGTATTAACTCAAGCTTTTTATTATATCAGTGAGACTTGAGGTTGTTTTTTAGGGGTTGCTGTTTGATAGGTTCCTTTTATTTTCTTTTCAATATGTAAACATGGTTCAAGGAAAAGGTTTGTGTATGCTTGAACTAATAATTAAATTAAATGTTTTATCACCAATAAGCACCTTTGTTGCAATGTTTAAATAACAGGATTTACTTCCAAAGTGAGTCATTGGAAGATAATAGGAATCTGGCAGGTTTTTAAGGATTACAAACCCCCATCCTACACAATCTCTTAAAACTAATGTAGACTTTGTGACAGCAACGTTTAAGGGAACTGTGATACACGAGTTCAAACCCAAACTCTCCAACCAGAACATCAGTGTTTTCATCTTTTTTTCTTCCTATGTTGAACTAAGCAATTCCCAGCCTCATGATATTAGAGAAACTGCATTTTTATCAAGCAATTTTGTAGCACCCAATAAACAGCACTTTACCTTGGAGCAACTTGTACATTTCACACCTTAAATTTCTATTTACCAAATCAGCTAATCACTTCACAATTGAACTTCTCAGAACAAAAAATTATCAATTAAAGTGGTTGAAACTCCTGCAAATTATCATTTAGGAATGAAGTAATTGCTTTCATCAGGGCAGAAAAGCCCGCCAGAACAGAAATGTCACTTCAGATTAGTGTTCTCACTCCTGAAGCTATGGATGACACAGCTGATATAAGACTAAATGCCAAGACCAATCAATTGCTTTTGTGGCTCTGTTCTGAGCTGCTGTAAAAGGGGCCATTTTCTAGGATCTACTCTTCATTATAGTAAATGCTATCTCCTTGGTAACATAATTCCATTTCTCATAAATTCTGTCTGAGAGCATTGTCCTAACAATGGATGTTTGTGGAAAAGAATGCTGTTGGTTTAATGCAAAGAAATTAAGTGTGAACGGCTGTCAAAGTACTATAGTTTGCTTGTTCTTGAACAGAAATTGAAGTCTTTACATTAAAAATAGAATACTTTGTCAGAAATGAATGTTCTGAACAAGTGTAATATATTGCATTTGGAAGTGTTGTGTTTCTGATTGAGAGTTTAGACTTTTTTTTTTTTTTTATACCTATGTTCTGTCTATAGTGAGCACATTTGTCCCTAGCAGAGATTTGTCAGTTTAAGAGAGAGTAGATAAACACTCCACTTATTTCACAGCAGTGCAGTTAGGAAATGTGAAACTGCAGAAGAAAACATGCTCTCATTATCATATGACATGCTATTTGTTAGCAGACTCATCTGTGTATAAAAGCTGCCTTTGAACTGAGCCCTTACTAGAAGTATCTGTATTTCAATTTGTATCGTTCAGCTTCCTAAAATACTAAGAATCAAGAATCTTGAGTTATGGCCTCCAATTAAAAGGATATCTGAGAAGCTAATTTGGTGGAACAGCAGCAATTTCCTGCACGGCTCTCCTCATGACTGAAGTTTAGAAACAAATTCAAGATTACAGATTTTCATTCAAAACAGGATGAAAAGTATTCCTCCCTCAATGAGCATAAGCAATTCCAATTAACAATAACAAGAGTTATGTGACAGGAGAATATATTACAGAATATGTAAAGAAGTAATTTATTCAGCATTAAGATGAAAAGTGCGATTTTACTATAGTATTTCTATGGGTAACCAAAGAAATAGCACAGGGACACTGTTGCCAGATTGTGACTATAGCCCTGAACATTGGCAGAATCACAAATATATGAAAAACTGCACCCATTATGGGATGTGGAGAAAACAAGAGGACAAGAGAGACAAAAAGTCACTGCATGTCACATCTACTTGCTTCAAGTAAACATAGTACTTTATATTGCAAAGCCAGATAGCTTTAGTCTGGGTACTCCAAATATGCGATCTCTCATGCTATATTAAATATGCTATATCAACATATCACAGTTTAAATACAAGCTTTACACTTGGGGCTACGCAGCAGTTACTACATAAATAAATCACTCTAAACATGAACAAACAGAATCCAAACTTCTGCTTATACTTGTTTCATGAGTATTGTCTTTAAGATGGAACACTTCAGACTAGGAGTTTTTAATCTAATTCTGAATTAATATTTTAAAGAATAAGTAAATGGCTGATATTTTCCTCACCTATGTCAGAGCTATAGCAGAAATTATTGCTGGACTGTTTATACGAGCTACAGCGATGATTTTCCACAATTATTTTACCAGTGGTAGCTCTGGCATAAACACCTGCATGGGTAAAAAAGAAAAACAAAACAAACCTATATTTCTTTAATAAAAGCTGTGTTTGAGCAAGGTAGCTTTTCTATACCATGAAGTTTTACTACAGCTCAAAGGCCTAAAAGCACAACGTTGCATTCAAACATCCCATGTTTGCTCTTTACAGATGACCTAAATAGGGATTTTGTTAGAGTTGGCTGTGCTCTCTGTAACTATCTGCTCCAATTTAGTTCCCAGAGCCAGGAAAAAAAAGGCAAGAATTTCAACCTCTCTTTCACTGCTGCCACATAAATAAATTCTTGGTGGTGTGTTCTCAATTACTACAATACCAAGGCCCTTTCTGAAGAAAAAACCATGCTTTTTCTCTCTACCCACTCTTAAAATTATCATCCTCATAATCTCGTAAGTTTCTCCTTCCCATCTAAAAGTTATGCTTATACTGATGGGTCTATGCTGAACATATACAAACTGTAGTTTCAGACCCTACTAATGGCAATTTTGACAAGAGCTTTCGTGAAGAAGCGTTGGAGGGATATAGGATACACTGGCACTGCAATCCAAAGGAGCTACTGCAGTTTAGAGACACAACTGAGCTGTCTTAACACTGTCAACAGTACAGCTTTAATAGGACAGCCAATGAGCTACATGACCAATGTCAGCCCTGAGTCCTGCATGTTTTTTGATGCCTGTGATAAAACCTGTACTCACAGTGGTCTCTCTGCCATTGATACTCAAGTTACCTAGATTAAAAATACCTCCAGGTCATTAAAAAAAAATCAACCACCAGTCTGGGCTGTGGCACAGATACATCTGTTGAATACTCAAAACAAGCAGTGCATGCAGATATTTTTTTTTTTTTTTTTTCTTAGGAAGACCCTGTTGCCTATGTAAGTCTGATGGAAGCCTATTGTTCCCAAAGCACAAGCTCCACTCTCCAAGGCTCAGCATTAGCAGTATAACCATTGCCTCAGTAGAGTTCAAATGAGCTGCAAGGCCTTTCAAATCCTAGGTCGCTGGCTTGAACCCTGAGCAGTTTAATGTAAATTAATTTCAGTTAGAGCACAAAACAGCAAGGTTTTCACAAGCACGTCTCTTTCACTCACACCACCAGAAGGCTACCTTCTCCACTGACTTCCCTTGCAGAGAGACTACATTTATTTTGTATTTAATCCTCTGAGACAAGTAGCAACTCTGTCACTGCAAACACCGGCAAAGGGCAGAAGAAGTTGGGAGGAAAAAAGTCTGTCCAGAAAGCATCAATTCATCAAACAGAAAAAAAGCTGCAATTTTTAAGCCACCTGTTTTTTTCAAGTGTAAAGTAATGGCTTAGGTACCATTGGTAATGTTACAGCAGGCTTTTAAGAAACAAAAACAGACAAGCACATAGCTTTTGCCACAGAACGATAAATTGGCTTAAAAAAAGATACCAACCCAAACCAACACACAAAACCTCAGAATGCCTCCATAAATCAATAATAAGATGCATTTTCCAAGGCTGGCTTCCTACCTCTTACATATTTCTTGGGGCAATTAGGCTTTACTTACATCTACTTAATTCCTAAGGAACATGAAAGACCTGCAAAATGACTGCAGAATCTTACAGTCAATTTAGCAAGAGGGAATGATTCCCCAAACCTTAAAGCCTCATGAAGCAACATGTTATTGTGCACAGTGCTTCACTCTCCTCTGCTCTAGTCACAAACTTCCAGGTTTTTATTAGTCACAAAAAGTTGGGGTTTTTTTAAAGTGCATCTCACAGATTCAAACCAAATAATGTTCATGCTCTTAAAATAACCTCTTCAGATGGTATGAAATACATTAACAAGGCCCAGAAAGCTAAGAAACTCACAAAAACTCTTACTGTCCTCTTTCTTCCATTACATCTTCCATTACATTCATAAAAAAAAGAATTAATAGAAGAAAAGAGTTGAAGTGCTTACTTTCCAAAGGAATCAATTCTATATTTAACATTTTATTAAAAACACTGCCTGTATCACCATGTTTCAGTGCATTATAGTAGCATTGCTTAAGTGTAACAGGTTGATGGAAATTCTTTCCACTTTCAGTCTGCTACAACCCAACCTTCTTTAAGAAATAACCTTTCACTTGAAATTTTTCATGCTGGTTCTCAGGCTGGTCCCCAAAATGAAATTTTATATGCAGATAGATAAAAATTTATAGAACCATTTTTTAGTTATATGACTGTGTGGATTTTAGGTGCATAACAGAAGACTTACAGGTCATACCACAAAGACATGAAATTGTTACATTTTGTGCAGCTTTGATACAGTGGAATAAAAATGAAATCCACATCAACTGCAGAAGGAAGAGCTTCCTCCTTGTTCCACTTACAGGTATCAGTATGGGCTGCACACATTATTGGGTACATGTGTTTCCTGAAATGCCAAGAGGAGTCTACTGTCAGGAGTTACATGCTCAGCCCAGACCATGAACTACCTCATACAGTGGTAAGTGCCAGGCTGGAGCTATGTTCAAAGGAATTTTAGTTTTCAGGCACTTGTAGCAGACCCAAGATATAATTTCTAGATAAGGTTTTCAACGATGGTATAGCCCAAACCAGTTCCCCTCAGAAACCAGTTTAATTAGTCAGAGTAGACCTGATGCTAAACGCATTTTATGACCAAACTACTGATATGCCAAAACCCTTCCCTGAAACACACACGTAATTAATAACAATCCTAAAACTGAAAAGCAACACTTAACCAAAAGCCTCAAAGTTTTAACAGTTGAGACATAAATCTCATGTCTTAAGTAATGCTCACCTTCTTCAGTAATATTCAACTACACGTAAGAGCAGCAATAACCTAAATCCACCAGATTGGATGCATCAAAGGCATTAAAAGTATCAGCACTCTGAAATACTGCACAATGCTGCCCTGGCCACACCTCAACCAAGGAGTAAAGCTCCTCACAAAAACACTTCCTCGGAAAGGACCAACCAGCCACCAAGCTCAAGAAATGTGAGCAAGGGCAAACCATGAAAAAAAGCAAGATCCAGAGGTCAGGTGCCCTCCTTTAAAGTTCCTTGCCTCAAGTGGCCTCTTAATTGCTCAGTAGGTACAGCACCTCCCCGCAAAGTCTCCCAGGTCTAGACCACTGAGGAATATTATGGCTGTCTAGGAACTATCTTCGTAATGAGGCAGGCCATATAACTTTACCCAGTACTGCTGGTTTCTCTCACAAAAGTATCAATCCTAATCTGGAAACTCCAAGAAGTAAAGAATTTCTACTGCTAAGCAGCTGCAATGTTTAAATTAGCCTCACCATTAACATTTTGTGTTTTATTACCAGTTTCAGCTTTGCTGAATTCAGCTTTCAGTCACTGAATCTTGCAATTCCTTTGTCCACTAAACAAAGGAAACTACAAATATCTGCTATCTTCTTCCTGTCTGGGTAATTACAGGCCATGATCAAGTCACCCTTTTAACCTTCCCTTTGACAAGATACTCTATTGACTAAACTCAGCCACCATACACTTTCTAGTTTTCCTTTTAGCAGTCTCTTTTTTTCAACATAAAAACTAAAAAATTCAACACTTAACCCAGTAGTGATCATCACTGAGTAACTTCACTTCCCATGTTCAGTATTTTGATTGAAATATTTAAATTTATTTTATCTTGTAACTGAAACAGCATCATACTGGGCTACAGTGCTCCACTACTCATAAGAAAACGTAAGTCTTTCCATGCAGAAGAGAGACAGTGAGATATAACTCTGAGCTGCAATGTCAGTTGAGTGTTTTTCCCGGTGTGTTATTCCTGGCTAGTGTTGGTATTTAGGTTTCAGAAATTGAAACACATCTGCTAAGTTCCATAGGCTACAGAGCATGTAAAGTAAGAGAGAAACATGAATTTGTTAATTCCAGAAACCAACATATTTTCTTCCAGGCATGAAGAATTATCTCAGTCTAATCTGGACCAACTCTCTGAGATAATTTCTTAATTTTATTTCTGAAGGGTAATCACCTGCTCTGAAGATACCCAGGCAAGAGGTTTTTTTATAGCATCTCAAAACTTTTTGGTGTAAAATGACAGAATTGGCTTAAAATGGTACAACTCAGGAACAGAGACTTTTGGTAAAATATTATTTGTTGCTTAGCAAGATTTAATTTTTTTTTTGTTTTCCAAATGAACTGAAATCCCTCAGAGAGAGAAAGGCTCCCATGTTTCCCATTACAGATGGCTTGGATTCACTGGCCTGTCACCTGTTCAGAACTGTTCCCTCAATTGTAGTAGTAATAAATAAGAATAGAGAAATAAATAAAATGAAGACAACTTTATTCCCTCCCTATTCAGCCATAGCATGATGCTTTAAAATTATTCCATTTTTAAACTCATCTGACTTGGACCAGCCTTTCTCCTCTTAACCTTTTTGCCATCTTCCCTAATGCTCTGACTGCTACAGGACACTCCATCACTATGGGGCTGACCTGTAAAGGTGAACAGGGACAGAGAGTATTGAAGGGCATCAGTGTGAATCACTGAGGGCAAACTGTATAATTCATCACAGATGGGTTGGTGGCAGAATATTATTATTCTCCAAAGGCTACTGAAAACTTTTCAGATTTCTGTTAGCCATCAAACCAGCAGTGTTGCTCAAGATGGACAGTATGCCCAGACCTTAAAAACATTGGTAGTGGCATTCATGCTCTCCATCTCAAGTAATTACCAAAGTACTGAATTTTAGTATACTCAGACACAGATACTAAGTGAGCCTCTGTCATAAAATATTCCTATGGCCACAGTTTTAATATTGAATTCTTGAGATAATTTCCAAAATTTCACATAGATGTTCAAAACATATAGAACAATTAAGGTAGGATTTTCAAAACTACGCAGTGCTGGCATAATCCTGCTCCTAGTGAAAATATGCCCCAGAAGCTGTGTTTGAAAATGCTCCCTTGCTCTATTTAAAACTTATCACCTCTGGGATAAGCTCAGTTGGGTAAACCAGAAATACTTTGGAGTCAAGAGGAAATAAAACAAATATACACCTGTAAACACTGCATGTTAATCTTGGGACTTACCTCTTGATAGATCTACAAGCTCATCGGAAGGAGAAAGAGGTGCAATGACTGCTAGACTGCTCATAATAGCTACTGAGTGATGCTTAAAACCAGCAATTGTATTAGGTTTGTGCATGGGGGTTCAGCTACAGAAAAGAAAGAGGAAAAGAAGGAACCATCACAAAGAGCTATTATACCTGACGGGCTCTACACAAGACAGATGAAATGTGAGCTTCCGTATTCAAAATAGAAAGGATACAATCATATGTCTGGTTAACTTACAGGAAATAGTTCCAGAGACAATTTTATACTAACTACAGTGATTTGAGCAATTTTTAAAAATAATACCAGCCAATTTCTCCCCATTATAGTCTGCTGGCAGAAAATAAAACATTTTTCTTTGAAATGATTGCCTCTGGTTTTGTTAAATCATGCAGCCTGTCAACATGTGGTCACCAGTTTTACATGATCTTTCTGCCTCTCTGGAAAAGAATGAATTTGCAGCCTGATCCCTGATATAAATAGGCAATCTGGCATCAGTTAAAGTTTTTGCTATTACTACAAAAAAAGCCCCAAAAAGATAGGTAAGCAACTGCAATATAGCAATACGAAGAACCATCTAAGTCAAAACAACACATTTTGAATTCAAGTAAGACAGGGCTTTTGTTTCTCTTAAATGCTAGTACTGGCAACTCCTGCCACTGAAGAATTAAGAGCACAAAAAAAAAAAAAAAGCAGAATCTCAGAATCTAATTCTGTCACCAGATGTGCCTGCCAAACTCCATTGATTTCAAAGGAAAACATGAACCCTTAGTGTTAAGTGATTTCATAAGAGTAAATATTTGAAAATCAAAATGAGAAAAAATAGTGGAATCCTTCTTTTGGTACACAGTTGTTTCAGCAGGCTCACAGCAGCTGAACAAATTAAATCTCCAACCTTTTGCTGTCAAGTGGGAATCATCTACTAATAATCCTATCACTGTTTGATTGGGATATGTGCTCATCTTAACAGTGTGACGAAATGTCTGGAAAAAGTGAATGGAGAACAAAGCCCCAGAAAGATAAAACACATTAAATTTGACTTTAATAAGCTTATGTTGAATTAACTTTTATAACACATTTTGTTTTTACTCAGAGAATTTGCCTATTTACTACTCTTTTTATACCAAGGTTTTCAGGCTTGCTCTTTCTAAATTCCTTTGTACACTGGGTACAGCCTACATCATGTATCTTTTAATCTCTACTTCGGGATGAAGAGATACACAGAGTCAGTCTTTATAATTAAGCCATGACTGGTGACAACAGAATTTGCTGTGATGTCAGCTTATACAGATATTATTTGTATTAGGAATGTCTGCTTCAAAAACACATGATGAGAAAAATCGTGCTCTTAAGAACAAGGGAGAAAAAGCAGCTGAAGTGTTGCCCATAACACAGAAGGAGTCGATGTATCTGTGTGATACTTAATACCTTCCAGTCACTTGGGGACTTCACTAAGCAACAGGGTTTACTATAGCTTTAATAAGGAGCAAATACTAATTCCCACACTGCTAGCCCACTGACAGATACTATCGACATGACAAAACGCGGTCTTGACTACTGTGCTCATACACCCTGTGGCACGGGCTACTGAAGATTACACCCATCTATAACAGTCCCCCAGTTTGTTACTGTCTCCTGTAGAGAAATCAAGAACAGGAGTTTCATAATTGCCTCCAGAATCCCTGAAAAGTGACAGCCATAAAACAGACCAAAGCCAGTGCTAAAATTCTGGCCAAGTAGAAGAAACTCTTTCTACCAAGTAGTTTCCAACTGAAATGCCAAAAACACTAAAGAGCTTTAGAGTCTTCTATTACTGGCCAGTATAAAAGAAGGTATTAGCCTGATATGCAAGAAGAATAAACATAAGGAGGGAATTTGGACAGTAAAAAGTAATGACTGTATGGCAATAAAAGAACAAGTTAAAACAGGGTGGAAGTTTGATTTTCATGTTACTTCAGGATTTATTCAGACCTACAGCCTTCAAAAACGAAGAATTCTGGTGCCAATTTAAAAAGTCTTATTTAAAATATTTTATGAGTTCAGTTTACATTAAAATCTCAAATAAAATAGCATGGATGCTTTGTGTGGCCATCTGCTACTCTCATCAAGTGTCTCTAGTGACGAAAATGAGGATTCTAGTAGTTTTACTGTGGAGATAATTGAAGCCTTTCTAAGAATAATTTCTATTCAGTTCTTTAGAGCCAAATTTTGCCCTTGGATCTGCAATCTATCTTGTAATATTGGAACGTAGTTCTTGTTTGAGCAGTTAATATCAGTCTCTGAGTATAAAACATGAGCCACTAGTATTCTTTCATCCTTTTGCAAAGATGATATAATCTGCATTACATATTTTGGCAGATGCTTTTTGGGCACACTGAGTATGCTTATATATTTAAATTATACAAATAATGCTGATATCAGAGGCTGACTGCCAGTGATCTGACTTTCTAATTTCAGTCCCACCACTAATTTCTAGTATAATGAAAAGCAAAACATTAACTTTATCCACAGACTCAAAATAGTAGCCTGCTAGGAAAACTGTTCTTAAGATTTAGTTTATGTAATATGTTTCCAAATCCTCACAGATCCCAAACCTGCAAAGTTTATTCATAAAAGTAATCCATTGATTTCCATTAGATTACACAGGGATCTCTTGAAAAAAAACAAACAGAATTTATTATTCAGGCCCATGCAGGCATGTCTGCCTGTGGATAAGGTGACACTGAGCTCTAGTGTACCTAAATGGCAGTCCTGAAAACTTACCTATAAAGTGTGTACTTGATGTTGGAGATGTAATCCTTGCACCACATACTTTTAAAACCTAAGTACTTGAATCAGCCTCTTTGCTACGGGATGCTGCCTCCCACTGCTTTCACTGCAGCTGCTGCAGCAATGCTCATATGAGCTGGGAATGTTCCAAAAAACTGGTTTCCTTTCTTTGCTATGACTGCTCATCAGCTTTCTAACTGGCCACATATCCCAGCATATCATACCATATCATGACATAGAAAACAGTTGCCACTCAGTTTGCCTCTCAGTAAGTCTGCAGAAATCTGAGCTGACCTGGTCTTAAGGAGTGTTTCCTCAAGGATGGTCTCCTTCCCTCAACATGGATAAAACAGCCAA